>CM049392.1:429486-596796 GCA_026937815.1 Etheostoma perlongum | reverse complement strand
GTTTGGCCAAGACAGCCTGGAGGACATCCCGTCCGCTGGCGGGCTACCACTGGGCAGCGCAGCACTGGGCTCAGTGCTGGCCGAGCGACTCCAGTTACAGGGGTAGCACACGGGGCTTTGCTCTTGTGGGTCAGCCGCCTCTTGCTCAGATGCTCCACTACTGATGGAAAAATATGAAATTTATTTGTGGTAGAGGAAAGCTCACTAGACCTCATCATATGATTTAAATATTTAACATATTAAACAATAACTTGACATTTTATAGCTGTTACCATAAAAGTATAGAAACTGTAATGGACACAGTGAAATATAAAGAAGACTAATTTCAAAGATCTAGGTGGATTTCACGGGTAGGTTGGACAAAATACAAAACGGTTTTCTAGAAATATGAAATGTATAAATGAACATTTAAAACTATACTATTTATAACACCACACTTTTGTGAAAGCACATGTAGTCTTCTTATTTGAATTGGGGTCAAGTGAGTGCTAGGAAATGGTGCCAAGTCTTACATGTTGTGGAGACCAGAGGAATAATAGGACAGGGTTGGACTTGGAGACCGAGTCCCTTGCTGCCGTGGCTTAGACAGGATGGGCCCTGATGGCATCTGCTTCAAACTTCGCGGAGGAATCGGTGGGGCGTTCAAGAGACGGCATTCTTCCTTCACCTAGAAAGGTAACGAGCTGACTTTCAAACTGATCAACATATTCTTTTTTTTCTTCTGTAAAACTTAAGGTGTGACACCGCTTAAAGTTATAATCCTCAAGATTTTATTGTGAAACAGCCACAGGAAACGCAATGTATTTATTGTAATTTTTATTTTTTTTAAGATTCACCTGCATCATCATATCCATTTCCAGCACAACAGAGCGAAAGCAGAAAATGCATAAATGTCAGACTGACTTTCAAAATGCATTTTTTTTTTTTTTTTTTCGTTTTTGGAAAAATCTCATTGTCTCTAGAAGTGTGTTACTCAGCTTTCATCTAGAAACAAGACAATTCATTTCCAGCATTGTTTTTGTCAGACGATCATTTTAATGTTTTAACAGTGAACTGTTGATGAAGAGAAGCAGGCGATAGGCTGCACACCTCCAACGCAGCAAGTTCACCAAACGGGTCTATCTGTGTGGAAAACCAGACTAAAATCACCCTTACAATAATTATTTATTTTTGGGGGCATTTTTTGGCCTTTACTGCCAGGACAGCTGACAGACAGAAAGGGAGAGAGGCAAAGAGCTGCAGGTCGGAGTCAAACCCTGCTGCCCCGGGCCTGCTGGGTCGAGGAGTGAACCTCTGGATATGGGCGCCCGCTCTACCAACTGTGCTTCCCGGGCGCCCTATTTAATGACTCTGGATTAAAACAAGCAAGTTTGTTTGGTTGCACTGTAATCTTATGTCCCAGTTGTCTGTGTTATTTTTCTGACAAAGAAGCTGTAGTTTTAAACCACACTTGCCGTTACCACAGTAACCACGGGTGTCACCAAATCAACGAAAACTGAAATCTTAAGGATTACAATTTAAAGCATAACACATTATACTCACAGCTTCAGACTTGGGTGGAACTGGTGGTGGAGTAAGAGATGCATCTGAACTGTGTGTCGCACCAAGAGGACAAGTGACCGGGTATGACAGGGCTGCTGCTGTACCACAGCCATTGTTGGTGCCTCGAATGCCCTCACTTAAACAAGGTTTTGGGATCTGACCTCTCAAGTGATCCAACCACAGCTCCTCATAGGGAACGTCCAACTTGTTGAGGGACAATTTTTGGTTTGTGCTATCCATCGGTTCGGGGGGAAAGAGTTCACTTTCTCCCGGGTCTGTAGGGACGCTATCAGAAGGCAGAAGAGCCCAGTCTCCACACAGTGTCATACAGCCCTGCAAGTTGACCTCACTGTTACCGTGCAGGTTGCTGCCATACACACACACAGATAGTCGGTGGAAGGACTGGGTGAGTTCATCCCGGGCATAAATTAAAGAGCTGGGAATCTGCATGTGGCTGGGACAACCGTTGGAGCCGCTGCTGCTTCCACTGCTACTGCCATTCCCGCTGCTTTTCTTGGGACTCTTACCATCGTCGTTCCAGTCCGTCCGAACGTCGCGGACGGCACGCGAATAGTCGTCTATGTCAAACTGCTCCTGGCAGAAGGAGAACCACCGATGCACCATAGTGTCTAGCCACAACTCCCCTTGCAGCAGTTCTTCTGGAATAATAAATCTAGGCATGGCCATGTGGAAAGGGAAATGGATGGGGATGATCTTGTTGCTTCGCAGAACGCAGCACACAACCACCGTCTTCGTTTGAATGTTGACCAATTTGTAGCGATGACCCTCACGGATGAGGTGCAGATCGTGCTGGTTGCGGGGTGGACTGCTGGGTACCGTGACATTAACCGGGAGACGGGTTTTCTCCACAATGTTCCTGATGATGTGCTCGCCGTCCTGCATCTGTAGCTCCAGTGGACTGCAGGTGCTGAACCTGCCTTTGCACTGGAAAGGCAGGCTGATGCTCTCATTGGTGCGATGGTTCATGCAGATCAAGCAGGGCATCTTGCCTCGACCGATCCTACTGATGGAGTTCAGCTTCCCAATCTTCTTAAAAATGGTGTTCAATCTTGATTTTTCCTTGGAGGTCTTGGCATATAGGATCTCAGCCTGGCCCATCAGGGTCAGCTCATCACCGGTGCTTAGGGTAATGTTGTAAACTTCAGTATCTTCATTGCATTCTCCTGATGCCATCTGTAAAAAAAGATTACATATTGCCTAATTACTGAGGAAGAGAGCTTTTCCACCTTGTTTTGTTTTTCCTTTTTAAGTAAAATCTCTTTCAGTAAACATGAGGTTGGTGCATTAACAATTGCATTCTGTATAGAGTCTGGCATTGATTTAAACAAAGAACTGCTATATCATGTCCTTTATGTTTCAGTAAATGTGAAAAAGAAGGTTTTGTATCCCTAAATTTTCAAAATATCAGTGTGGTTGAAAGACTGTCATATCGTTAAGTCTGAGAGGACTCTCAAAGTAAAATTGACTCCAACAAAGATTATATAAAAGGATACATTTGAATGGAGGGCTAGCTTAAATAATTTTTTCTCAAACCTTTGTGGAGCAGAAAGTTCAGAAAATAAACCAAATTGACTTAAACATGCTGGTTTTGGGAGTCTTAACAGGAAGAACTGGAAATCTTAATTTATTGAATACCCCTGATGTCAGAGTTGGAAGTCAAAGCTCCATCACACCCCATCACACTGATGGCTCAACCAGGACTGGCTTTGTGGTTGACAGACTTAACCCGCGTTGACCGACTTGGTGTCACAACCAGGTCGAGAGGTGGGACAAACTGTGTCATCAGTTGGAAATGTGGGTGCATAATAATAATAATAATAATAATAATCAATACAGATTTTGTCTCACTGTGCTTGAGAACATAAACGCATGGAAATCTCTCTCTTTCACAGCACCGCTGCTCTAACCCTTTCAGTGAAATGTTACGTACCTTAACATTGAAAGTGATTTCTTCCATGACGTATACCCTTTCAGGGAATGCTTTAGCCACCTCCTCCACGCTGTTGAAGTACTGCACAGGCTCCTTGACATCTCTGTCCTGCTCCAGCAGCTTAAACTGGCCTGAAGTAGGAAAAGACACATCAGTGCAACTGATGGGGTCAAGCATGGATTGTAATTGTCGGTGTAAATATCAATAAAAAGAAAGGTTTGGGATGAAGCGTCACATTGTTCAAACAACCTTTCAAAACTAATGCACCAAAACCCCTCTCAAAATATATTTTAGTATTTATTAAGGCACAGACGTCCACCTGGTTTGAAAACCCGGTTGTCAGTTGAAGCACCTGATTTTTTCTTGGTTTTGATATATAAAAAGACACATCATCCAAAGACTGTCAAGAAAAGTCAAGAGCATCAAGCAATTATGATGTAGCTCACCTTCATAATGCACTGGGATCTCTATCTTGGGCCCAATGACATAGTGTCCCTCCTCCAGACTGTGAGCAGTAATAGTCGTCCACTGACGGCAGGAATGAATCAAGAGGTAGTCATTGTCTCTGAGCCCTTCAACCAGCTGACCTACAGGAATGAAAACAACAAGCAGAACACAAACTGTACCTTACAATCCAGGAAATATTGTAATACAAGGTACAGTGGAAAATAAAAATATCAGTTATACATCACTAAATTGAACACACTTTCAGAATAATGTACTCTCTGCCCCTTTTGCAACATCAAACTCTTAACTCTTATACTGCAAAATGTTGCATCATGACACTTGCAAATCCACATAAAATGAATAGTTAAAGGTTGTTGTTGAAATATAAAAAATGATCTCTAAGACAAAGATGACCTTAAATTTGATCAAAGTTGTGATACATCTAGTCACTGTGTTTCAGCGTTTATTGTATTAACTAGCTTAATAAGACATGCTGCTGTCTAGAATGTGGGTCAGGGGAGCAAAAGGAATTTCTATCGTCCATAATTGGGACAAATTTTGAATCATTATCCCAAACAATAAAGCCCCTACCCTGAGAAATACCATGATTACTGTTACCTTTAACCACTTATGAGCCTCACAGGCTGCACCGCTCAGGCCAAGGCCATGGAATACTCAACACACTCAAATCCCTATCTTCCATAGACAATGACACATGCCTTAATCCACACCTCTCTAAAAAAAGCACTACCATTTATAAGCTTAATACATCAGGACAATTTTGCATGGGAGGCCTAGAAGAACATGACAGAGATGAGAAGATAGTGAACAAATAATTGTTGATGGTTTCATTACGGCAATATTTCAAAGTACATACCATAATAGACATTTATATGTTATTACACAACTGGACAAAACATCTTTATTTAGCTACAGTCTATGGGCAAAACAGCTGTTGTAGAGGTAAATGACCTGATTCTATATATAAACAATGTTTCTCTACGTTTAGCTTAATGTAACTTTACAGTAACATGTCGTAATGTCTTCCTTAAAATGTTCTATCACTATACCTACAAGGCCAAATGTAATTTTTCAGGATAACTGAACAATGAAGTTGATTCAACCTGCTATAATTTCTTATTGCAGCTCTGCCCTTCTTCTTTCTGTAATTGCATCACGCCGCACATGTTCCTTTACATTATACTGACATTTTCAAGTAGTTGCTTCTGATGCCTTGCTATATTGTCCCTGGCATGCAGTGGCTGGTTACAGTAACAGTAGCTGGTTTTATTTTCATGGTTACTACACAGCGACAGCAGAGACGTTACAGGATATGTAACGCTAAAATAACAGACGTAACAATTACACAAGGGCTTAAAGATAGTGACGCAACTTTCATCATTACAAACTGCTCATTTCTACATAAACTCGACACTTTTGTTGAAAATTAATACGTTACGCTGACAAAATTAACCGCAAAAAATGTCTTACAGTTTAGCTAACGCTAGCTAATTATAGTTTGCCTTAGCTAGCTGCTAACTAGTTAGCTAGCACTGTGGCAGTTACGTTAGCAAAAGAAAACTTTGACAGCAAGTTACTAACCGTTGTCCAACTTGGCAATTTGAGGCAACCTATAAGCACTGATAAGTTGATCTAATGGCAAAGACGTTGTGCTCCATGTAACCTCTTTTAAATTGTTGTACAACATTGTTCCAAGGTCCATTTTGCTAGCTTACAGTAGCAAGTTGGAGAGCTAGCTAGCAATGTGTAAACACGGTCATAAAAAGCTACACTAAGCTAACCAACTGAATGCTAAATCCACTAGCCGTGAGCTAACGTCACAGCTTTATGTTCGGCACGTTTCTTATTAATCGTGGCCCATTTGCCTAGCGTTACGTATCATTACGGTCCGTGGTCTCATAATGTAGCGTTAGCAGAGCCATGTTTGTTCAGCGTTAGCTCGCCACGGGTGCATCAGGGCAACTAACCGAATAACGGAAATACGCTTTTTATCCTTTTAAAATAAGAGCATTACAGAAGACACGAGCGTCAACACAAAACACGTTTCATACTTCCTTAGTGAAATATTCTATTGCTTTTGAATATAAAATGTAAGATCATTGGCTGTTTACGGGCGTTAGTAGTTTTGTTACTGATGCTGACAACTAAAAGACAAGAAGGCAAATGCTCCCGATGTAAGGATTGTTAATCATGATTCTAATGCATAAAATATATGTCAGCACACATCATCCTTCTTAAAGACTTCTAATATAAAGGAAATGAATGTACAGCCTGTTATTTCCATTGGAGTCCAACACACACACACACACACACACACACACACACACACACACACACACACACACACAGATATTTACATGTACCAACAATGACACTGTCATCACACTTCCTGATCTAGCTGGTACAAATCAGAAGGGCTTCCTTAATTTGGTCTATAGCTCAATGAACTCCTAACCAGCGACTATGTCTTTTGTGGACACTCTGCGCCAGTGGGACATGGCTGTAACTTGTGTGGAAAGACAGGATTTGTCACAGGCACTCAAGATTTTCCTGGCTATCCAAGAACCAAACTCCAAAATTAGTTTTGACATTGGCTGTCTCCATCTTCTTAACCAAGACCTGGATGCTGCTGAAAAGGTATGTCTGAAGTTGGTCAAATGCAAGCCTAAATATTTCACACCAATATCTACAGTTTTCATTTCGCAATTACACTAATCAAAAAGTAAAATCTTGTTCGGATATATAGCTAAGATGAGTGCTGTGATATGTTGCAGTCTGAGAGTGCAAGTCACTGAGAAAGAAGAAGTAGAGTTTACCGTTTCTCTTTTCTTCAGGAGGAAGTTATTGTGTTTTCTGTTTCTCAGGCGTTTGATTGCAGCATACGCAAGGATGAACATTTGGCTGTTGCCTTCTTTCAAAGAGGAATGACGTTTTACAGGAAGAAGAGGCAAGACAGTCATCTCAATTCAATGGTCACATTCATTTTTCATATTTAAAGATCCCATGACATGGTGCTTTTTGGATGCTTTTATATAGACGTTAGTGGTCCCCTAATACTGTATCTGAAGTCTTTTATATAGACCTTAGTGGTCCCTAATACTGTATCTGAAGTCTCTTTTATATAGACCTTAGTGGTCCCTAATACTGTATCTGAAGTCTCTTTTATATAGACCTTAGTGGTCCCCTAATACTGTATCTGAAGTCTCTTTATATAGACCTTAGTGGTCCCCTGATACTGTATCTGAAGTCTCTTTTATATAGACCTTAGTGGTCCCCTAATACTGGATCTGAAGTCTCTTTTTGAAGTCTCTTTTATAGACCTTAGTGGTCCCTAATACTGTATCTGAAGTCTCTTTTATATAGACCTTAGTGGTCCCCTAATACTGTATCTGAAGTCTCTTTATATAGACCTTAGTGGTCCCCCTAATACTGTATCTGAAGTCTCTTTTTATATAGACCTTAGTGGTCCCCTAATACTGGAAGTCTGAAATCTCTTTTTTTATATAGACCTTAGTGGTCCCCTAATACTGTATCTGAAGTCTCTTTTATATAGACCTTAGTGGTCCCCTTTAATAGACCTGGATCTGTAAGTCTCTTTTATATAGACCTTAGTGGTCCCCTAATACTGTATCTGAAGTCTCTTTTATATAGACCTTAGTGGTCCCTAATACTGTAACTGAAGTCTCTTTTATATAGACCTTAGTGGTCCCCTAATACTGTATCTGAAGTCTCTTTATATAGACCTTAGTGGTCCCCTGATACTGTATCTGAAGTCTCTTTTATATAGACCTTAGTGGTCCCCTAATACTGTATCTGAAGTCTCTTTTATATAGACCTTAGTGGTCAACTAATACTGTATCTGAAGTCTCTTTTATATAGACCTTAGTGGTCCCCTGATACTGTATCTGAAGTCTCTTTTATATAGACCTTAGTGGTCCCCTAATACTGGATCTGAAGTCTCTTTTATATAGACCTTAGTGGTCAACTAATACTGTATCTGAAGTCTCTTTTATATAGACCTTAGTGGTCCCCTAATACTGTATCTAAAGTCTCTTTTATATAGACCTTAGTGGTCCCTAATACTGTATCTGAAGTCTCTTTTGTAAGGTTGAGACTGGGGGTGTGGCCTTGACCAACTGCCACTTTGCTTGTTTGAAAGCCATGAAATCTCTCTCTGGGTGTGCAAAGCGGAGAAAGAGGAGGTAGTCTTGCTCCTTTCTAGCCACTGGGGGGCCATAGGCAGGCTGGGGGGACTCATTTTAATATTAAAAAAAACTTTTCATGCCATTGGACCTTTACCATTAAATTTAAAAATACAAGCCAATCTATGCTTTTATTATGAAATTTGGTTCCTAGTAACTACTTGTTTGTTTTTACAATTGTCATGGTCTATTACACGCAAAAGTTATTAACTGGATTATTTATATTCAAAGGTATGAGGAGAGTTTATCTGATTTCCAGCATGCCTTCAAAGCACTAAGAGGCAACCAGCTGATAGACTACAAAGCACTTGGTCTCAGATACAAATTATATGCATGCGAGGTAAGTATTTAAACGTCTCCAATCATTTTTATATGTTGTTGTAAAGCCTTATCATCTGATTAGACTATTCTCCTCTGTCCTGGCTTCAGTTGTCAAACTGTTTAGAGACATGGAGTACATTGACTTGCTAATCTGCCCTAATGACTAATTAAATGTTAATTGTCCAATTATTCCAAAATATTTAGTTTTTATTTGACATGGTTAATGGTAGCCATTCTTCCAAAGTACAATTGGACACATTCTCACTCCTTGATAGCGGAGGGTTATGCAATGCCTGAGGGATTAAAATAGTAACAAGCTTCTGAAACAATGTCAATATGTTTCCTGCTTCAGGTTCTGATTAATGTGGCTCTGGCTGAGGCTCAGCTGGGTCACTGGGAAAAAGCCCATGAAAACCTCGTGAAGGCTCTCAACTACAAGACCGATGCCAAGCTCAACATCATCGACAAAGCCCTGGACTCCGCCCTGGTCAGTTAACATATAGTAACCATTATTTGAAAACAGTCCTCACCCATGACAAAATCTTGTGATATGAGCAACCAATAACATATTTTGTTCAGTTATTCAATAACTTTAAATATGATCATATTAATGACAAATATGTATTCAGCATTGCATTGTTGTCAGAGTAGTTCAGATAAAACAAACTCAAACTAATCAACTTTTTTGGGAGAAGGTGCATCTCTTTAGTGCAAAGCTACAACTCAGATAAGGCTTTTTCATGAAGCCGTGCTGGACAATTAGCAGCCAGTGCCCAATTCATAATAAAAGCCCTAGTGTATTTGCAAATAAATAAAGTTAATATCAGTCTGATCAGTGAAGCCTCAAGGATAAGGCAATGGAGAGTGCTATTTATTTACATTAGTGTAGCAAAGTGATGCTGTTTATTAGCAACTGTATTAATAATTTAACTAAATTCTTCTTTCAAGGGGCACCGTGGTAGCTCACCTAGGTTGAGCGTGCGCCCCATGCACTAAGACTCAGTCCTAACAGCAGCGGCCATGGTTCAATTCCAACCCGCTGCCCAATTGCTGCATGTCACCCCCCCTTTCCTGTCTTCAGCTGTCCTATTAAGCCAAAAGAATCCTCAAAAATAATCTTTAAAAAATGATTCTTCTTTCATGTTAGAAATACTTGCCATATATAATAATATTCCTTCCAATGCAATTTCACCAACAGAAACAGAAACTTTTCAAACCAGTCGAGTTCCCATCCAAAGTGCTGTTTAAACCAAATAAGCACTATGTTGCTGAGCTGGAGAAGAAGGACTACCTGGGCAAAGCAAAGGTAATCTGATGTTTACCTCTGTAGAAATGCTAGTCACTACTACATGATTTACACGTGTGATATCAACTCCATTAAACTTAACCTGAGTAAAGCTCAAATGATTTACTAACATGTCAATCACTGAACAGTAGAATTATTTGCCATTGGTAACCTGCATTTTATCCTCTGCTATTGCCAGGTTGTTGCCTCGGTCGTACCTCAGGATGCCTTCTCTGGATTTGCCCCACTACAGCCACAGGTGACACATGGGCTCTTCTTTGGCAATAAAAAAAAGAGAGACTACAATCTGATGACCAAAAAAGCAATGTGTTATTATCTTATGTTACTCAATATAAAAAATACAACTTTATATGGAGTTATTAATACTTAGAGGCACCTAGTTTGTGCACATTTGAAACAGTTTCCAGCGCCACTGACTGGATGCTTTGTGTCTGTTAAAATCTGACAGGTTGAAGACGGTCCAACTCGTCCAAAAGAACCTGAGGTTCTAAGGTACAGCAGTCACTTTGAAACTTAATGCTCTCTCAAAAAACCCAAAAGTAAGTGTTGATAAATATGACTTTGTTTAACAAACAATGGTTGCAAATTACCTTGATACTTACAAGATTTTGTGATAGTTGGTGGATTTTCCATTTTACATGGAGGAAATAGAAAAATCAGCTCTTGGTGTGGTAAGGAACTACAACACAGGGGAAAAGCCTGCTCTTGTAAATGTAAATTTTACAAGAGCAGGATAGAAATTTATTATTGCCCAGTAATAAGCAAGACTAGTGTGCAAACAGGTCTCTTGATGCCATGTGGAAATCTCCTGTCTCCCCAGGGCTTTAGCAGGAGAGCCCCACACTGTGCTGTTTGAGTTTGTTCCTGAGACCAGTGATGAGCTGGCTGTAGTGCCAGGCAATATTGTGTTTGTCCTGCAGAAGGGTGCCGACAACTGGGCATCTGTGATCTTCAATGAAAGAGTAAGGCCTCAGTGAACAGAATCTGCACATCTGCAACCTCTCGTTTTTTTTTTTTAGAGAAATATGCATAGAATTCATGTCATGTTAAGAGTATTCATATCATGTTACTGTCAATTGAGACAAGTCATCATTCATAATGTCAATTATAGAGGGGACTTGTTCCGTACAATTACCTGGAACCTTTGGAGATCAACTTGGCTTCTAAACAGAATGAGGTAAGGAATTAGAAGTATCCTTTCTTGTTTTGTAGATTGCTTTAGTATTTTGTAGAAGCAATGTAGTCTGCTACATTAAGGCAACATTTTGCTCCGAGACGTTTAAAACATTATCAGTAGTCTTCATTTTCTAAGCAAACCCTGCAGGTTACTAAAGTGACACTTGATGAAATGTAGTATTTGTTCAAGTCTTTTTAAGTACACAACAACCCCTTCACTTATTATTTCTGTATTTTAAATGGCATTATTTGGATGGTTTTAATCATGGACAGGGAAGATCTCAGCCTCCAAGTCGAAAACCACCGACCAGACCTGAAAGGAAACAAGGTAGATTTTTCTGACACACAGATTAGCAAACTAGAATAACTACAAGCACCATTCTCTAATTGCTGCTAAATACCATTGCCTCTGACCAACTCAATCCATTGGTCTTAACTAATGCTCTAACAATAGAAAGTATTTTTGCAAATACAATTTGACCCAAATAACAAAACCTCTTCTGTATTTGAGGTCTTACTCCTAGTGGGAACAGCAGTGGAGTCACAAAACAAAAGGTATGCTTTTTAAATGTAAATGGCTGTTCTTATATAGAGCCTTTATAGTCTTAACGACTACTCAAAGTGCTTTTACATACAGTAGTACAGGAACTATGGAGGACCAGGTCTTTCATATTTAAAAATAAATACAGAAATAAATAAATGCTCAATAAATAAATAAGCACACAATTAATTGCCCCAAAAATACAATGAAGAAATAAATGTAGGTAGAAATTAAATTATACAGTGAGACATAAATGTATATATCTCTTTTAATTAGCTTCTTTATTTATTCACCTTTGTAATAATTACCTTATTTATTTATTGTCCGTTATAATCTTCAACTTGATTTATTCCTTACTTATTTTTTAAATGTATTTATTTCTGTGTGTGTTTAATTTTTTTGTCTGTTTTATTCTTCCGTTGCATTTTCTACCCTATTTATTTTCACCCCTGGTATTTATTTCTTCCTGTCACTTTTACATTTCTTCATGCATTTCTGCCTCATTATGCAAATGAGGAGGGGCGGGTCTTAAGGGGTTAACTTCTGCCCATTGGTTGGTTAGCATTTTACTCCTCGGTCAATCTACATGCCACCAGCCACAGACACAACACAGATGGCTACCTACGGTGAAGTTGTCAGTGAGCTCAGGCATTTAGCAACTGTTTTTGAAAACAATGCTAACGTTATAAGTATTGACTTTATAATTTTTCGTTTAGACGCTCTGACAGAACGTGTGTTTCAGTCAGCGGTGTCGTGCCAATGTACTCGTGTATCCCCTGGCCGCGGGAGCGCGCATGCACACAGAGCGGAGCTTCTGCTGCCCTTCGAATTGTTTAACTGCTGCACTTTGAATTAAACGGAACAAATAGCGATGTGGAAGACTCGACAGGGTTTCCATAGTAACAGGGGTCTCAGTTAACTACATAAATACGTGTATTTGTCTGTTACATTAAGGCGACGTGTCAAATGTTTATAGCGTGGTTTAATATCGAGTCCTCCCTGTCCCTGTCTACCATATGAGTTACATAAGAGGTACTCAAATATCAGGCCGTTTTTTCACCTGATATTTGGGTATCCCCTATGTAACTTTTGATAAACAACAGAAAACCTCTCCAAATTGTGTCAGGTTGTTTATTGTGACCTATTAAACACACAAATTAACACCCATGATGACAGGACAGACCCTTTGCATGTTAGGGATGGGATACATAAAATATCAGGTGAAAAATGATATTGATGATAGTCCTTCATGCAGTGCCATCACATAGGTTACACACACACACACACACACACACACACACACACACACACAACACCACAAACACCGCCGTGAGGAATACTAATCAACCTGTTCGCCGTTAGAAGCGGCGCACAACTTAGGACTTCTCCATCCTGAGACTCCGTTGGATTTATTCTAAACATCCACCTGCTAAATTTCATCGGGTTTTTGTAGTGCAACCTTCTTTGAACGAACTGCGGCTGTTATCATTCTGTCTCTTCTGATGTGCGACAGGAAGCCAGAGAGAGGAGTGGATTTGGAGACAGACAACCCACTCCCCGGGCCGCTTCTAGCAAGGGAAACCCCCACGCGTTGCGGCGCCTGGATCGCTAGTAGAAATTTGCGTCGCGGAGTGCGTGTGCATACGCGTCAGGCACTAAATGTGTGTGTTCGTGCACGGCAAAGCCCGGGCTCCGTCCTCAACAGTTGCTACCGGAGCGACGGAGAGGAGAGGTGGAGAGCGAGAGAGATAAGACACTGAGGACAGACGGACGCGGAGCCCCACGCTCAGCCCAGCTCTGCTCCTGACATGCAGTCATGTTAGGGATGGGATACATAAAATATCAGGTGAAAAATGATATTGATATTTTATGTATCCCATCCCTAACATGCAAAGGGTCTGTCCTGTCATCATGGGTGTTATTTTGTGTGTTTAATAGGTCACAATAAACAACCTGACACAATTTGGAGAGGTTTGCTGTTGTTTATCAAAAGTTACATAGGGGATACCCAAATATCAGGTGAAAAAACGGCCTGATATTTGAGTACCTCCTATGTAACTCATATGGTAGGGACAGGGAGGATACGCCTATCACTCGATATTAAACCACGCTATAAACATTTGACACGTCGCCTTAATGTAACAGACAAATACACGTATTTATGTAGTTAACTGAGACCCCTGTTACTATGGAAACCCTGCCGAGTCTTCCACGTCGCTGTTTGTTCCGTTTAATTCAAAGTGCAGCAGTTAAACAATTCGAAGGGCAGCAGAAGCTCCGCTCTGTGTGCATGCGCGCTCCCCGCGGCCAGGGGATACACGAGTACATTGGCACGACACCGCTGACTGAAACACACGTTCTGTCAGAGCGTCTAAACGAAAAATTATAAAGTCAATACTTATAACGTTAGCATTGTTTTCAAAAACAGTTGCTAAATGCCTGAGCTCACTGACAACTTCACCGTAGCTAGCCATCTGTGTTGTGACTGTGGCCGGTGGCATGTAGATTGACCGAGGGAGTAAAATGCTAACCAACCAATGGGCAGAAGTTAACCCCTTAAGACCCGCCCCCTCCTCATTTGCATAATGAGGCAGAAATGCATGTAGAAATGTAAAAGTGACAGGAAGAAATAAATACCAGGGGTGAAAATAAATAGGGTAGAAAATGCAACGGAAGAATAAAACAGACAAAAAAATTAAACACACACAGAAATAAATACATTTAAAAAATAAGTAAGGAATAAATAAAGTTGAAGATTATAACGGACAATAAATAAATAAGGTAAGTATTACAAAGGTGAATAAATAAAGAAGCTAATTAAAAGAGATATATACATTTATGTCTCACTGTATAATTTAATTTCTACCTACATTTATTTCTTCATTGTATTTTTGGGGCAATTAATTGTGTGCTTATTTATTTATTGAGCATTTATTTATTTCTGTATTTATTTTTAAATATGAAAGACCTGGTCCTCCATAAGGAACCATTCACACAGTGTTTTAGGGTGGATTTTCTTTTCATTTCTGTGATTTAATACCATCAATGTGCCCTTTCATTATATGCCAGGAAGAACAAAAACAGCCTACTGACAACTCATATATTGTCAAAATCCGTTTCACATTCACCTTTGCTGTCTCAGTACCCCCCGGGTCTCCATATGCAATACTGATTGAGAAGATCAGTAAGAAACTGAATGTCCCTCCCACTGCAATCACCTTGAGGTGAGGTACACATTAAAAAAATACAAATAGACTACAAAATGAAAATAGACTACAAAATGATATTCTTTTGTTTGATTTTAGTTTAACCTCCGAGGCAACAGACCAAAGTGTAATCAACGCCAGCACAGAAATGGAAAGTGTGTGGAGTCGTGCCAGCGGGGTGCACATCACTTTGTGGTGTAGCACCACAGGGGTGAGTAAATGGAGGTCCCTTGTTGGGGGGGTCTTGAACACTACATAAGGCTATATGCTGGAGGGGGGTGTCTTGAACACTACATAAGGCTATATGCTGGAGGGGGGGTGTCTTGAACACTACATAAGGCTATATGCTGGAGGGGGGTGTCTTGAACACTACATAAGGCTATATGCTGGGGGGGGGGGTCTTGAACACTACATAAGGCTATATGCTGGAGGGGGGGTCTTGAACACTACATAAGGCTATATGCTGGGGGGGGTCTTGAACACTACATAAGGCTATATGCTGGAGGGGGTCTTGAACACTACATAAGGCTATATGCTGGGGGGGGCTCTTGAACACTACATAAGGCTATATGGGGGGGGGGGTCTTGAACACTACATAAGGCTATATGCTGGGGGGGGGTCTTGAACACTACATAAGGCTATATGCTGGGGGGGTCTTGAACACTACATAAGGGGGGGGTCTATATATATGCTGGGGGGGTCTTGAACACTACATAAGGCTATATGCTGGGGGGGGTCTTGAACACTACATAAGGCTATATGCTGGGGGGTCTTGAACACTACATAAGGCTATATGCTGGGGGGGGGTCTTGAACACTACATAAGGCTATATGCTGGGGGGGGGTCTTGAACACTACATAAGGCTATATGCTGGGGGGGTCTTGAACACTACATAAGGCTATATGCTGGGGGGGTCTTGAACACTACATAAGGCTATATGCTGGGGGGTCTTGAACACTACATAAGGCTATATGCTGGGGGGGTCTTGAACACTACATAAGGCTATATGCTGGGGGGGGGGTCTTGAACACTACATAAGGCTATATGCTGGAGGGGGGGGGTCTTGAACACTACATAAGGCTATATGCTGGGGGGGTCTTGAACACTACATAAGGCTATATGCTGGGGGGGGGGTCTTGAACACTACATAAGGCTATATGCTGGGGGGGGGGGTCTTGAACACTACATAAGGCTATATGCTGGGGGGGTCTTGAACACTACATAAGGCTATATGCTGGGGGGGGGTCTTGAACACTACATAAGGCTATATGCTGGGGGGGTCTTGAACACTACATAAGGCTATATGCTAGGGGGGGTCTATACATAAGGCTATATGGGGGGGGGGGGGTCTTGAACACTACATAAGGCTATATGCTGGGGGGGGGTCTTGAACACTACATAGGCTATATGCTGGGGGGGGACTTGAACACTACATAAGGCTATATGCTGGAGGGGGGGGGTCTTGAACACTACAGTAGGCTATATGCTGGGGGGGGATCTTGAACACTACATAAGGCTATATGCTGGGGGGGTCTTGAACACTACATAAGGCTATATGCTGGGGGGGGTCTTGAACACTACATAAGGCTATATGCTGGGGGGGGTCTTGATATGCACTACATAAGGCTATATGCTGGAGGGGGGTCTTGAACACTACATAAGGGGGGGGGTCTTGAACAACACTATATGCAACACTACAGGCTATATGCTGGGGGGGGTCTTGAACACTACATAAGGCTATATGCTGGGGGGGGGTCTTGAACACTACATAAGGGGGGGGGTCTTGAACACTACATAAGGCTATATGCTGGGGGGGGTCTTGAACACTACATAAGGCTATATGCTGGGGGGGTCTTGAACACTACATAAGGCTATATGCTGGGGGGGGTCTTGAACACTACATAAGGCTATATGCTGGGGGGTCTTGAACACTACATAAGGCTATATATGCTGGGGGGGACTTGAACACTACATAAGGCTATATGCTGGGGGGTCTTGAACACTACATAAGGCTATATGCTGGGGGGGGGTCTTGAACACTACATAAGGCTATATGCTGGGGGGGATCTTGAACACTACATAAGGCTATATGCTGGGGGGGGGGTCTTGAACACTACATATATATGCTGGGGGGGTCTTGAACACTACATAAGGCTATATGCTGGGGGGGTCTTGAACACTACATAAGGCTATATGCTGGGGGGGTCTTGAACACTACATAAGGCTATATGCTGGGGGGGTCTTGAACACTACATAAGGCTATATGCTGGGGGGTCTTGAACACTACATAAGGCTATATGCTGGGGGGGGGTCTTGAACACTACACTATATGCTGGGGGGTCTTGAACACTACATAAGGCTATATGCTGGGGGGGGGGTCTTGAACACTACATAAGGCTATATGCTGGGGGGGGTCTTGAACACTACATAAGGCTATATGCTGGGGGGTCTTGAACACTACATAAGGCTATATGCTGGGGGGGGGGTCTTGAACACTACATAAGGCTATATGCTGGGGGGGGTCTTGAACACTACATAAGGCTATATGCTGGGGGGGTCTTGAACACTACATAAGGCTATATGCTGGGGGGGGGTCTTGAACACTACATACTATATGCTGGGGGGGTCTTGAACACTACATAAGGCTATATGCTGGGGGGGTCTTGAACACTACATAAGGCTATATGCTGGGGGGGGGTCTTGAACACTACATAAGGCTATATGCTGGGGGGGTCTTGAACACTACATAAGGCTATATGCTGGGGGGGCTATATGCTGGGGGGGGGGTCTTGAACACTACATAAGGCTATATGCTGGGGGGGGTCTTGAACACTACATAAGGCTATATGCTGGGGGGGGTCTTGAACACTACATAAGGCTATATGCTGGGGGGTCTTGAACACTACATAAGGCTATATGCTGGGGGGGGGACTTGAACACTACATAAGGCTATATGCTGGGGGGGGTCTTGAACACTACATAAGGCTATATGCTGGGGGGGTCTTGAACACTACATAAGGCTATATGCTGGGGGGTCTTGAACACTACATAAGGCTATATGCTGGGGGGGTCTTGAACACTACATAAGGCTATATGCTGGGGGGGTCTTGAACACTACATAAGGCTATATGCTGGGGGGGGTCTTGAACACTACATAAGGCTATATGCTGGGGGTCTTGAACACTACATAAGGCTATATGCTGGGGGGGTCTTGAACACTACATAAGGCTATATGCTGGGGGGGTCTTGAACACTACATAAGGCTATATGCTGGGGGGGTCTTGAACACTACATAAGGCTATATGCTGGGGGGGTCTTGAACACTACATAAGGCTATATGCTGGGGGGTCTTGAACACTACATAAGGCTATATGCTGGGGGGTCTTGAACACTACATAAGGCTATATGCTGGGGGGGTCTTGAACACTACATAAGGCTATATGCTTGAACACTGGGGGGGGTCTTGAACACTACATAAGGCTATATGCTGGGGGGGGTCTTGAACACTACATAAGGCTATATGCTGGGGGGTCTTGAACACTACATAAGGCTATATGCTGGGGGGTCTTGAACACTGCATAAGGCTATATGCTGGGGGGGGTCTTGAACACTACATAAGGCTATATGCTGGGGGGGTCTTGAACACTACATAAGGCTATATGGGGGGGGTCTTGAACACTACATAAGGCTATATGCTGGGGGGGTCTTGAACACTACATAAGATACACTTGAACACTACATAAGGCTATATGCTGGGGGGGGATCTTGAACACTACATAAGGCTATATGCCAATGTTGTTTTCAATTAAAAAAAAACATTTGCACAAAGCGAGCTGATCCATTTTTCATGTTGATAAGAGCATTAAAATGAGAAAATAATGATGGGACATTTACAATAGATAAAAATGTGCGATTAATTGAGATTAATTGCAAGTTAACTATGACATTAATGCGATTAATGGTGATTAAATCTTGTAATCTTTTGACAGCACTACTTATCATCCATCTATTTCAGTAAGGTCATCCTGCTTGAGATGTTTTTGTCTTGTAATTTGACAGCGATGTGCCTTCAAATGATGGGACGGTGTTTAAAAATAAATTTGGCAGAAAAGTACTATTTGTGTGCATTTTGTGTTTTTAGCAAGCTGATGGAAAACCAGAGAGCGAGACTCACTTCGTGGCCCTTCATTCCTACGTGTCGTCAAATCCAGAGGATCTCAGTTTTCATCAGGGCGATACAATCACACTACTCTCGAGGGGTGAGACTCACTTCTTTCCTATCTCATGTGTTTACACAGACGGATTTGTTCAATACATAGAACTCTAATTTGTAATTTTTTCTTTTTCTTTAGTAAACCAGGATTGGTTGGAAGGGCAATGTAATGGGAATACTGGTATATTTCCTGCATCCTTTGTGGAAGAAGTTCCTGTCAATGGGCAGTAATTCAAATAAATAAATGTAAACAGAAAAGATATGAAAGGCAGTAATACAGTTAAGTGTCCAAAGCTAAGAAGTGGTCAGGTTTCACCTACTAAAACCATTTTAGAATCAACTCCATTTGATTAATCCGGGCCTACATTCTTTTAATTAATTTATAAATGAAATAAATAAATAACAATACATTTGGACAAGTGTAACAAGTTGTAATGTTTGAACAAAAAAAAGCTATGTTTATACATTCTGTGATGCAGTAAGTAAGGTGATAATAAAGTGATATCTGATATTGATTTAATAAAAATGTATCATTACTTACAGCTTCCAGTAATTACAAGCAATATACATTTAATACCTGCAGGTAGGATGGAATATTGTGTTGCGTTAAGTTATGATGGAGACGTTCCTTCCTCTTCGTAGGCAATAGCTATGCCTCTCCTGCCCTGTACCGCCTTCACAACAGGCGTCTCTCCCAACCTCTGCTCCAAGCCCCGCCAGCTGCGCTCTGCCAGGAAAGATGCTAACAAAGCACAAACGTGTAGAGGAATTATTTAGAAGTGGCTTTGACTAACAAATAAAAAAACCTTTTTTGTTTGCTCACATGCAAACAATGTAAGAGTTATTGTGTGTGCAAAGCTTTTTACAATAAACTTAAGGATGTATGGAAACTAAACACACTTCTATATGCAGCAGAAGGTTTGACAGTGTCATACCAGCTGAGCTGGTGTTGGCCACAGTGAGCGTCTGGTTCCTGAGGACCAGGGATGAGCCCCAGGGGGACAAGGCAGGCTCATTGCTCAACAGGCTAGAACTTCGCAGAGCTCCTGTGATCAAAGACACGTCGGTCTCATCGCCCTCCTCCTGCTGATCAGCCAATGGGACATGACTCTGTCCACCTGGTGCAAGTGTGAGATAAAAGAGAAAAAAATAGGGATACAAAAAGACTTCATTTGGCTACTACAGGTTACCAACATGGCTAAAGATATAGAACCATATTCATATTAGGGACTGTACGCACATTATGGAGAGGGCGGTGGGCGAATGAATCTTATATTTTCATTTTTATATATATGTATATAGTGAGAGAGAGAGAGAGAGAGAGAGAGAGATAGACTTTTCTTTGATCCACCCTCTCACTAAGATGTCCAAATGTAGTACTCGGTGCAACATTAATAACTAAAAGAGAAAAAGCATTAAAATTGTGAGATGTAAACATAATATACGTATATTAATGAAATATTAATATTTACTGTAGCCAACAATGCACATTTTAGAATAAGACATCATTGGAAAACTTAAGCTAACCATCTGATTTTCTTTGAATAAAGCCTACATAAAAGGGCTGAACTTCAATTATAATATATGCAAACTTTACATGATACATAACATTTAATCACTATAATGTGGCTCTTAAGAATACTACAGAGATCCCCGTTATAGTTTTCATACCACAACCCTAAATCTAACCTGGCAGGAGATGTCGAAAGTCTGTGACATATTCCTGTGACCACTCCCTCTTCTTGTTGCAGGCCACCTCCATCTCAAACGGTGTTACTACAGGTTTATAGAAGTCACTTGAGTCCAGCAGTGAGTTCTCAGGACATGCAATTAACACAAAGATGTCAATTTCGAGAAAGTTTGCCAGTTTGGGCACGTTCAGCTTCCCCATGGCAAACATGTAGCTCTTCTTGCCAGCTCCTCGGATGGTCTCCTTCAACTGCTGGATGATGTGGAGGTAGTCGGCCATGCCCAGCGTGCCAACCAGGATGCCAACCACGTTGGCATCTTTGGCCCTTTCTATAGCGTAATAACGCTTCATCAGAGTACGGTTGATACTTACTGACTCTGTCCTGCCCGCCATTTTTACGGGGTCAAAAGAACAAAAGGAGCAGCAATTCCAAGTCATCATGAAGTTTCTCAGAGTTGCTCCCTCTTGGCCTATATAAAACATACTGTAATCAGTGATGCTCAAACCACTCCTCAAGGAGAACTGCCTTCCAAACTGATAAATACGCTGGTTGGCATCCGGCTCCAACAGACGGGTGTCATCATGCTTTCTTTTAATCCGGCCGTGACTGTAACACCGCTCCCCTTCGACAACAAGTTCTGAGACGACAAGGTTAGGATACTCTGGAGAAAGGAGTGTCAGAAGATCATCTGAAAAACAATATATGCATGTTGTCTTCAGTCAATGAGAGAAAATCCCAAACTTAGGCTTTCATGTTATTAGGGTAGATTTCAAGACTTTCTGCCTTAACTGAGGATGTGGCTACACTTGTTAGAGACTGCAATTAAAATAAACTAATAAGGTCAATGTGTCCTACTATTCATCTTCATCTTAAAGCTGTCCTATTTTCATGAAGAATTACACACAATGATTTGAAAGATAACTTGTTAAATAAACTCAATATAATGACATAACTATTAGGGCTGTCCTCAACTAAAGAAAATCTTAGTTGACTAACACATGATTTTGTCGACTAATCAGAGCTCTGAGCTTTAAGAGGTGGTTAAGACTAGAAAAGCACAATATAAATGGAGTTAATTAACCATCTGTAAAACTGAGTTTCTACACAATAAATCCTGCAAAATCACCACTTTAAATCTTGTGTTCACCAGAAATGTGCTCATAGGCTTCTTGGAAATGAAAAATTAAGCATGAATAAGCATAAAAAAGTACTTAGCAACTAAAGAAATCTTAGTCGACTAATACCAAAACCACAGATTAGTCGACTAATCGACTAAGAGGGGTCAGCCCTAATAACTATATATTCTCTTTCAGATAGAGTAGGGCTTTATAGATCAGTAAAGATTATTTATATAGCACTTATCTCAGACAGAGTCACAAAGCGCTTCACAGACCAACTAAATAAATCCATTCTAAGCTTACCTTTAGCATGAACATAGTTGACGTCACAGAGGATGACGACGTGACTCTTTGTGTCCGGGTAGAGTTCTCTGAAGGCAGAAGTGCACTTCTCAAGATCCACAGATCTCCGCTCAAAGACGTACATCAACGGCAGTCGTTTAGACGGGCTGAGGCAAGCGCTGCCGTAGTGCACGATGCAGTCGGCTCCAACATGTTCCGCAGCTATCTCGTCCACGCAGCAACTGCTCAGGAGAATTCAACAATTAGGAATGCAAATGGGTAATCACAACACCTTAAAGCATTTAACTTACATAGTGTAATGTAATAGTCTGGGATAAATCAAAAATATGAGCTTAAACATCAAATTAAAACTCACTGTAGAGCTGGTAGAAGCGAAAACTGCTATTTTTTAAGTTCAATAAGCCACTGTACTAAGGCATATTCTTAAGCCTGCTGATGATAAATAGATCAACTAAATAAAATAAATTAAAATGCCAAATGCCTAATATCCTCACTTAGTATTAAATCAGCGTTAAAGGCTGTTCTGAATTCTAAATGTCACGTGTGTGCTGGATCCAAAATTTAAAATGTACACAGCATAAAGTAATGTAAAGCATAAGGTGCCTGTGTGTGATAGATGTGAACCGAGCCCTGGGTGTCCTGCTCTGCCTTTGAGAAAATGAAAGCTCAGATGGGTTGATCTGCAATCTAGCCCCTTATGAGGTCATAAGGGGCAATGTTACCGCTCCTTTCTCTGCTCTGTCCGCCCAGAGAATTTGGCCCCCCCAGAAGAGAGAGACATCATGGCTTTAAAACAAGCAAAGTGGCAGTTGGTCAAGGCAACACCTCCAGCCTCCACCCTGATACAGTATCTGTCTGATACAGTATTAGGGACCACTAAGGTCTATATAAAAGAGACTTCAGATACAGTATTAGGGACCACTAAGGTCTATATAAAAGAGACTTCAGATACAGTATTAGGGACCACTAAGGTCTATATAAAGAGACTTCAGATACAGTATTAGGGACCACTAAGGTCTATATAAAAGAGACTTCAGATACAGTATTAGGGACCACTAAGGTCTATATAAAGAGACTTCAGATACAGTATTAGGGGACCACTAAGGTCTATATAAAGAGACTTCAGATACAGTATTAGGGACCACTAAGGTCTATATAAAAAGAGACTTCAGATACAGTATTAGGGGACCACTAAGGTCTATATAAAAGAGACTTCAGATAAAGTATTAGGGGACCACTAACGGTCTATATAAAAGAGACTTCAGATACAGTATTAGGGGGACCACTAAGGTCTATATAAAAGAGACTTCAGATACAGTATTAGGGGACCACTAAGGTCTATATAAAAAAGAGACTTCAGATACAGTATTAGGGGACCACTAAGGTCTATAAAAAAGAGACTTCAGATACAGTATTAGGGACCACTAAGGTCTATATAAAAGAGACTTCAGATACAGTATTAGGGGACCACTAAGGTCTATATAAAAGAGACTTCAGATACAGTATTAGGGACCACTAAGGTCTATATAAAAGAGACTTCAGATACAGTATCAGGGGACCACTAAGGTCTATATAAAAGAGACTTCAGATACAGTATTAGGGGACTACTAAGGTCTATATAAAAGAGACTTCAGATACAGTATTAGGGACCACTAAGGTCTATATAAAAGAGACTTCAGATACAGTATTAGGGACCACTAAGGTCTATATAAAAGAGACTTCAGATACAGTATTAGGGGGACCACTAAGGTCTATATAAAAGAGACTTCAGATACAGTATTAGGGGGGACCACTAAGGTCTATATAAAAGAGACTTCAGATACAGTATTAGGGACCACTAAGGTCTATATAAAAGAGACTTCAGATACAGTATCAGGGGACCACTAAGGTCTATATAAAAGAGACTTCAGATACAGTATTAGGGGACTACTAAGGTCTATATAAAAGAGACTTCAGATACAGTATTAGGGACCACTAAGGTCTATATAAAAAGAGACTTCAGATACAGTATTAGGGACCACTAAGGTCTATATAAAAGAGACTTCAGATACAGTATTAGGGGACCACTAAGGTCTATATAAAAGAGACTTCAGATACAGTATTAGGGGACCACTAAGGTCTATATAAAAGAGACTTCAGATACAGTATTAGGGGACCACTAAGGTCTATATAAAAAGAGACTTCAGATACAGTATTAGGGGACCACTAAGGTCTATATAATGGCGTTTTTCCATTGATGGTAACAACTCGGCTCGACACGGTTTGACTCGCCTTTACTCGGTTCGACCCATTTTCGGTCGGTTTTCCATTGCATATTGAGTAACGCCTCAGCGTGGCTGGTTACCATAGCTACGCGTGATGACGTAATTTTCAACGTGATTCACAACAGCACGTCGGCTACTCGCCAATGTTTTGTTTCAAAAGAAGCTAAAGGAAGCAACAAAATCACCGCTAAAAAAACAGGAGTTTGGGAATTCCGACGATGTTCAGACGTCAACATGACTGTTGTTCGCCGACACGAAAGGGTAAGTTAAGTTTCCTGGTAACGTTAGCTAACATTTGCATGTGTTAGGGGTCACAGTCAGTATTTACTATACGCTATATAAAGTACATGAACTTTAGCAACCATGATTACACACCAAAACATGTCTGCTGTGTACCGTTTGTGTTTCAGAGCATTAACGCTTTGCAAAACCACCGCCGCAGACCATCTGGTGGGCGATGTCCGACGGGTGAAATCTCTGGTTCTGACCTGCTGGGCTTCGTATAATCTTTATGAGAGTCATGGCTTATGACAACGAGTGGGATGCATCTGGAACAGCAGAGCCGTGGGGGGCAACGACTGGGATGCATCTAGAACAGCAGAGCCGGGGGGGGGAGACACTGTCACAGGGTGCAGGGGAAGAAGACCGGGATGGACGGGAGGGTTTGATGCGCTACTTGAATAGCTAAATAAAAACTTTTCTTTGATATATTGTCTTGTTTTTTTAAAGTAACAGTGTGCAATATTGGAAACAACATAAATCCCCTATAGCCCTTAATATTGAACAGTTAAAGTGAGAATAGTGCAGAGAGTAGATAATCTGTTGGTGTCTGGCTAGATTTTTTTTTTTTTAAATGTCCCGTTTGTTCCGGACACACACTCCGCACTCTTGTTTGCTAAAAATGCAGCGATCCGACCAACCAGCAGTCTGCAGGTTTCCACGTCACCTTTTAGTATCACATCAGCTCGCTTAGAACCTCGACTGAGGTAGTACGAAAAAAAGTACCTGGTAGCAGGTCCCAGGGACTTTTTTTCGTAATGGAAAACCAAAAAATGCGAGTAGAGTCGAGGCGAGTAGAGTAGATACCACGCAATGGAAAAGCACCATAAAAGAGGCCCCAGATACAGTATTAGAGGACCACTAAGGTCTATATAAAAGAGACTTCAGATACAGTATTAGGGGACCACTAAGGTCTATATAAAAGACTTCAGATACAGTATTAGGGGACCACTAAGGTCTATATAAAAGAGACTTCAGATACAGTATTAGGGGACCACTAAGGTCTATATAAAAGAGACTTCAGATACAGTATTAGGGGACCACTAAGGTCTATATAAAAGAGACTTCAGATACAGTATTAGGGGACCACTAAGGTCTATATAAAAGAGACTTCAGATACAGTATTAGGGGACCACTAAGGTCTATATAAAAGAGATATTTTCATGCCATGGGACCTTTAAACCAAGCAAGAGTTTTCTCAGTTAAAACTGGTGTTACCTGCCATAGGATGTATCTCCCAAAATGAACGTCTTGGCATTACTGATTCTCTCAATCTCCACTGCTATTGCAACTGAATCCACCAGCAGCTCATCAGGAAACTGCAGTGCAACCTGGGAATAAAAAACATTTTACACAAATAAACTCTCAAGTTCAACTTTAGTTGCTTAACTGAACTGTTTATCAAAGCTTTCAAAGCTTGTTTTTTTAACAAGAACTGTGTTGTCCTTCCATGCTTTTATAATAAGCTTAAATATTTACATGACTAAAAGCAGAATATATGTCCTACCTTTTCAAATTGATGCTCTCTGAGGAAGTCGCAAGTCTCCTTAATCTGATACAACTCTTCAAGTTTTTCCACAGGGGTATTTCTCTTCACTGTGACGTCTACATCACGCTGAATTACGCTTTCCGAGCTGCTACTGAATGCATCAGCCATGATTGCATAGGAAACACCTAACAGTGCCTGCAAACATGCAATATACAGTACAATATATTAGTTCATCAGTTGGTGACAAAGCAGCCCAGTTATTGAACATAGAACAATCATTTCTGAAAGCCTTAACAGTCTAGCCAACCACTTCACAACATTGTCAAGTGGACGTTATGTTATTTTCTTACAGATGACACATATCGTGTCTAACGTATAGCTAGTTAACCATGCTGTTTAGGTTTTAAAGTTAACTAGTAACGCTAGCTTTACTAAGTTAACGATACGTTACTGTGGTCCGCCTGCTAGCTTAGCCGCTAGCTATCGTTTGTAATGACTCATTTTAAAGTAAACAAAGACCGGCTAGCGGCTAAGCTAGCAGGCGGACCACAATAACGTAACGTTAGCTTGGTTAACATTCGTAAAGCTAGCGTTACTAGTTAACTTTAAGCCTAAACAGCATGGTTAACTAGCTATACGTCTTTGTTTACTTTAAAATGAGTCATTACAAACGTATAGCTAGTTAACCATGCTGTTTAGGCTTAAAGTTAACTAGTAACGCTAGCTTTACTAAGTTAACGTTACGTTACTGTGGTCCGCCTGCTAGCTTAGCCGCTAGCCGGTCTTTGTTTACTTTAAAATGAGTCATTACAAACGTATAGCTAGTTAACCATGCTGTTTAGGCTTAAAGTTAACTAGTAACGCTAGCTTTACTAAGTTAACGTTACGTTACTGTGGTCCGCCTGCTAGCTTAGCCGCTAGCCGGTCTTTGTTTACTTTAAAATGAGTCATTACAAACGTATAGCTAGTTAACCATGCTGTTTAGGCTTAAAGTTAACTAGTAACGCTAGCTTTACTAAGTTAACGTTACGTTACTGTGGTCCGCCTGCTAGCTTAGCCGCTAGCCGGTCTTTGTTTACTTTAAAATGAGTCATTACAAACGTATAGCTAGTTAACCATGCTGTTTAGGCTTAAAGTTAACTAGTAACGCTAGCTTTACTAAGTTAACGTTACGTTACTGTGGTCCGCCTGCTAGCTTAGCCGCTAGCCGGTCTTTGTTTACTTTAAAATGAGTCATTACAAACGTATAGCTAGTTAACCATGCTGTTTAGGCTTAAAGTTAACTAGTAACGCTAGCTTTACTAAGTTAACGTTACGTTACTGTGGTCCGCCTGCTAGCTTAGCCGCTAGCCGGTCTTTGTTTACTTTAAAATGAGTCATTACAAACGTATAGCTAGTTAACCATGCTGTTTAGGCTTAAAGTTAAGTAGTAACGCTAGCTTTACTAAGTTAACGTTACGTTACTGTGGTCCGCCTGCTAGCTTAGCCGCTAGCCGGTCTTTGTTTACTTTAAAATGAGTCATTACAAACGTATAGCTAGTTAACCATGCTGTTTAGGCTTAAAGTTAACTAGTAACGCTAGCTTTACTAAGTTAACGTTACGTTACTGTGGTCCGCCTGCTAGCTTAGCCGCTAGCCGGTCTTTGTTTACTTTAAAATGAGTCATTACAAACGTATAGCTAGTTAACCATGCTGTTTAGGCTTAAAGTTAACTAGTAACGCTAGCTTTACTAAGTTAACGTTACGTTACTGTGGTCCGCCTGCTAGCTTAGCCGCTAGCCTGGTCTTTGTTTACTTTAAAATGAGTCATTACAAACGTATAGCTAGTTAACCATGCTGTTTAGGCTTAAAGTTAACTAGTAACGCTAGCTTTACTAAGTTAACGTTACGTTACTGTGGTCCGCCTGCTAGCTTAGCCGCTAGCCGGTCTTTGTTTACTTTAAAATGAGTCATTACAAACGTATAGCTAGTTAACCATGCTGTTTAGGCTTAAAGTTAACTAGTAACGCTAGCTTTACTAAGTTAACGTTACGTTACTGTGGTCCGCCTGCTAGCTTAGCCGCTAGCCGGTCTTTGTTTACTTTAAAATGAGTCATTACAAACGTATAGCTAGTTAACCATGCTGTTTAGGCTTAAAGTTAAGTAGTAACGCTAGCTTTACTAAGTTAACGTTACGTTACTGTGGTCCGCCTGCTAGCTTAGCCGCTAGCCGGTCTTTGAGTCATTACAAACTATCATTTACATCTTACATCTACAACACATACATGTAAACTTACAATGTAATTATATAAGTGGAGTTGCTGACGGATAACGTTTCTTTGGCAGCTACGCACGTGTCAGCAGCAGAAAACACATTACGATAGTTACCGTTGCCACTATGACAATCTCTTCCGGTTCAAACATCTTTCAAAATAAAAGCCAGGTTACGTTGACAATTGCCATAACTGTATTTCTGCGCCATCATTACATAAAGAGCTATGTGCTCAAGAGTCAAGACCACTCATACTTCTCTTCTATTCACTCCTTACATCATAAAATATAAATATTACTATCACTACTTTACTTTCCTCGCATTTCCAGCTCACTGAGTTGCAATATACAATAAGTAAGATAGAATGTAACTTTCTATTTTAAAACACAGGAGACAGCAAATCAGCATATTTATGTAAGACCGTTAATATTAATTCATAATATCTATACAGTCTATGTGTAAGACTTATAATGTAAAGCAGTTTCCAACAACAGTACCATTACATATATCCCTACACAAAATTAGCAATAAAAAAGAGACTTCATTTGTTGGCACAACGTTTACATTGACAATTCATTTTATTCAAATAACATAAGTACATCAATCATGTTACAAAAAAAATCTGAGACCACAAAGCAGAAAGATAGATAATAATAAGTGGTTAAGAGTCCCAATGTCCCCCCCCCTTCTCTGATCTTCTCCACAGCTTGATATGTACATATAAAAAATAAATACATACCTTTTTTAAAAACTTCAGTTTTAAACAGCATTATCTAAATAAGAGGTCAGTATTTATAGCAACTGACTGCACAACATTTTCTGAATGAAGTTTTTTAAAGTAAATGATCTTAAAAAAAATATTTTTAAAAACTGTATTTAAAGTACATTTATCAACTATGTTTCGGCAGGCACGAAGTAACCACGGGCGCCTATGACATTATTGTTTGTGTGGTTTGACTGAAATAGTTATCAGAAATAATCTCTTATTCAAAAAAGGTCTAAAATGTTTGATGTAGACTAAAATGAGGAGACTTTTAGTCGACTAAAATTTGACTAACAAAAAACACATGATAATGACTAAATATGACTAAAAATAAAAGGACATTTGGCACAAGACTAAGACTAAGTTAAAAATAGTTGACAAAATTAACACTGGATCGCACCAGGGAACGCAAACTTCCTTACATGAGTCACCGAGGGTTATATGAACATCATACGTAGAGTATGGTCCTGCCTACATCCAAATACGATAGAAACCCAAGACCACAGTCAGACAGGTGAACACTGAACCTGAAAGATTAACAAAAAGCATAGGTCAATCATAAGTCAGCATGTTTCAAAAAGTCCTTTACTTCATTTTTATACTGCTAAATGTTTGATAACTACTTTGGAACAAGTGGAAATTCTGTTTCCTCGCAATTCAAATTTAGCAGAGATGTGTAGTGAATCCATTTTAAATGGACATTGCTTTCATTTTTAAATTGCTAAAGTTGTACTCATATTAACCCACTTTAAAGGTTCCATGACATGGTGCTCTTTGGATGCTTTTATATAGGCCTTAGTGGTCCCCTAATACTGTATCTGAAGTCTCTTTTATATAGACCTTAGTGGTCCCCTAATACTGTATCTGAAGTCTCTTTTATATAGACCTTAGTGGTCCCCTAATACTGTATCTGAAGTCTCTTTTATATAGACCTTAGTGGTCCCTAATACTGTATCTGAAGTCTCTTTTATATAGACCTTAGTGGTCCCCCTAATACTGTATCTGAAGTCTCTTTTATATAGACCTTAGTGGTCCCCCCTAATACTGTATCTGAAGTCTCTTTTATATAGACCTTAGTGGTCCCCCAATACTGTATCTGAAGTCTCTTTTATATAGACCTTAGTGGTCCCCCTAATACTGTATCTGAAGTCTCTTTATATAGACCTTAGTGGTCCCCTAATACTGTATCTGAAGTCTCTTTATATAGACCTTAGTGGTCCCCCTAATACTGTATCTGAAGTCTCTTTTATATAGACCTTAGTGGTCCCCTAATACTGTATCTGAAGTCTCTTTTATATAGACCTTAGTGGTCCCTAATACTGTATCTGAAGTCTCTTTTATATAGACCTTAGTGGTCCCCTAATACTGTATCTGAAGTCTCTTTATATAGACCTTAGTGGTCCCCTAATACTGTATCTGAAGTCTCTATATATAGACCTTAGTGGTCCCCCTAATACTGTATCTGAAGTCTCTTTTATATAGACCTTAGTGGTCCCCTAATACTGTATCTGAAGTCTCTTTTATATAGACCTTAGTGGTCCCTAATACTGTATCTGAAGTCTCTTTTATATAGACCTTAGTGGTCCCCTAATACTGTATCTGAAGTCTCTTTATATAGACCTTAGTGGTCCCCCTAATACTGTATCTGAAGTCTCTTTATATAGACCTTAGTGGTCCCCTAATACTGTATCTGAAGTCTCTATATATAGACCTTAGTGGTCCCCTAATACTGTATCTGAAGTCTCTTTTATATAGACCTTAGTGGTCCCCCCTAATACTGTATCTGAAGTCTCTTTTATATAGACCTTAGTGGTCCCCTAATACTGTATCTGAAGTCTCTTTTTATATAGGCCTTAGTGGTCCCCTAATACTGTATCTGAAGTCTCTTTTATATAGACCTTAGTGGTCCCTAATACTGTATCTGAAGTCTCTTTTATATAGACCTTAGTGGTCCCCTAATACTGTATCTGAAGTCTCTTTTATATAGACCTTAGTGGTCCCCTAATACTGTATCTGAAGTCTCTTTTATATAGACCTTAGTGGTCCCTAATACTGTATCTGAAGTCTCTTTTATATAGACCTTAGTGGTCCCTAATACTGTATCTGAAGTCTCTTTTATATAGACCTTAGTGGTCTCCTAATACTGTATCTGAAGTCTCTTATATATAGACCTTAGTGGTCCCCTAATACTGTATCTGAAGTCTCTTTATATAGACCTTAGTGGTCCCCTAATACTGTATCTGAAGTCTCTTTTATATAGACCTTAGTGGTCCCCCTAATACTGTATCTGAAGTCTCTTTTATATAGACCTTAGTGGTCCCCCTAATACTGTATCTGAAGTCTCTTTTATATAGACCTTAGTGGTCCCCTAATACTGTATCTGAAGTCTCTTTTATATAGACCTTAGTGGTCCCCCTAATACTGTATCTGAAGTCTCTTATATAGACCTTAGTGGTCCCTAATACTGTATCTGAAGTCTCTTTATATAGACCTTAGTGGTCCCTAATACTGTATCTGAAGTCTCTTTTATATAGATCTTAGTGGTCCCTAATACTGTATCTGAAGTCTCTTTTATATACCTTAGTGGTCCCTAATACTGTATCTGAAGTCTCTTTTATATAGACCTTAGTGGTCCCCTAATACTGTATCTGAAGTCTCTTTATATAGACCTTAGTGGTCCCCTAATACTGTATCTGAAGTCTCTTTATATAGACCTTAGTGGTCCCTAATACTGTATCTGAAGTCTCTTTTATATAGACCTTAGTGGTCCCTAATACTGTATCTGAAGTCTCTTTTATATAGATCTTAGTGGTCCCTAATACTGTATCTGAAGTCTCTTTTATATAGATCTTAGTGGTCCCTAATACTGTATCTGAAGTCTCTTTTATATAGACCTTAGTGGTCCCTAATACTGTATCTGAAGTCTCTTTTATATAGACCTTAGTGGTCCCTAATACTGTATCTGAAGTCTCTTTTATATAGATCTTAGTGGTCCCTAATACTGTATCTGAAGTCTCTTTTATATACCTTAGTGGTCCCTAATACTGTATCTGAAGTCTCTTTTATATAGACCTTAGTGGTCCCCTAATACTGTATCTGAAGTCTCTTTATATAGACCTTAGTGGTCCCCTAATACTGTATCTGAAGTCTCTTTTATATAGACCTTAGTGGTCCCTATCTGTATCTGAAGTCTCTTTTATATAGACCTTAGTGGTCCCTAATACTGTATCTGAAGTCTCTTTTTATATAGACCTTAGTGGTCCCTTTTTAATACTGTATCTGATCTGAAGTCTCTTTTATATAGACCTTAGTGGTCCCCTAATACTGTATCTGAAGTCTCTTTTATATAGACCTTAGTGGTCCCCCTAATACTGTATCTGAAGTCTCTTTATATAGACCTTAGTGGTCCCTAATACTGTATCTGAAGTCTCTTTATATAGACCTTAGTGGTCCCTAATACTGTATCTGAAGTCTCTTTTATATAGATCTTAGTGGTCCCTAATACTGTATCTGAAGTCTCTTTTATATAGACCTTAGTGGTCCCCTAATACTGTATCTGAAGTCTCTTTATATAGACCTTAGTGGTCCCCTAATACTGTATCTGAAGTCTCTTTATATAGACCTTAGTGGTCCCTAATACTGTATCTGAAGTCTCTTTTTATATAGACCTTAGTGGTCCCTAATACTGTATCTGAAGTCTCTTTTATATAGATCTTAGTGGTCCCTAATACTGTATCTGAAGTCTCTTTATATAGACCTTAGTGGTCCCTAATACTGTATCTGAAGTCTCTTTTATATAGACCTTAGTGGTCCCCTAATACTGTATCTGAAGTCTCTTTATATAGACCTTAGTGGTCCCTAATACTGTATCTGAAGTCTCTTTTATATAGACCTTAGTGGTCCCTAATACTGTATCTGAAGTCTCTTTTATATAGACCTTAGTGGTCCCTAATACTGTATCTGAAGTCTCTTTTATATAGATCTTAGTGGTCCCTAATACTGTATCTGAAGTCTCTTTTATATAGACCTCAGTGGTCCCTAATACTGTATCTGAAGTCTCTTTTATATAGACCTTGCTATCACTGGAAAAGAGCCTCTAATAGACTTCACTGGTCTCCATCCAGAACAATGGGGTCTGTTGGTCCATTTCTTTAACTGTCTATGGGTTTACACCTATCACCATTTCTAGCCACTGGGGGGCATAGTCAGGCTGGGGGAACTCATATTACTGTTAAAAACCTCATAAAGTGACATTTTCATGCTATGGGACCTTTAAAACCGTTGCCATTCATGTTTGCCAGCCCTAGTTCTTATGGCTATGAGTGCTGATTCTACACACTGTAACAACAACGCACAGATGTCCTACCTGCAAGGTATTTTATAGTATCCAGTTTATGAGCCTCTAACATGGTTTTCAGACCAGCCACTTCCGTGTCGATTTTAATGTTGGTCTGAGTTAAATGACGATCTTGCTCTGCAGTCTGTAAAAAAAGCAATTAGACACGGACATCCCAATGAATCACTGTATCGGCGTCTGACCTGATCTGGACTACAAACTACATGTGATAGGATAGGAAACATGGAGCACATATACAAACCATTTCCATAATCTCAGCTCGTGTTTCTAGAAGCATCTTGTCATGCCCTACTTTCTGAAAATGAGAAATAAGGTTTTATTTAGAAGAGAAATACAAAAAGTGGGATTAAGGATCTGTTAACAATAATTATCTGTAATTATCTACCGTATATGTACAAGTGAAGATGACAAAAGACTAAATAAACAGATCTCCAACCATGGATTTAATGTTCTTAAACACCTACCAATGCTTTTGCGCGATTCTTCTCCAAATGCATGTCCATAACAGTGTCTGAGCGCACTTTATTCATGACATCCTGCAGATACACACAGGAGCATCACAGCAAAAACATCTTTAAAACCAACTTTTACCATCAAACTGGGACATAAAGGGATGTAACTAGAGCCCGACCGATAACGGATTTTTAAGGCCGATACCGATACAAATATTTGGTTGTTTAAAAATCCAATATATATATATATATATATATATATATATATATATATATATATATATATACATATACATATACACACACACACACACTTCTTTTTTTAAATCCTGAAACATGTATCAAAACATAAGATTTCCCTAACATGACTTATTTGTAGTTATTCATGAGTTCTCACTAAAATAATATGATAATAATTTGTTTTATTGTCACAACCGAACATCAAAATATATTAAAGTTCTGATAAATAAAATGTATAAAAATTCAAACTTAACCCTTGTGCTGTCTTCACGTCAAATTGAAAATCTTTTATTGGCGCTTTTTATTGATGATTGATTTAACTTTTTATGTTACATTTTTCTCCTTTTTTTCAGTACTTTTACGCTTTTTTTCAATGTTTGTCACTTTTTTTTTACGTTTTCAACACTACGTACACTAACCTATTAATTTTATTTTTACAGTTATTTTTGGAATTTATGGTCAATAAACCTCATTTATAGGAAATGATACCTAATGTTTGAGTTAGAAAAGCAGAAATTAGGAATTATTGAGACTAAAATTAAAGGAATGGATGTTGATGATAATCACAGACTGGAATATGTCAACTTTTACTCAATACTATTTCAAAAACACTTCCATTTGTTTTACAATGCTATAAAATTGAATAAGACGCCCCAAAATGAATGAAAGTAGAGATTTGTACTTGGCAAAGAGCGTTGGGTGGATTCAATCATGTTATTTTGGGGAATTAAAAAGAACATTGATATAGGACAACATGGGGACAACATGAGGACAACATGAGGACAACATGAGGGTTAAGATATGAAACTTAAAGTCTTTTGAACACAAACACAAAAAAATGAATGATTTTTTTTTGTATAAAAATGTATAAATGCCGATACCGATGGTTCGGGAAATGCCTAATAACGGCCCGCTGATATATCGGTCGGGCTCTAGATTCGAGTAAAGTAGAATGAGCACTTACAGCCAGTTGGACCTTGAGCTGCAATAACTGGATCTCGAGTTTCTAGAGAAATGTTAAAATATACAACAAAGTTGAGTCATTTGGAATCAAAAACAGAACAGACATGAACATACTTCACAGTACACATGTTCCTCCCAAACCTGGCCAACATAAAGCAGGAACATCAGACACTCTTCCAAACCTATACACTGTAAATCTGGATTAATTGTGCATTCTGTTTTTAATTCAGATACCTGACTGACCATCCAATCCATGTCTAACTTAAATATACTCCATCTTCTTTCTCTATATGGATGATGCAAGTGCATGTAGTTTTGACGAAAGTCAGTTTCTGCAGATGGATGTGACTTCAGGAGCCATGGCGATCAACGTGACACCCAAGGGCACAAACGCAACAACAATGAGTTTCTCTGCTGTTAAACACACGTACCTCACTTTCCGCCAGTAGAGTAGAGAACTCACTCTTCTCCAGGATTATCATGTCCTTCTTTACAACCACTATTTGAGACATCACACGCTGCAACATGATCTCCTGCCAAAAATCACCCAAATAATGCAAACATTAACAAGAACACCTTAGTAACGCAAAGTGAATGACTCATGTGGACACACAAGGAAGGTCCTAACCCCTTAAAGATACGGAACAGGGGAAGAACCAGAAATCCTGCTCACTGTCAGGGTGGGGGACAGTGCAGGTGTATTTTGTGTTTCTTTCTAGAGGATTCGATCCTACACACCCGTCACTAAGACTTGATAGTGAGTACAAAGAGGTTTTAAAAAAAAAATATCCAAAAAATCACATCAGATTATTCATTAATCTCTCACTCGCTTTGTCTGCCTACATTGCACATTCAATCTCAACGCTGTCTTCTCTCTTTCTATAGTGGTGGGCGGATTGATCCAAATAGCGATAATAGCGATAATACCACCGTTGGTACTGATACTGATCAGTGTGGAGCAGGAAAAAAATCACTAAAACACTTCAAATGTCATGGGAATTTATTCAGATTGAGCAATTTGATGATGAATCCACCTTAATTATTAAAAAGTATTGCTATCGTAGGCCATGTATTTACTGGGGGGGGGGGGTTCCCCACCGCTAGTATTTACGCAGTATAAGTTCAATACCAAATTTTGCAGTGTTGCACACCACTACTTCTCTATCAAGTGAAGAGGAAACAACCCCACACAGAAGAGATGTGGTGTAATCCTCATTCCTGTGTCTCTGACTAGAAATTCTGAAATTATTTTACATCATATTCAAATGAATGATCATATTATTGTTTTTTTGTCATTCTTAATTCCCGACTACGGTTATGCCCGCAAAACATTCACACTTTTCCAGGTTAGTGGTGGGCTTCTGATATAAACATACAGACAATATATTTCATATATTGATATGGATGATAAGCTACCTATCTAGGTGATACTTATGGTTTTTATATCAATAATTGTTAATGAACAAGTAAACAAAAGAAGAAAATACTGAATCTCTATGTGGGTGTTTCTACTATTTTGGACTTTTGACATAGTTATTTATGTTTTTTTTAGATGTTATATATTTATCACTCTACGTGCTCTACACACTAGAGGATGGATACCCGACCCGAGCCCGACGGGACCCGACGGTACCCGACGGTACCCGACGGGTCGGGCCGGGTTGGGACAGATTTTTAGAAAGGTTGCTCGGGTTCGGGTCGGGCTCGGTCACATCAGCGCGATAAGGCATTGAACATTTAGAATTTAAAACAGCTTAAAATAAATGTCAAATATTACCCTAACATCCGTCTTCCTGTGTGCTGTGACAACGAAAGACGTGCGTGTTAAGCTCCATGTGGCAGCGCAACGATGGAAGATGTTAAAAAGAAGTTGGCCGCAGGAGATTTTAAACTATTGAAAACAAAGGAAAGTCAGCTGTGCATTGATGCGCTCATCTGTTGACATTTCCCAATGCCTTCCTACAATTGCTTAATAAAAGCGGCTTTCCACACAAACAAACGTACATGTGTCATTAGTATGAGAAACAAATGAGATTTTAACTGTCGGACGCGGGCCGGGCTCGGACAGAAAAATCCGGCCCGATCCGCACTCTACTACACACCCATGTAAGAATTTACGCATGTATTTACTTTAATTCATATAACTAATACCTTTTGAATTGTTTCTGTGCTGTACCCTTTTAAGCTGTGAACTTTGCATGTCATTTCGTACTACAGTGTGCTGTGGTATGACAATAAAGAAATCTTACATCTTGAATCTTGAATCCAAGTTAAACACGTTTTTTTCATTTAATAAATGTGCTATTGAGGACATTGAGTGGCCTTTGGGGGACTTTTGAATGAGACACACAGAAGAACCAAATGACATAATACTTATTTTGGACTTATTTCTGTGTTTCCTTTCAAACTCCAACTCCAGTCTCACCTGCAGCACTTTGGTTACCATGTCATTATAGATGACATCCATGTTAGAGTTCGTCATCCTCAGCAGAACTTTAACCATCGCCTCAGCTTGCTGAGTTGGGAAGCCTGTTGAGGAAAGCCAACTGCTTGTTATTTACAAGGCAGAGTAATTATATACACATGGTGACAATTCTTTGAAATAACAAAAGAAGCCAAACCATTTTTCTCAAAGAGTCGCACCACTGCATGTGTATCAAAAAGCAGCTTCCCGCTTTCAGACTTCGGTGCGTCTGGGTTCAAATACTGGAAGGCGTTGGTGGAAGTCCTCAGCTCTGAAATCAACGATAAGACGATGGGAGGGGAATCCAAGACAATTAGCATTACCTGGACACTGGACTTACTTTTTTGCTATAAACACTGCATATTTCATCACTACACATTTCTGTATGTTTTGCAACTTCTGTCTTGTGAAGTGCTCTACATATTCTTTAGATTTTAATATTCTTCAATGAAAATGAGAATGATACAAAACTGATCATTTATATTTCATAGCAGCCCTTCATTGGGGTTACCTTAACCCTTGTGTTGTCTTCGCGTCAAAATTACAAATCAACGCTTTTATCAATTTTTTTCACTAACTTTTCCTTATGTTTCTGTCCCTTTTTTCAACACTTTTGACGCTTTTTTCAATGTTTGTTTTCAACACTACGTAATATTAATGTATTAACTTTAGTTTTAGAGTTTTTGGGGGAATTTATGGTCAATTAAAGGAAAATTAAAGGAATGGATGTTGATGATAATCACAGACTGGAATATGTCAACTTTTACTCAATACTATTTCAAAAACACTTCCATTTGTTTTACAATGCTATAAAATTGAATAAGACGCCCCAAAATTAATGAAAGTAGAGATTTGTACTTGGCAAAGAGCGTTGGGTGGAATCAATCATGTTATTTTGGGGAATTAAAAAGAACATTGATATAGGACAACATGAGGACAACATGGGGACAACAAAAGGACAACATGGGGACAACACAAGGACAACATGAGGACAACATGAGGACAACATGAGGGCAACATGAGGACAACATGAGGACAACATGAGGACAACATGAGGGCAACATGAGGACAACATGAGGACAACATGACGACAACATGAGGACAACATGAGGACAACATGAGGGCAACATGAGGACAACATGAGGACAACATGACGACAACATGAGGACAACATGGGGACAACATGAGGGCAACATGAGGACAACATGAGGGTTAACAGAGTTTCAAAGCAAAGTAGAAGAGGACTTGAAGAGGACTTTTATTTTGGCATGAAGAGGACTTTTATTTTGGCCTGAAGAGGACTTTTATTTTGACTTGAAGAGGACTTTTATTTTGACTTGAAGAGGACTTTTATTTTGACTTGAAGAGGACTTTTATTTTGACCTGAAAGGGACTTTTATTTTGACTTGAAGGGGACTTTTATTTTGACTTGAAGAGGACTTTTATTTTGAAGAGGACTTTTATTTTGACTTGAAGAGGACTTTTATTTTGACTTGAAGAGGACTTTTATTTTGACTTGAAGAGGACTTTTATTTTGACTTGAAGAGGACTTTTATTTTTTGGCTTGAATGGGACTTTTTTTGATTTTTTATTTTGACTTGAAGAGGACTTTTATTTTGACTTGAAGAGGACTTTTTTTTGACTTGAAGAGGACTTTTATTTTGAAGACTTGAAGAGGACTTTTTATTTTGACTTGAAGAGGACTTTTATTTTGGACTTTTATTTTGACTTGAAGAGGACTTTTATTTTGACTTGAAGAGGACTTTTATTTTGACTTGAAGGGGACTTTTATTTTGACTTGAAGAGGACTTTTATTTTGACTTGAAGAGGACTTTTATTTTGACTTGAAGAGGACTTTTATTTTGACTTGAAGAGGACTTTTATTTTGACTTGAAGACTTTTATTTTGACTTGAAGAGGACTTTTATTTTGACTTGAAGAGGACTTTTATTTTGGCTTGAAGAGGACTTTTATTTTGGCTTGAAGAGGACTTTTATTTTTGACTTGAAGAGGACTTTTATTTTGACTTGAAGAGGACTTTTATTTTGAAGAGGACTTTTATTTTGACTTGAAGAGGACTTTTTATTTTGAGAAGGGACTTTTATTTTGACTTGAAGAGGACTTTTATTTTGACTTGAAGAGGACTTTTTTTTGACTTGAAGAGGACTTTTATTTTGACTTGAAGAGGACTTTTATTTTGGCTTGAAGAGGACTTTTATTTTGGCTTGAAGAGGACTTTTTTTGATTTTGGCCTTTTATTTTGAAGAGGACTTTTATTTTGACTTGAAGAGGACTTTTTATTTTGACTTGAAGAGGACTTTTATTTTGGCTTGAAGAGGACTTTTTATTTTGACTTGAAGAGGACTTTTATTTTGACTTGAAGAGGACTTTTATTTTGAAGAGGACTTTTATTTTGACTTGAAGAGGACTTTTATTTTGACTTGAAGAGGACTTTTTTTTGGCCTGATTTTGAAAGGGACTTTTATTTTGACTTGAAGAGGACTTTTATTTTGACTTTTATTTTGAAGAGGACTTTTATTTTGACTTGAAGAGGACTTTTATTTTGACTTGAAGAGGACTTTTATTTTGGCTTGAAGAGGACTTTTATTTTGACTTGAAGAGGACTTTTATTTTGACTTGAAGAGGACTTTTATTTTGACTTGAAGAGGACTTTTATTTTGACTTGAAGAGGACTTTTTTTTGACTTGAAGAGGACTTTTATTTTGGCTTGAAGAGGACTTTTATTTTGGCTTGAAGGGACTTTTATTTTGACTTGAAGAGGACTTTTTATTTTGACTTGAAGAGGACTTTTTATTTTGACTTGAAGAGGACTTTTATTTTGACTTGAAGAGGACTTTTATTTTGGCTTGAAGAGGACTTTTATTTTGGCCTGAAGGGGACTTTTATTTTGGCCTGAAGGGGACCTTTATTTTGGCATGAAGAGGACTTTTATTTTGACTTGAAGAGGACTTTTATTTTGGCATGAAGAGGACTTTTATTTTGGCCTGAAGAGGACTTTTATTTTGGCCTGAAGAGGACTTTTATTTTGGCCTGAAGAGGACTTTTATTTTGGCTTGAAGAGGACTTTTATTTTGACTTGAAGAGGACTTTTTTTTGATTTTTTTATTTTGACCTGAAGAGGACTTTTATTTTGGCTTGAAGGGACTTTTATTTTGACTTGAAGAGGACTTTTATTTTGACTTGAAGAGGACTTTTATTTTGACTTGAAGAGGACTTTTATTTTGACTTGAAGAGGACTTTTATTTTGACTTGAAGAGGACTTTTATTTTGACTTGAAGAGGACTTTTATTTTGGCTTGAAGAGGACTTTTATTTTGGCCTGAAGGGGACTTTTATTTTGGCTTGAAGAGGACTTTTATTTTGGCCTGAAGGGACCTTTTATTTTGGCATGAAGAGGACTTTTATTTTGACTTGAAGAGGACTTTTATTTTGGCATGAAGAGGACTTTTATTTTGGCCTGAAGAGGACTTTTATTTTGGCATGAAGAGGACTTTTATTTTGACTTGAAGAGGACTTTTATTTTGGCCTGAAGAGGACTTTTATTTTGGCTTGAAGAGGACTTTTATTTTGACTTGAAGAGGACTTTTATTTTGACTTGAAGAGGACTTTTATTTTGGCCTGAAGAGGACTTTTAATTTGACCTGAAGAGGACTTTTATTTTGACTTGAAGAGGACTTTTATTTTGGCTTGAAGAGGACTTTTATTTTGACTTGAAGAGGACTTTTATTTTGACCTGAAGAGAACTTTTATTTTGGCTTGAAGGGGACTTTTATTTTGACTTGAAGAGGACTTTTATTTTGACTTGAAGAGGACTTTTATTTTGACTTGAAGAGGACTTTTATTTTTGCCTGAAGGGGACTTTTATTTTGGCTTGAAGAGGACTTTTATTTTGACTTGAAGAGGACTTTCATTTTGACTTGAAGAGGACTTTTATTTTGGCCTGAAGAGGACTTTTATTTTGGCTTGAAGAGGACTTTTATTTTGACTTGAAGGGGACTTTCATTTTGACTTGAAGAGGACTTTTATTTTGACTTGAGAGACTTTATTTTGACACTCTAAAACACACATCCCGGACTTTTATTTTGACTTGAAGAGGACTTTTATTTTGGCTTGAAGAGGACTTTTATTTTGGCTTGAAGAGGACTTTTATTTTGACTTGAAGAGGACTTTTATTTTGACACTCTAAAACACACATCCCGACCTGCCCCTTATTTTAATATTCATAGTGTGCTTAACAGCAATAGAATATTCTGATATGATATAAATTCACCAGACGTCCAAGATCAAAACTGGAAACATAATCCCCGAAAAGGGAGAGCAACGGGATATTTCAGTTTGACTATAAATCTGATTGAAAAACCTAATGTTGTGTCTTTAAAAAAAAGAACAAGGACAGAGGTAGTTTTTTTCTTCTGTATTTAGTCAGGGGACAAAAACGGGGACTGTCCCCCTAAATCCGAGGGCGTCTGGTCACCCTAGACCAGACATCCTCGGTGTATCTATCATTTGTAAATGATAGGTATTTGCAAAATACCCCTACATCACATATATGATGTAGGCTACAATAGGTATACATACCCTACATCACATATATGATGTAGGCTATAATAGGTATACATACCCCTACATCACATATATGATGTAGGCTACAATAGAACAAGGACAGAGGTAAATTTTTTACATCACATATATGATGTAGGCTATAATAGGTATACATACCCCTACATCACATATATGATGTAGGCTATAATAGGTATACATACCCCTACATCACATATATGATGTAGGCTACAATAGGTATACATACCCCTACATCACATATATGATGTAGGCTATAATAGGTATACATACCCCTACATCACATATATGATGTAGGCTACAATAGGTATACATACCCCTACATCACATATATGATGTAGGCTATAATAGGTATAAATACCTATTATAGAAAAATAATTTGCACACACATTATAAATATGATAGGGAAGAAGAAACAGATGGTGACCGTAAAGTCAGATATTTAAGTACAAGAAACAATATGATTATATTATTAGAGTCTACTTGAAGCTTTTTATATTTGTCTCTCTCTCTGTCACACACACACACACACACTCTCTGTACACACACACACACACACACACACACACACACACACACACACACACACACACACACACACACACATACTAGGGTTGCACAACATTGACAAAATGTGATATTGCAACATCGATATGAATTCTGATATTTTTAAACATATATAAAATTACAAAATAGATTCATAACAAATTAAACAAGTTTTCTTACAACACAAGGTTTATTTTAACTGAAAGTTATATTGGACTGGTCCAACATGAATAACTAAGGACCATGTCTACAGAACAGGACGGGTTCTACAGGTTGGACAGTATAAATATATAAATAAAGTTATAATATAAATAACTAAGGACCATGTCTACAGAACAGGACGGGTTCTACAGGTTGGACAGTATAAAATACATAAATAAAGTTATAATATAAATAACTAAGGACCATGTCTACAGAACAGGACGGGTTCTACTGGTTGGACAGTATAAATATATAAATAAAGTTATAATATAAATAACTAAGGACCATGTCTACAGAACAGGACGGGTTCTACAGGTTGGACAGTATAAATATATAAATAAAGTTATAATATAAATAACTAAGGACCATGTCTACAGAACAGGACGGGTTCTACTGGTTGGACAGTATAAAATATATAAATAAAGTTATAATATAAATAACTAAGGACCATGTCTACAGAACAGGACGGGTTCTACAGGTTGGACAGTATAAATATATAAATAAAGTTATAATATAAATAACTAAGGACCATGTCTACAGAACAGGACGGGTTCTACTGGTTGGACAGTATAAATACATAAATAAAGTTATAATATAAATAACTAAGGACCATGTCTACAGAACAGGACGGGTTCTACAGGTTGGACAGTATAAAATACATAAATAAAGTTATAATATAAATAACTAAGGACCATGTCTACAGAACAGGACGTGTTCTACTGGTTGGACAGTATAAAATATATAAATAAAGTTATAATATAAATAACTAAGGACCATGTCTACAGAACAGGACAGGTTCTACTGGTTGGACAGTATAAAATACATAAATAAAGTTATAATATAAATAACTAAGGACCATGTCTACAGAACAGGACGGGTTCTACTGGTTGGACAGTATAAATATATAAATAAAGTTAACAGGACAGCTCAACAAAATAAACTAAATATTGCATACTTATTGCGACTTTCGATATATTTGATAAATGACCAGCTGTCTCAGCTCTTATTACATAAGTATTTGGACAGATACACCTCTTTTATGTTGTGTTGACTCTGTACTCAAGCACATTGCTATTGAAAAGGCTATATAATTATATATATATCTCTATCTATCTATCTATCTTATAAGAGTAACGTGCAAGTCTTATCAAACAAATCCCAACTAAACCAGAGACAATCCCAATGTAATAACAACACAAGCATACATTAGTGCTGCTTTTGGAACTTAACTTATGTAGCAATTTTCAAAACACAGATAGGCCTACAAAATGCTTCCCAGAACCCAGAGTGAAAGAGATAAGATCTGAGCAGGAATATGCTGCACAGTGCTCTGGCATCTTGGATCTTCTGCTGCCAAGTAACGAGTATGACCGGTCCAAGATGGCGGCTGGATTTCTCGCGCTCAGCAGCCAATGCGGCGTCTACTCTTTATTATGTCTATGGTTCTGAGACCCAGGCGGCGCAGTTGGTTTTCACCGACTGCAAGAGCCAGGCGGACCCAGGCGGACCCAGAGCATGCTGGGAAACGCCGGCCTCTCAGCTGATTTAACAGCTGATTGGTTCACGATCGACTCAACATGATGACGTTTTTATATAAACTTTTTATTATTTTTTAATCGGTGGGTTTAATTGCTATTTGTCTGATTTAAGGACTTATTCTGTACAGAACACATGTTGTGTGGCTGATAGTGACGTTAAGAAGTCAGAGAGACTAAATCTGTTCAGATCACGGATCATCTCCAGTCTGTTGTTAATTAACATCAGCAACAGATCTCATGTAGAGCACTTTAACAGCTACTCTGTCATAATTAAAAAAACTGGAGACTGTGTACAAGCTGATATGTGGGTCTGATTATATTTTATTAAATCAGAATCGCACCACAGTGTTTTCGTCACTTCCTGTCCAGCCTGAAGGCGGCTGGTCGGCTGGAAACTGTCCGACTTTACCGCAGCTTTTTGTCCCCGCCCCCGCTGCTGCCGCCTGCCCTCGTCTACTTTACAGGCGAGGCGCAGTTCATCTCGAACGAGCCTAGTGTCTGATGAGTTAGATTGAGAAGTGTCGCGTGAGGGGGGGGGGTTTCTGAAGGGTACATAGCTGCTCATACAACAAAAAGCACCTTTCATTTGCGTCACTTATGTACAGCAACACTGCTCCCATTCAGGTTTAACGTACAGTTTGTTCCATATTTACGCTCTTTAGACCGTAGTTACCATGGTAGTTACCTCTCGCGGACATCTGCGTCACTGGAGAAAGACCCAGACGCCGGGTCGTCAGTCCAGCTCGTCTCCCTGTCCTTAGAAGCTTGTCAAAGTTGCTAAAAGGTGGAGGGACGATCCATCGGACACACGGTGATGTGTTGACAGCGGTCAAAAGAAAGCCGCTATCTCTGTGTTGATTAAAAGAAAGGTCATGGGTAACACCAACACGTTTGAGTCGCAAATGACACTGTTTAAGCACCATTGTTGTCAAAGCTAGCTAATGTTCCGCCCTAGTATATAGCATAGCTAGTGTTCATTTAACTGTCTACAGCAGCTCTCTGCTCTACAGTCATTGGCGCTCTACCATCAACACATGAAACTTCCACACGTCCGGTCGCACCCTTCAAAATAAAGCTCAGGTGTGTCACGAACGCTACCTTCCTTGTGTTTAAGGAAAACGTGCCATCTTTTTTGGAATTGTCCCCACACAGGAAAATCCTAAAATTCATTCACATTATTAATCTCATACTTTTTATTTTGCCTTAAGGTTATTTTCTTTGGTATGTTTGACTTTGACGCTGAATATGAAGGTAAACACTTTTATTTATATATGCTAAATACCACATCCATAGGAGCAGTGGTTCTAAACCTTTATTTTCTGGTTTTATGACTGATGAAAATGATTCAATTATCTACTCAAAAATTACTAAGGCCGTAAGAACTCTGTTTCTATATGTACGGAACAGGATTAGGACCACTGGTGAAACATGTATTTGAGTTCTGAATAAAAATAATAAAATCAGAATTCTGAGATTAAAGTCAGAATTCTGAGAATATTAAAGTCAGAATACATTTACCGCCACTCCAGAGCAAGGCGGGTGATCGAAAATGCCTTTGGCATACTATTATTGTTATTATTATTAATAAGAATGGTGGCAGAGGACACAAACTTTGCCCCCGTAGATCCAACACGGATGTCCAGGGAATGACTTGAAGGCTTTCACATGGAACTGTACCACGGCAGGATGATGTAGTGTGCCGTTGATTGTATGTTTATGGCATCAGATCATAGACTATATGCATCAGATATAACATTGGCTGGAAGACATCAAACTCTTTCCAAAAAAAATGGAAACAGTTTTTAAAAATGTAATTTACTGCAAATGGATTTTTGTTGTTTGCTTTTTTTCAATCATAACTTTGGCGCACATAACATTACACAGGCCTACTATATTTTTCATAATATAATAAAAGAACAGCAACTCATCAATAAAATGTTTCTAATTGCATTCATTGGATCAGTTTGTATTTCCTCAACATCGCAATATAAATATTTATATACATGTATTTTGTCAGCTGAGCATAATGTGGTTGTAAATAAGGCATAATAAGGTTTGATTGACAGTTATACAGTATCTGACAAGACGTAAGCCTTACAGACTTTTATAGATTAAATAATTGTATTTACCTCTTTGAAAGTATGAAAAACAAACAAAGCAGTACAATGAGTAGTTTAATGCCATTTGAATTCTGCACAGTGACCAAAGTGTTAACCAATAAGGATGAATGGAAAACACAACACAGTCATATCAAAGTTGATGCTTTTATAATCCATAACTACACATCGTCGGTTCTCTAAAGCACAGATTATATACACAATAAATAGCAATCAAAAAAATCTTCAAGGAACAAAATGTGTCTTTCAGGAAAGGAGAACGTACTGTAACAAAGGGAAGTATATAAGTAGTTCTCTTTTGAAGGTAAAATCAACATGTTCTAGATCGTAATAATTATTTTACTTTACACCAGTTGGCCATATAAAGCCGTTAACTGGCAACTATGTCTTTTTATGACCTTGTTCAACAAAGATAATTTAAATTATATGGGAGCTTTGGATTTACTGCAATAAATGGCAAACTGGTTTGCACACAGATTTATTTTAGTGTATTTTTAGACAAAGTATCTTATGCACTAATAGATCATTTAGTTATTATAAATTTGTATTATTCTTTTGAAAATTTCATTTAAATAACAAGTATGCAAAGAGTCAGTGTTTCTGAGCATTGTTGAAGTTTTACAGAAAAAAACAAGTTGGTAAGGTTTTGCTCATGTGAAAAAGATTATACAGACAGATAAAGTGGCTGCAACCAAAACAACAGCAACCAGCAATAAGAGCACAGAGATGCGACTGCGCTGGCATGGAGCCGGGTGTCCAGGCTGCTCCTCATCCACTGAGAGCATGGCCAGGGAGGCGCTGTCGCTGCTGCTGCTGAGAGCCTCTGCACCCTGGGCCCCATGGGGCCCGTGGGGCCCATGGGGCTCCACCATCCAGCGCATCACGTTCACTTTCATCTCCATGTCCTCGATCATGTGGTCCATTTGGCTTATCTCTTGCTCCATAGTGCTGCGCTCCTGGCTCTCCAGCCCAGCAGGGAGGGTTGGGTTCAGAGCCAGGTTCAGGTCTGGCAGACTGAGTGCTCGGGCTGCTACCTCACTGCCTCCTCCTGCGTTACCACAACCAACAATTGGAAAAAAATATAATAATACCAGTCAGACATGATTGTACTGGTTCCAAAAGTGTAGCTTTGGTTTGAGAAGTGTGTGATTGTGTGTGTGAATCAACACAGTTGAATCAACACCTTTCTAAACATTACAAGCTTCATAAAAGGTAGGATTTTTTGCATGACTGTATGTATATATATATATATATTAATATTAGACTCAGTTTTAGCTATAGTAGATGTGAACAAAGAGTGTATTGTCACTATATATTTTTTTTTATAAAAACTGATTTAATGTAGCTTAGTGTAAATTTCAGGAAAACCTAACTTTTAATCAATGCTCTCTTCCACACTGTAAAAAACATCTCACTATCTGTTAGCTGCCTGTCCCCTGAACACACTGTAAAAACATCTCCTCACTATCTGCTAGCTGCCTGTCCCCTGAACACACTGTAAAAAATCATCTCCCCAGAACACACTGTAAAAACACTATCTGCTAGCTGCCTGTCCCCAGAACACACTGTAAAAACATCTCCTCACTATCTGCTAGCTGCCTGTCCCCAGAACACACTGTAAAAAACATCTCCTCACTATCTGCTAGCTGCCTGTCCCCTGAACACACTGTAAAAACATCTCCTCACTATCTGCTAGCTGTCTGTCCCCTGAACACACTGTAAAAAACATCTCTTCACTATCTGCTAGCTGCCTGTCCCCTGAACACACTGTAAAAACATCTCACTATCTGCTAGCTGCCTGTCCCCTGTCCCTGAACACACTGTAAAAAACATCTCCTCACTATCTGCTAGCTGCCTGTCCCCAGAACACACTGTAAAAACATCTCCTCACTATCTGCTAGCTGCCTGTCCCCACTGAACACACTGTAAAAACATCTCCTCACTATCTGCTAGCTGCCTGTCCCCAGAACACACTGTAAAAACATCTCCTCACTATCTGCTAGCTGCCTGTCCCCTGAACACACTGTAAAAACATCTCCTCACTATCTGCTAGCTGCCTGTCCCCAGAACACACTGTAAAAACATCTCCTCACTATCTGCTAGCTGCCTGTCCCCTGAACACACTGTAAAAAACATCTCCTCACTATCTGCTAGCTGCCTGTCCCCAGAACACACTGTAAAAACATCTCCTCACTATCTGCTAGCTGCCTGTCCCCTGAACACACTGTAAAAACATCTCCTCACTATCTGCTAGCTGCCTGTCCCCTGAACACACTGTAAAAATGCGGTCTCTGTAGAGAGCCCAGGGTCTACAAACGGCAAGAAAAACAAACTGTTCCAACTTGCACCACGAAGCATACACTAACAGTAGGGAGGGGCGAGCTAGCCTCGTTTTGTTTGAAAATACTCCGAACATCAATGAGAAGTATAGAATAAAGTAAATACCAATACCACACTGTAAAAAATACTCTTTTACAAGTAAAAGTCCTGCATTGAAAATGTTACTTAAGTAAAAGTATGTAAGTATAATCAGGAAAATGTACTTAAAGTATTAAAAGTAAAAGTACCCAATGCAGAAAAAAAAACTCACGTTAGAAACGGGAAACAATCCAAACAGTTTTAAGTGTTTAATCAGCTAAACATTCAGCTGGACTTGTACGCCTATGTATGCATTGTTGAGTAGTTTAATGTGTAATAAAACATTGCATTTATAAACTACAAGTGTTGTATGTGCAAAAATCTTAATGTGTAAAGTAACTAGTAACTAAATCTGTCAGATAAATGTGTATGTAGAGGAAGAGAAGTAGAAAAGTGGCATGAAAAGAAAAGACTCAAGTAAAGTACAAGCATACCTTTAAATTTGTACTTAATAGCAGTACTTGCTTACATGTACTTAGTTACATTCCACCACTGTTACACTAGGGAGTGTTATTTTGTAGATGACATTAATATTTGTAGTATTTCTTCCAAAGTTTTCATATTTGACACATTTTTTAATCCACCTCTCCTAAAATACTATTTGCATACACAATCAGTGTACTCAGAGTAAAGTGCAGGGCTATAATGTACCTTGTAGGCCAGTTTGCACCAGGGCCACAGTGTTGGCCAGAGAGAAGATGTCACTGATGTTGAAAACTTTGCACATGTCAACGTGGAGGAGCTCTAGGCTGGAGGAGAAGGCCACCCACAGGAGTTCCATCTCCTTCCGCTGCCCCTCAGGCAGGCTCTTGTTCCGGAGATGTGAGGTCAGATGATGACAGATGGATGCGGCCAAAGTTAGGGCCTTTTCTCGTGTTTGACGCAACTCATCCCGCAGCTGCAAGCTGTCCGTGCAACCACCGACACATGAGGCCAAGTGCCGATAACATGCCACCACCTGTATGGGGGTAAAGAAATAAATGTAACTGTGCCATTTGATCTGCAGTTTGGGAACAATTAAGGGAACCAGACGCTGTGTGCTGCCAACCATCACACTTCTACACACCCTAGACCAGCGGGGGAGGGTATATAGCCGCAGACACGGCACCCCTTCTCTTGAGCGGCTGTGGCTCAGTGGTAGAGTGGTTGCCTGCCAATTGGAAGGTTGGTGGTTCGATCCCTGGCCCTGCAGTCCCATGTCGAAGTGTCCTTGGGCAAGACACTGAACCCCAAGTTGCCCCCAATGCTGTGCATCGGAGTGTGAATGTGTGTGCATGTTTATCTGATGAGCAGGTGGCACCTTGTACGGCAGCCTCGGCCACAGTGTATGAATGTGTGTGAATGGTGAATGTATCCTGTATGATGTAAAAGCGCTTTGAGTAGTCGTTAAGACTAGAAAAGCGCTATATAAATACAGCACATTTACATTTATAGTCGTCAGATTAATTTACCATATAAATCAATAATATAAAACTAGAGATAGGCAGGGCAGTACAGCCCGGCCAGGCTCCTCTCTTTACCCTGTCTCTCTTAGTTATGCTGTAATAGTTTTAGACTGCCGGAAGACTTCCTTTGAAGCACACTGAGCTCCTCTCTTCTTTATCCTTCTATTTGTGTGCATCCGTGTCCAAGAAATGCTTGTTACTAACCTAGCTCTGGCGAGTCATTCCCCAGAGTCCTTACGTTCCCCCCCAGCATATTTCCTTGGATCAGGGAGGCTCCAGGATCATGTTTGCAGCTGTCGCCGTGGTCCTGCTACAGGTCCCGCGATGCCCTGTTACACCCTGCTACGCTCTGCCGTGCAGTGCCATGAGCTACTACAAACTACTATTTCTAAGCACTGTTATTGCCACTATTCATCACACCCCCAACCAGCCCCGTCAGACTCCGCCTACCAAGAGCCTGGGTCTGTACCAGGTTTCTTCCTAAAAGGAGTTCTAGACCTGCTCTATCTGTAAATTACAGAGGGGTCTAGACCTGCTCTATCTTTAAATTATAGAGCGGTCTATAAGTGGTCCAGAAATGCTGAAAGCTCTGGGTGTGGTGGGGATGTCTTGGTTGACACGCCTCTTCAACATTGCGTGGAAGTCTGGGACGGTGCCTAAGGAGTGGCAGACCGGTAAAGTCTACTCCAAGATGCTGGAAAGGAGGGTTCGGCCAATAGTCGAACCTCGGATTGAAGAGGAACAATGCGGATTCCGTCCTAGCCGTGGAACAACGGATCAGATCTTCACTCTCGCAAGGATCTTGGAGGGGGCCTGGGAGTATACCCAACCAGTCTGCATGTGTTTTGTGGATCTGGAGAAGGTGTATGACCGGGTCCCCTGGGAGAAATTGTGGGAGGTGCTGCGGGAGTATGGGGTGAGGGGGTCCCTTCTCAGGGCCATCCAATCTCTGTATGACCAAAGCGAGAGCTGTGTCCGGGTTCTCGGCAGTAAGTCAGACTCGTTCTAGGTGAGGGTTGGCCTCCGCCAGGGCTGCGCTTTGTCACCAATCCTGCTTGTAATATTTATGGACAGGATATCAAGGCGTAGTCAGGGCGGGGAGGGGTTGCAGTTCGGTGGGCTCAGGATCTCATCGCTGCTTTTTGCAGAGAATGTGGTCCTGATGGCGTCATCGGTCTGTGACCTTCAGCACTCACTGGATCCGTTCGCAGCCGAGTGTGAAGCGGCTGGGATGAGGATCAGCACCTCTAAATCTGAGGCCATGGTTCTCAGCAGGAAACCGATGGAGTGCTTTCTTCAGGTGGGGAGTGAGTCCTTACCCCAAGTGAAGGAGTTTAAATACCTTGGGGTCTTGTTCGCGAGTGAGGGGACCATGGAGCGTGAGATTGGTCGGAGAATCGGAGCAGCTGGTGCGGTATTACATTCAGTGTATCGCACCGTTGTGACGAAAAGAGAACTGAGCCACAAGGCAAAGCTTTTTGATCTCCCGGGCAATTTTTATTCATGACCGAAAGAACCAGATCCAGGGTACAAGCGGCCGAAATGGGTTTCCTCAGGAGGGTGGCTGGCGTCTCCCTTAGAGATAGGGTGAGAAGCTCAGTCATCCGAGAGGAGCTCGGAGTAGAGCCGCTGCTCCTTCGCGTCGAAAGGAGCCAGTTGAGGTGGTTCGGGCATCTGGTAAGGATGCCTCCTGGGCGCCTCCCTAGGGAGGTGTTCCAGGCGCGTCCAGCTGGGAGGAGGCCTCGGGGAAGACCCAGGACTAGGTGGAGAGATTATATCTCCAACCTGGCCTGGGATCCCCCAGTCGGAGCTGGTTGATGTGGCTCGGGGAAGGAAAGTTTGGGGTCCCCTACTGGAACTGCTGCCCCCGCGACCCGATACCGGATGAAGATGGATGGTCTAGACCTGCTCTATCTGTAAAGTGTCTCGAGATAACTCATATTATGAATTGATACTATAAATAAAATTGAACTGAACCTCTGTAGCTGCTTGAAATGAATACTGTAAGTGTTTTAGTGTCCTTTTGGAAACATAACACCATCCAATAATTAAGCTGTTGAATTTTTTAATATATTTGGAAATGCGGCCAAAAATTATGCAAAGCCTTTTTCCCCCCCAAAGTAAGTGTCATATAACCGGGAGACCAATTATACGTGACGTCATTTTGATAAGTCTACATTATGTACTAATAATATAGTAATAAATAAAGTAACTAATAAAGCAATAAAATATCTTTTTTGTATCTCTATTCGTTGTTGCACTCTGTAAACGGTGCCTCACACACACACACACTTTGCAAGCAAAGATCCACATGCCTCTGCTGGGCACATAACCCCATCGGGGATACGTTCAGACCACTAATCACCTGTTATCAATAGATATCCTGCACTTAAAGACATGCGTGCTAGTTAACTAGAGACAGAAATGTTGATTCATGTGCATTATGCTAATCAAATAAATACATCTACTACTACGACGACGTCCTCTGAAGAATTGTCCTCTGGTGAACACATTAACATTGTAAGTTTCAAATATGTCCTTTAGACGAGACAACTCAGACAAAGTCAGTGCTTCATGAAAGAAAGAAAAAATGTAGGGGTTTGGTGAGAAACAATTCTTATAAATATCCCTTAATAAACCCTTAATATAATCTAAAGCTGCTTGTAACAACATGGGAAGGTCTGCTTATATATATATATATATATATATATATATATATATATATATATATATATATATATATATATATATATATATATATATATATATATATATATATATATATATATATATATATATATACACATATACATATACACTCACCGGCCACTTTATTAGGTACCCCATGCTAGTAACGGGTTGGACCCCCTTTTGCCTTCAGAACTGCCTCAATTCTTCGTGGCATAGATTCAACAAGGTGTTGGAAGCATTCCTCAGGGAGTTTGGTCCATATTGACATGATGGCATCACACAGTTGCCGCAGATTTGTCGGCTGCACATCCATGATGCGAATCTCCCGTTCCACCACATCCCAAAGATGCTCTATTGGATTGAGATCTGGTGACTGTGGAGGCCATTTGAGTACAGCGAACTCATTGTCATGTTCAAGAAACCAGTCTGAGATGATTCCAGCTTTATGACATGGCGCATTATCCTGCTGAAAGTAGCCATCAGAAGTTGGGTACATTGTGGTCATAAAGGGATGGACATGGTCAGCAACAATACTCAGGTAGGCTGTGGCGTTGCAACGATGGTCAATTGGTACCAAGGGGCCCAAAGAGTGCCAAGAAAATATTCCCCACACCATGACACCACCACCACCAGCCTGAACCGTTGATACAAGGCAGGATGGATCCATGCTTTCATGTTGTAGACGCCAAATTCTGACCCTACCATCCGAACGTCGCAGCAGAAATCGAGACTCATCAGACCAGGCAACGTTTTTCCAATCTTTTATTGTCCAATTTCGATGAGCTTGTGCAAATTGTAGCCTCACTTTCCTGTTCTTAGCTGAAAGGAGTGGCACCCGGTGTGGTCTTCTGCTGCTGTAGCCCATCTGCCTCAAAGTTCGACGTACTGTGCGTTCAGAGATGCTCTTCTGCCCACCTTGGTTGTAACGGGTGGTAATTTGAGTCACTGTTGCCCTTCTATCAGCTCGAACCAGTCTGGCATTTCCGCCCACAGAACTGCCGCTCACTGGATGTTTTTTCTTTTTCGGACCATTCTCTGTAAACCCTAGAGATGGTTGTGCGTGAAAATCCCAGTAGATTAGCAGTTTCTGAAATACTCAGACCAGCCCTTCTGGCACAAACAATCATGCCACGTTCAAAGTCACTCAAATCACCTTTCTTCCCCATACTGATGCTCGGTTTGAACTGCAGGAGATTGTCTTGACCATGTCTACATGCCTAAATGCACTGAGTTGCCGCCATGTGATTGGCTGCTTAGAAATTAAGTGTTAATGAGCAGTTGGACAGGTGTACCTAATAAAGTGGCCGGTGAGTTTGGGGTCACATAGAAATCCCCATTGCACTCCATTGTAGGCAGAATGCCAGCTGAGATCAGTTGCATTGTTTTTTTAACCAAGGCAGTAATCAGATTACATTATGTACTTACATAATTGCAAAATGGTTCTCCAATGTTTTTCTAGTTTATTTTTAAATGATATCAGATTAGTAAACAGAATGAGCCTTTGGAACATTGGATGAATGGTTGCTGGTAATGGGCAATGTAGATATTGCATTAAAGATCAGCCCCCCCACCCAAATTAGCAGGTATTCTGTCTATAATGGAGTGGTATGGAAATGTAGAAGTGACCCCAAACTTTGGACCGGTAGTAAGTAAGTAAGTAAGTAAGTAAGTAAGTAAGTAAATAAATAAATAAATAAATATATATATATATATATATATATATATTTACTTATGGGCACTCCCCTATATATTCTAATAGCTTTTTGGCTGATAGGTGGGTAAACCACTAAAAAGAGCTGGGTACCCTGGATACCCTCCACCACACCACTGCCAACACGGTATTTTATTAATAGGCATTAGCTTAGCGCTGGAGGATTAGCAGGAGTGGTTTCAATGAAAAATATTACAATTAATCCCATTATCATTGATCTATTCCTAGATAAGCCAAAGCAACCTTGTGCAGTCAGAGCGTGGATAGATGAGAGGGAACATAACAAGTAGGTTATATTATTTGATTTGTGTACTGAAAGTATGAATTGGCATTTTTACTTTTCCATGCAGTATACTCAAATGATACAGTGTGCTTGTTATAAGTGCAAGCTAACTGCATAGCAAGAAAATATGTATAAATATTAAGCAAAATATCATCGTGAACCAAATACTTTTCTCACTGTGCAAAAAATATATCATAACAGCAAAACTATCATAGTGAATTATAGTTTGAACAACTACATGTATGTCAATAACTGCGACAAATGGCCATTATCTGACACAGATGCAGAACGGCCACTAAGATGCAGTGGACCAAGAAAAGAAGCTTTCCAGAGTGCTTTTTTAGCCACGGGGGGTATATGATGTTCTGTGTATGTTTAGTCTGTGAAATATTAACATTAAGTTAAAAACAGACAATAGTGAAGATGGAATAATTGATGATGCATGACACATTTAACTGTTTTTACACTCATTTGCAATATTGAACAGCCATTTTATGAAAAGAAAGTCACAAATAATAAAATCAGATTTATGTTGAAAAATACTTTTTTTTTTACTTTGTCATTTTCAGACATGTATTAGATGGAAACCTGCACCTGCTTATTCAATTATAAAAGTTAACAGACTGAAAGTATATTCATAAATTAAATACAGTAGAACTACACCCAATCATTTACGTGCTAAACAGTTCTAGCATTAAAGACAAACGGGTAAAACATGGAGCAGCTTACCTTTATCAGAGAATCCACCTGAGCCTTTCCATCGTCCAAAGCCTTTTCTGTGCCTGCTGTGCAATCATCGCCTACTTTGTTATTTACAAGTGGCATGAGGATGGCTCGTCCAGAGTCTCAGACTCTGCCACAGCAGGTAGGTTTGGCCCAGCGGTCCTTCACTTCTCTGGCTGCTCCTCTTCTTCCCCTGAAAGACGCTTCATTCGATGGCTGAGGGGTGAGACAGACTCAGTCCCAAAGCTGCATGATGCACAGATTCCACTCCAATCACTAAATTACTAGTGCTAAAAATGCTTTGGAGGCTAAAAACAATGTCCCACAAACAGCCAGAAGTGGGAATGTCAAAGTAATGAGGAGGGGAAAAGTAATAAACTGATGCAACTGTTAAGCAAGGTGCTAATCCTGCGATTGACCCCTTTGCACTGATGCAGGCCAAGGCTAACAGCTAATCTTATTAAGCATCACTGAGAGTAGAGACAGAAGAGCAGCTGGATGTCTGCACCACAATGGCCCTTTCACGAACTGAGACGAGGCTGCGCACTGTTACCTCCAGCCGCCACACACACACCTTATTCACTCAAGTGTACATGCTACATAACACATTAGCATGGTGGACACATAACATGTTTAAGATGAATGCGTTTTACAGGAAAAATGCCGTCAGGGTCTTTTGTTAACGTGCCCTCAGGTTCAATGTACTCATACCCCAACATTTCTATAGCAGTGCATGTACAACACGGGTTCTATGAGAAAACACATAATGAAACCATATGTAGTGCATGTACGCATGTATAATACGGGTTCTATGAGAAAACACAACAATGAAATCATATACAGTGTGTGTATGCATGTGGCCATAAAACGACATTCCATCAATTAGAATTAGTCATCCAAAAATTAAATTTATATCAATGATTAAGATAAATGACTTCATGCGTAGAAGCTTTGAGTGATCTCATTTTATTAATAAAAACAAAAATGCCATCATAATATACCCACTGCACCTGAAAAAAGGTCACTCTTGCGTTTCCTTTCCAGGTGTCTTAAAAATGGGCCATGTTAAGTTTTTAACCCTTGTGTTGTCCTTCAGGTCCCAGAGACCTGTCCTGTATTCAACTATATTTTCTAACATGTTAAACTAAGTCCCCTTTACACGGAGGACAACACAAGGGTTAAAACCAGAAGGAATCCCTGTCCTGTCCAGACTTGGGCTTGTCAGTGGTGTACCGGCCGAACGGTTTTCCTGAGCGTTCGGCCGGCTGAACTCTTCCGTGGAGAAGTCACAGCCTCCCTGAGGTTTGCGAGCAGACCTCGCTTTGTTTTGGGCTTCACAGGGGACTTCTGGGAGAGCTTGGCAACTTCTGCCTTTAGTGAGTCAATCTCGCTGTCCTTCTCAACGTTCTGCCGTATGAGGTCATCCATAGATTTTGTCTTGATGGAGGGAAAAATAAATAGAACATTCAAAGCGCAAACAATTTCCATCCTGGTGAAGTCATGTTAGTCTGGATCCAGTCAGCTCAAGTTCTTTTAACACCACTTTAAGAATGATTTGGCAAACTTTGCATATTCTTACTTTGAAATCATCTCACCTGATCATCGCCCCGTCTCTGTAAAAGCTCCAGATCAGCTGATTTCTCCAGGAAGGCATCTCTGATCTTCTCAAGTGTTTCACTAACCTCCATCAGCCTCGTCTCCAGGGACGAAATCAACTAAACCAAACAGCAAAAGTTGAGCTGAGCAAGTGGTCGCACAACCAGACTGATGCGACGTTTTAAAAAGGAGAGACATTTAAATGTCCTCGTTACCTGTTGTTTATCCTCACATATCCTCTCTAAGGTACATTTTTCTTTGTAAAGCTGGTTGCATTGTTCAGCGCCTGTGGGGATAAAAATGAGAAATTAAAAGATACCCAAAATAATAAATGCAGAGAAGGAAGTAAGCTGAAGCAATGATTCTCTTAAAGAGTCAGGGAATGTACTTCTTTTGAACCACTGATTTAAAACTCAAGTTGTCTATATTCATAGAAAATACGCCAACCTTCTGTCGCGTTAGTCTGGCACGAGCGGCCCACTGTTGGACGGGCACACACTCCTCCGTCCACACTGGACATTAAGGTCTCCAACTCTGACACTTTACGATTCAGCACCTACGCATTCAGTCAGAGACAAATGGGTTTTAATGACGAGCCAAAAATCTGACTGCTTGGTTTGGTGACATGACACTAGATTACCATGAAGCCAATTCCACCATTTACAATTCAATAACTGAATGAAGCTTTTGGGATTTGAACGGTGTTTAAACCCATCAACCCAAATGTCGTCCTGAGGTCAAATTTGACCCGTGTCAAAGTTTGTTTTAATACCAGAAATATGGGAGGCAAAAAAATGTTGAACAAGGCGACAAAACATTTGGGGCAAAAAAATAAAAAAATTGAAAAAAAGTGACAAAAAAACCCACTGGAAGTAAGTGTCAAAAACGGCTAAAATGTCAGAAAAGTGACAAAACATCACTAACAAAAAGGGACGAAGACATTGGTGGGAAAAGTTTTTCATGTTGAGGGAAAGACAAGCCAAAAAGGTTAAAAGCACATTTTTCAGACCTGTTAGCAGCCGATTCCATGACGTACCTCCACTCTCTCCTGTTCAGCGATGAACTCGTCCAGCGGTACGTAGTCGTCTTCCAGGTTGTTCATAGCACTCTGGTAGGCATGCTCTTTGAAAGCATCTTTGTACATCTCAAAAGTGTTCTCCAGCTTTTCTTGGTAGCTCTCCTTCAGCTCTTCTACCTGTCGACTAAGCGTCAGAGAACACCTTATTCACCAGGTTTGGTTTCATGTTGACGTTAAGGGTTAACTGGGACGTTGTTGCTGATCCTGCCCTGACCATGGTTGTAAGAGAGTAGGATCAATGCGCTCAACAAAATTGAAATCCCAAAAATAAAAGCATACAATACCAGATATTTGCATTACTAGCCTGCTCTTGCAAATAAATAAAATAAACCTACGTGCGGAGTTCTTCACTCTCCATGAGCTGCTGGAACATGGCATTTCCCATTTCCTTCCGAATCTCCACTTCCTGAACAAGGCGTCTTCTTCTCTCAGCCACGAGTTTTGTTCGCAGACTTTCAATCACATTTACGAGCTCCTAGGAGAGTTAAAGTACAACATTAACTGAAAATAACGGATCATATTGTGTATCTTATGAGTGAAGGCTAAGAATTCCAACAGCAGAGCGTCAAACTAAAACGGCAACATGTTCACAATAAAATGCTGATATTTCACAGGTAATAATCGCTTTCATCATCTTACTTTAGGGTGTTGGCTTGCAATTTGTTTGCCAATTAGCACTTAAAAGTGGACAGTTCTGCAGGCATTCGGTCATAAACCCAAAATACAAACAAATTGAAATTTTGACCTGATGATGGAGCTATATAAAAAGTTAAGGGGATTATCAAAGTTATTACAATCCTAATAAAGGAATCTTTAAGTGTACCAAATGGTAATCTCCGTTGGTAGCAAATTACGTTAGTGTATATACACAGCTAATTTAATGAGCTCATACTACTGTATTGTGGGAACAGTTAACTCATATCTCAGAATATTGCAACATGTTTAAAATTGCAATAACATCCTATCAGGAGGTGTCTGGTGATTCCAGGAAAGGTCAAGAAATCACCAGAGTCTCTAGGATTCATCCCTGGGCACCATGACCGTATTTACCGCAATTGATTAAATAGTTCAGACTATTTCACTAATAAAACCTTCATGGTGCCCCTTGAGGACGGTGTCAGGGATCTCCAAGTCAATAGGAGACATCCTCTGTGGACAATGAATGTCTGCTCAAACCTTTGATAATCCATCAAATAGTTGTTACGTCCGTCTGGAGCAACGTGGTAGAACGGCAAACTGCGTCACCCCTAATACCATGCTGAAGGACCGGCTGTCTAACATGTCATGGGGTATAACCCCATAAATTACATGGTGCCGATACATTTATGAACCAATATTTGAATGGGACATGGTAGTAATTGTACATTCTGTGGCAGCAGAGACATGTCCGCCTCGTCTTCCGCATCCTCCAGCAGCTCGTCCTCAGACAGGCAGCCCTCCAAGTCCTGGCTGTCAATCCGCCCATTCCTCACCAGAGGCTTACCATCGCGGCCGACCAGACAAGGAGCCAGAGCCTCCAGAGGCTGAACTGGAATTACCTGCACCACCTACAGACAGCGCAGGGAAGATTAGTGGCGTTGGCAATCTGGCTCGTTGTACAGCTCTCTCTCACGCCGTGTTGTCCTCGGTCTAACCTGTTTGGCAACAGCGGAGAATTTCATAACGTGGAGAGTCTCGTCGTAGGTGGAAGCGCATTGGTTAATGTTGACGATCATCGACGCACTTCCTTTGCCACAGAAAACAGCCTGGAAGAGCTTGGTGAGCTTACTCTCTCTGAAAGGAATGTAGCTGCTCTTCATTCTGGTTGAAAAACAAATTAAAAAAAAAAGACATAATGCAAACCATCCAGGGTCACTTGTCCGACACTTTCAGAAGCATCTGTACCCGTCGGTCTGATTGTTGCGAAGGGCAGTGATGCACTTCCCCAAAGTGAGCAGAGAGTTGTTTATGTTCGCTGCCTCCTTCAGCCTCTCCCCAAATGTCTTGGTTTTGTTGCATCTTTCAGAGCCAGCCAGGTCACACAGAGAAAACCTGACAAAAAATCAAGTTATGTATATATTTAAAAAAAAAAATTTTTTAAAGTGCTCCAAGCGATGTTGGGTGACGTTACTTCTTGTTGACGTTCGAAGAATTTTCAAACAAAACGAAACTAGCTTGGCCCTCCCGCCTCATCCCGACCCCTCCCTTCTGTGCACTACTAGCAGATAGTGAGGATATGTTTTTTACAGTGTGTTCTGGGGACAGGCAGCTAGCAGATAGTGAGGAGATGTTTTTACAGTGTGTTCAGGGGACAGGCAGCTAGCAGATAGTGACGGGATGTTTTTTTACAGTGTGTTCAGGGGACAGGCCGCTAGCAGATAGTGAGGAGTTGTTTTTACAGTGTGTTCAGGGGACAGGCAGCTAGCAGATAGTGAGGAGATGTTTTTACAGTGTGTTCAGGGGACAGGCAGCTAGTAGATAGTGAGGAGATGTTTTTACAGTGTGTTCTGGGGACAGGCAGCTAGCAGATAGTGAGGAGATGTTTTTACAGTGTGTTCTGGGGACAGGCAGCTAGCAGATAGTGAGGAGATGTTTTTTTACAGTGTGTTCAGGGGACAGGCAGCTAGCAGATAGTGAGGAGTTGTTTTTACAGTGTGTTCAGGGGACAGGCAGCTAGCAGATAGTGAGATGTTTTTACAGTGTGTTCAGGGGACAGGCAGCTAGCAGATAGTGAGGAGATGTTTTTACAGTGTGTTCAGGGGACAGGCAGCTAGCAGATAGTGAGGAGATGTTTTTACAGTGTGTTCTGGGGACAGGCAGCTAGCAGATAGTGAGGAAATGTTTGCTGTATGTGACCAATATTGTAGCCTTAAACTTTTAATCCAACCATAGCTTACTTCAGGGTGCCGGAGCTACAGAGCTGCCAAATGAAGCACAAACTTTAAAATAGGTCCTATAACTCTTAAGCTAAAGACTCTGAATTGGTTTGTTTTATTTGGATCCCCATTAGCTTCAGCATAAACTAAAAGCTATTCTTCCTGGGGTCCTACAATCTTTCTTTGACAATACTCATGACATTTCATTACACATACATTTGAAAATACAAATCATAAGTAAATCTTACAGTTAACACAAGTAATAGAAGAAATGAAACAAAAGACACTACTCCGAATAGATTAATCCATTTTAAGAAATACGATAAAAGCCCTGTACCAACTAATTTTATATTAAATATTTAATTCCTTTGAAATAAATATGTCTTAAGTGATTTAAATCACTTAAGTCATGTCTTCAGTCATGTCCTGTGTTTTACTCCTCTTGGGAGGCATTTTAAAAATGGTAAACATTTTAATTGTCTGCTTTCTTGTTTAGTTGTATGCCCGTATTAGCCATTACAACAGGATACAAACACTAAAACATTGAATAGTAATGATGTCACTGCCCAATACTTACTCAGAGATCCTTTTAACTGTACTGCCATCAATCTTCAGTAACTTCATGGTAAAGATGCTGTGGCTGTAAGGAAAGCTGGTTTGAGTTATTAAAACAGAAAAATGACACAGGAGTAAAAGATATGGTGAAGTGAAGATTGCCTTCTGCTGGACGACTGGTTCATCTTCGTGGCTGCAGCACTTCTGTTTCTGTTTCCAAACTGTAGTAGTTTGGAGGCTTCGCCCATGGTCTGGATGTTAGTCCACCTCAGATCTGAAATCATTTGAAAACACACATTGTTCTTAGATTCAACTTTAAACCTTTCACAACATAAAGGCATTTTGCTGGTATTGTTAACCAACTTAAGGGCCCATATTATGGAAATAGAAAACAAAAAAAAACATATTTTTCTGGGATTTGGGGTGTTATTTTGGGTCTCTGGTGCTTCCACACATTCAAAATTGAAGAAAAACAACAACAAAAAAAAACATCCATGGTGTTCTGAGTGAGATCCGGTTTCTGAATGTCCTCTGTCTTCAGTCTCCGGGTGAGCTGTTTAACATCTGCACGGCTTTCTACGTCACTAGAGACGAGGCTAACTGTAGCATGCTAGCTCGTTCTCAATGGAAGACACGCCAACAGCCACTAGTTGACCTGAATCTCCAAAATAACTACTTCCTGTCCCTGTTCTGCGGGTATTCCACAAGTGGCCCTGGTCTAGAAGAAGTCTCCCAGCTAATCCTGCCTTGGACTGACCAAAGCTGGAGAAAGAGTTATCTAGCTGATGGGATCTTACCGAGCTACTGAGCATGTGCAGCTCCCAACAAAGATAGTATAGAAGTGGGATGTCTCACTATGTAGCTAAAACTAGTGAGATGTCTCACTCTGAAGCTAAAACTAGTGAGATGTCTCACTCTGAAGCTAAAACTAGTGAGATGTCTCACTCTGAAGCTAAAACTAGTGAGATGTCTCACTCTGAAGCTAAAACTAGGGAGATGTCTCACCCTGTAGATAAAACAGAGACCTAAACACACAGAGTGAAAACAGGATCTGCAGCAATGTGCAGTACAACAAAAATATGGTGTTTTTTGAAAATGAAACCATGGAAACCTATTCTGGTACAACCTCAAAATACAATTATGAACCTGAACATGAGCAGAATATGAGTACTTTAAGACCACAGGATGAAGGCACGCTCACACCTTTTACATAAGCGTTTCCAGCACCATCGTCACACACTCGAAGAGCAGCGCGTTTTTTTGACTTGGAGCACAGGGAAGGTTGAAGCAGATCATATACATGCTCATTGTAGATTTCAAAGAACGCCACCCATAATGCAAACTGGCTGCTGCCTGCTTCTGTTTGGTTGCCTGCCAACACTAAAATGGAGATAGAGAGGCCAACAAAGGCCAAAGAGTGAAACAGGAAGAAAAGGTGTCAGACAGTGCTGGTCATTCTTGTCTGAACTGGGTGGACATTTGCATGAAACATTGAAATCCTATTGAATGCATGACAATATATGTTCAGTGTGTAGAACTAATGAAGGCTACCGGTTTGATCGTAGAACAAAGAGGATGAGGACTCTGAACCACCACTGGCTCGGAGAGGATCACACTCCTAGGTTGGAGCGAATGAAAATGCATGTTATGACTTCATTTAAAATTCTTAGCAAAGCCTGGAGAAATGTCTCATCTCTCTCACTTCTTTGACTGAAGCAAAAATGGCAGCTTTAGCACTTCGCTCCTGCTTGACTTGGTCAGGATCCAGATGTTGGGCATCATTTCTGTGGTAGGGTTTCAGGTCCATCCCCTCGTACACATGGCTTCCAATGTAGTGGAAGGTGGCATCCAGCACCCGAGGGAGTATCCCCAGCTCTTTTGGAGTTCCTAAAACAATACGCAACATACTCACACTGGCAGAAAAACTTACACAGGACTTCCATCAGTAACACTGATGTTGTCGGGTTACAGTCTTTACCTTGGATTGTGTAGGTTTTCCCAGCATTGGTTACACCATAGCTGAAGATTAGTGCATTCCTCCCTTCTAGGAAATCCCACATTTGACTTTTGACAGTGTCCTCAAATAGCTCCGACTGGGTCTTATCTGGTCCAAAAATCTAAAAGCCAAAAGAAAGATGGGTGGGTGGAAAGGAATGAGAGTGCCTGTCTAAAACGCCTGTCTAAAACGGCACAACACAATTCTCATCCAGAATAGTTAGGAATAAATGCGTACGAGGACCTCTAGGGAGATAGAAACAGTACGTTTTCAACATGTTGCAGACCTGCGAGAAGGAGAATTTATGAAGAGACGTGCAGATGCCCTTCTCACTGCTCTTCATGGTGACAGAACCCTTCGGTGCGTTCAGTGTCACCATTTGGCTGTTTTCAATCACTACACAATCCTGAAGTTGGGGGGGGGGGGGGCAGGGAGAGAGAGAGACATAAAAACTCAAATCATAATCAAAATAGCTTGTGTGTGATGTCATAAGGTGCACTTGGCCATATGCACAGGACAACAGCCCACTTTCTATACAAGTATTATTTTCCTCAACAAAAAAATAAATAAAATCAGATCATAGGACAAATATCAGTTTTAAAAACATGGATCTTTATAATAGTGCTTGAACATTATCTCTCTAGAGAACAGCATTTGTCACTAGTCTACAGCAGATCCCATCTTCACTTTGTTTCTGCATCATAATAACTTTTAAAAAGCAGAATATAAAAGTGTTAAATAAAGTTTGCCTATAAAAATGTAAATGCATTTAAATGAAGAGAGATCCTGAGGGAAGTATATTACACATAAGTCAAGGCCAGGGTGCTAAGATATGATAAATAATGCTGGGAGAGGGTCTGTTGTATAATTAAATAGAATATTAAAATGATTTATGAACAGTTCTTTACCTCGGTGGAAATAGGATACAATATAATTAAAATGCAACACAAATGAGGATACAGCAGGGGTCTTAAACTGGGCCTACAATAACGTGTAGGGCGGCCTAAAGCCTTTACACACAACATTTTGCATAGAATACTAAGCTATTCAAATGTTAATTATTGGCACGATTTTTTAAATCATTACTTAATGTTAAACATACAGTAGTGAATCCTTGGTATTACCTGGATCTATGGATGGCTTCCTGAGTGACTACAGTCCCTTACCTACAGGCCGGTAAGCCTATCAGTGGGGATTTATATTAGCTAATAATATGTTGGAATTATGTTAAGACATTTTTTGGTGTAGGCCTCCTTGCAGTGACTCCGATGACCCCCCCCAGGGGTCCCAGACCCCCTGTGAGAGATCTTGTAATATTTTAACTTCATTACAGGTAAACGTGCTCTGTGTAGCAGTGAGGACTGGCTCCCTTTTGGATTACAAAACCACTGGTGACATTGATGATGACGACGATGATGATGATGTGATGTACCTGATCCTCGTTGTCAGCGAGTTCCTCTTTAGAGAAGGGCCTGACTCGGAGGTAAACTCGCATAGTCTGCTGCTGAGCACCACCTGGCCCCTCAGGCTGCCAACACACAGACAATGACAACAGAAACTCAGTGCACAGCTCATTTCAGTCTTTTTAACAGTAAATGATATGGCCAAGAAATCTGAACAAGCATTGCTGTTTGACAAAAGCAAAAAAGGTGAAAACCATTACCTGGTGGGATAAAGTGCTGACAGGAGGAGTATTACAAGTGAAGTCCAGGTCAACATACTGCATATTGACACTGTCTTCATTGCTGAAATTAGCTGTACTCATCTCAAGGCAAGACAGCTCCATCACACCTATTCATTCATGTATTAATTTGTTCGATGTACTTAAAAGCCCCTGACTCTCTGGAGGACAGCTGACAGGAAATGTTGGCCTTAAAAACTGACTTATTCCACCTCCATGTGGGGCTGATGTCTGCTGTTCTTCCACTGAGAACAAGTGGATAATGTAATCAGTGTAAATTTGAAGCAGGTGGGAAGTGGAGCAAATCACCAGGGTGACCAATCAGCTTTGAGGTTATAACAACGATCTATCAGATACTTTGAGGATCAATCTCCAAATATGCTAAGTAATGTAATATGCTTGCATTTCTTCTAAGACATGGAATTTCCCTCAGCTTTTTTTTTGCAATTTCTAACATATTGTAATATTCTGATATATTGCAATTTATAACCTTTTTTCCAACTTCTAATTTTTACCAATTTCAAATGACGTCCCCAAAAGGAAACTTAGTCAACATCTGTTTCATCTAAAAAGAAACATGTCTGTTTGCTCATAACACTTTGATTTTATTGCTGCAAAATGGGATTGTCAAGCACACAAACTGGCCAACACATATATAATAAAAGATCCATACTTGGCTCCTGTGTGTTGATAAAATATGGCGATACTATGCTGTATTGATTCCCCCCCCCCCCGCTTCTATGAGTTGTTTCTAGGTAAGAGAGGCATTAAAATACATGTCAAATGTAGTGTGCCCTTTCTTCTTGGGTTGAAGTGAAGTAACACCGTTTATAGTGATATATGATATATGTGAACGCTTATCGAAAATAGTTCAAAGTCTTCTGGGACACTATTCCTGACCATATTTATGTAATATGGTAGTTTTCTCCATTTTCATTTAAGTTAGCAGTCTGCAAACAGAATGTTTATTAAAATGAAATGCATATAAAGTCGTGAATTATGATAAAATTGTGTTGCGATTGACTAGAAACATCACTATAGATTCCAAACAAAAGACAGAAAATTGATGTTAGCTCTCTAATTTGAGAATTGCTTATCCAGCACTCAGTGTGATGTATGATAGGGTACATATTAATATCCTACCCAGATATCATTAATCTTGACCACCAATTGTTTCCATAGATTAGCTTAGCGAGTTGTTTGAGACATGTGTGCACATCCTGTTGTCTCAGTGCATTAAGAGCCCACCCAATAACACCACAACAGTTTCCTTAGCCATTTCTTTATTGAATCATCTGCAGCATTTATGCGTCTGCGATGGTAACCTCAACCTCTACACCGGGTTCAATGCTGATGGAGGTGATCTGCTTGACGATCTCAGATGGGCTGTGCAGATCAATCAGGCGCTTGTGGATCCTCATCTGGAAGCGATCCCAGGTTTTGGATCCTTCACCACAAGGTGTTTTCCTGGTGGTGATACGCAGAGTCTGGAGGGGACAGAAAAAAACAAACATTTTAGCTTCAAACAAAAAGAGTAAAATAAGAGTCCCATATTCACACTGCATTCATGCTGTTCCTATGCAGTAGACAAGTCCATTACATTTCAGGTATACTGCAATTTTGACAGGTAAATAAAAGCATGGCTGCAATTTCAGCTTCATTGTCAACATAATTAGTACAGGATCACACTACCAGAATACAAAAATATTACATACTTTTACTCCCATCAGAAAAAGGTGACCATGGGACCATTGTAGGGAAATTTAACTGAAAACGTTATTTGACCGAAGCTTTAGTTATTTGAAAGTGATTGAAATTATGCTGATTTTGTCAACCCAATCACCATTATTGAGGGAAGTTAAGATTGTGAAAATTTAAACGTGTCCAAGTTTCCACTTGAAACTAGCTTCGGAACAACGGACAGTTGTCCAAGTTTTCACTTTGACACATGGAGATGTGAGCAGAAGCTTCTTTTGCCATTTTTTGCATCCAGCACCCTGTTTGTGGTATAACAGCTTAAAGTCTGTAAGCTAGGTCTAATTTCTTGCAATTCGTTTTATATTTGCTGAAGCTTTTGTAAAAAATGTGGCAGACACATTAGGTGGTTTACTTCAAGAGTATTCAGTGTTAAAGACAGACAGTTTGTGAATGTCTGGGCTCGGTTTATCCATAAATACCCAATAAATCAAGTGTAACACAACCATACATTTTGATTGAATAGGGGGAAATTGCCAACTTTAATTCCACTTGCCCATTTAAGTCAACATGCATGACGAGGGCCTGCAGTCCCTGTCCTCAGACACCAACATTGCAGATGATGGGACTTACACCAATGCAGTAAATGTGAAAGTGTTTGTCTAGCACATGTCCTTCAGTACCTTGGTTGGCATGCGGACGGGTCCCTTCACCTTCAGGTTCTTCTCCTTAGCCCCACGGATCAAGTCTGCGCACACTGAATTATATATAAAAAACAACTTCAAAACACAAGCAACCGGCAATCATTCTACGATACTTTAAAAGCCATGGCTCAGAATAGCGTATATCCAGTCTTCACAGTTTATCAGATAGAAATGTATCCTCATAGCTCACATCCCTGTACTATTCTCAACATTATTTGATTCTAGTCACCTTTCTCCAGAGATTTGACGTTGCGGCTGGTGAGGGTGATGCGGATGCGGTGGATGGCGACCTCAGTCTCAACAGGTGCCTTGCCAGTGTCCTTGAAAGCCTGCATGTATGGAAACAGTTATGGAAACACTTAACCTGACACTCACAGGATTTTAGACAGCATAGGTCAGCACGAGTTCGCTAGGACAGATGTAACATTCCTGGTGGGTGCAGCAGAGTTAATAGCTAGAGTACTTTGTCATGTATCACAGCTACGGCAGACTTTACTCTTATTACCAACTGCAACACTAACATTTAGCATTAGAGAAAACTAAAACGGCAGTTTGACAATTGTTTAGGATATTTCTCGTATTTTAGAATTACTGTTGCTAGTTTACAGTAGAAACTTCAGGTTAGTAATTTAATTACTCCTTTTAAATGGAACCTGTCAGACTGTTCAAAGACTGGAGAATTATACGCAGCACCAGCTAACTAGCTAGCACGCCTAATATGAAAATAAACCGCTCTAACAATGAAAGAAAACCATGCTTTGTGTTACAATAGTGTTGGCGAACGTTGTCCGAGTGTAACCCTAACAAAATGTTCACCCATTTGTAGTCAAACTTCCAGTAACGTTAAGGCATATAACCGGTGCATTCAGCCAGCTAACTTCAGCCAATGTGACGACTGCCCGTTGTTCCGAGGATAGGTTTAAAAACATGGCAAACTACTAGCTTAGCTACATTACGCCGAATTATAAAAAGTTTCCTGAAGATTCGGGAAACACGATGCTTCATGTCGCCACATGTTCACAACTTTGTCAATACACAGGTTCTTATTAAAAAGTCTAGTTTGGAAATGATTTGTGGCGGGACATCCACTCAAGCGACATTAGCCTTCGGTGCTAACATTAGCAAGCGGTGCTAACATTAGGCAGCAACCCCGAGACTTTCGTTAAGATACGGAATTAGGAAATTACTAGCTACACGGTGAGGGCCGTATAAAACGTCAGCTATACTAAAACAGCACATACCATTTTGATTATTCCTGACCGACTTATTCGGAAGAAATTCAAGCGAACAGCGGTGAGCCAGGAACAAGAGCCACAAACGTGGTTAGCTGTTCAGGAAAAGAGAGAGCAGAGGCCAGTTTCCTCAATATGTACTACTCATCCGGGTTACTTACACTTCTTCTTTGGTGTTTCAGACGCATTCATAACCAACAGCAACATCTAGTGGCTACACTTGTGTTATCCTCCCGGGGGAAAACTGAAAACACTGTTCTTTTAATGTTTCTTTTAATGTTATGTTTTTAATATATTATTTCTTGCTTTATTCAACGTTTTCTATGCTTTCCCCCCCAGATAGTATATGCATTCCTTAAACCATCTTATTAACACAAGTTTTACAATTCTATTTTTTAAAATTCATGTATTTTAAACCGTTTTTTGTCACTGTAAAACTGCAGAAGGGTAGGAAGCTGCCCCTCCTCCCCCCCAACCGCTCAGGGCGCTGTTCCAGCACTGGCAGCCCACTCACTCTGACATCTTTCCATTTGTGTGTGTGAGTGTGTGTGTGTGTGTGTGTGAGTGTGTGTGTGTGTGTGTGTGTGTGTGTGTGTGTGTGTGTGTGTGTGTGTGTGTGTGTGTGTGTGTGAGTGTGTGAGTGTGTGTGTGTGTGTGTGTGTGTGTGTGTGTGTGTGTGTGTGTGTGTGAGTGTGTGTGTGTGTGTGTGTGTGTGTGTGTGAGTGTGTGAGTGTGTGTGTGTGTGAGTGTGTGTGTGTGTGTGATGTGTGTGTGTGTGTGTGTGTGTGAGTGTGTGTGTGTGTGTGAGTGTTTGTGTGTGTGTGTGTGTGTGTGTGTGTGTGTGTGTGTGTGTGAGTGTGTGTATTTCAGGCCTACGTGTAGTGATTTCTAAGAAAACCGAGTGTAAATTGTAATTTCCCAACAGTATAATCTATAAACAGTATGAATAAAAAAATTAGAAATAATTTAAGAGTTTACAGAGCCCACATCTTTAATACCACACATTGCCAAGTGATTACAGACACATCTTTAAAGCAGTAATTATTATTTTCTGCTTAGAAATCAATGTTGCAATATATAACATTATACATGTTACAACTTGGTCTACATGGTGATGCATTAATATCAATGGTTCAATAATAAATAATGTGTCATTCTGCATAATACGGTATGTACATTTATTTTTGCAATTTTATATACATTTTGTTAACTTAAGTAACGTAAGTGTGGTTTTTCATTTTTATTTATAATTATGTAATATGTAAATGATGTAGGCCTATATTTAGTTTCTGATAGGCTCAGAGACCTCTTTGAAATTACAGACTGGGAAGCACTCTGCACCCCCCATGGAACCGACATTGACAGCATGACACAATGCATCACAGACTATATCAACTTCTATGTGGAGAACACTGTGCCCTCCAAGTTGGTCCAGTGTTTTCCCAACAACAAACCCTGGGTGACCTCTGAGATTAAAGCTCTGCTAAATGAGAAGAAGAGGGTCTTTGCATCAGGGGACAGAGAGGAGCTGCGCAGAGTCCAGAAGGAACTCAGGATCAGGAGGGGAAAGTCAGCTACGGGAGGAAACTAGAAAAGAATCTGGAGCAGAACAACGCCAGTGACGTCTGGAGAGGGCTGCAGAACATCTCAGGCCACAGCAAAGGTGTGGGGAGAAACCAAGCCAGCGGAGACGAGGACTGGGCAGATGAGCTGAATCTGTTTTTTAACAGATTTGACTCGGCCTCCTCGCCCCCTCTTCACACCCCCCGCCCCCTCTTTCACACCTTTCACACCTCCCCTGGCCTACTCCCCCCTTCCCCCCCCTCAGCCTGCCACCTACAACGACCCTCAACAATAAGCCCACCAGCCCGCTCCTCTCCCCTCGCCCCACTCATCAGTTCACCCCCCTCCCCCTCCCTGAAACTCTCACCTTCCACCATCCCCCACACCCACCCCCTTCTCCATGACACATGATCAGGTGAGAAGTCAACTTAAGAAAATCAAGGCAAGGAAGGCCCCGGGCCCGGACGGCATCAGCCCAAGTCTCCTCAGGGACTGTGCGGACCAGCTCTGTGGTGTGCTCAGGCACTTATTCAACCTGAGCCAGCCCTGTGGAAGAACTCCTGTGTGGCCCCGGTACAGAAGTCGCCGCGCCCCAGAGAGCAGCTCCTTCAGCAGCAGACTGATACCCCCCCCCCCTACATGACACTGTGGGGTCCCTGAGCAGCTCCTTCAGCAGCAGACTGATACCCCCCCCCTACATGACACTGTGGGGTCCCTGAGCAGCTCCTTCAGCAGCAGACTGATACCCCCCCCCCCCACATGACACTGTGGGGTCCCTGAGCAGCTCCTTCAGCAGCAGACTGATACCCCCCCACATGACACTGTGGGGTCCCTGAGCAGCAGCAGACTGATAACCCCCCCCCCCCACACACTGTGGGGTCCCTGAGCAGCTCCTTCAGCAGCAGACTGATACCCCCCTACATGACACTGAGGGGTCCCTGAGCAGCAGACTGATACCCCCCCCCACATGACACTGTGGGGTCCCTGAGCAGCTGCAGCAGACTGATAACCCCCCCATGACACTGTGGGGTCCCTGAGCAGCTCCTTCAGCAGCAGACTGATACCCCCCCCCTACATGACACTGAGGGGTCCCTGAGCAGCAGACTGATACCCCCCCCAGGACACTGTGGGGTCCCTGAGCAGCTCCTTCAGCAGCAGACTGATACCCCCCCCCCTACATGACACTGTGGGGTCCCTGAGCAGCTCCTTCAGCAGCAGACTGATACCCCCCCCTTCACATGACACTGTGGGGTCCCTGAGCAGCTCCTTCAGCAGCAGACTGATCCCCCCCAGGACTGATAACCCCCAGCACATGACACTGTGGGGTCCCTGAGCAGCTCCTTCAGCAGCAGACTGATAACCCCCCCCCCCACATGACACTGTGGGGTCCCTGAGCAGCTCCTTCAGCAGCAGACTGATAACCCCCCCCACATGGACCACTGTGGGGTCCCTGAGCAGTCCCTGGGTCCCTGAGCAGCTCCTTCAGCAGCAGACTGATCACCCCCCCCCCCAGGACACTGTGGGGTCCCTGAGCAGCTCCTTCAGCAGCAGACTGATCCCCCCCCCTACAGGACACTGTGGGGTCCCTGAGCAGCTCCTTCAGCAGCAGACTGATAACCCCCCCCCCACATGACACTGTGGGGTCCCTGAGCAGCTCCTTCAGCAGCAGACTGATCCCCCCCTACAGGACACTGTGGGGTCCCTGAGCAGCTCCTTCAGCAGCAGACTGATAACCCCCTACATGACACTGTGGGGGTCCCTGAGCAGCTCCTTCAGCAGCAGACTGATAACCCCCCCTACATGACACTGTGGGGTCCCTGAGCAGCTCCTTCAGCAGCAGACTGATAACCCCCCCCCCTACATGACACTGTGGGGTCCCTGAGCAGCTCCTTCAGCAGCAGACTGACACTGTGGGGTCCCTGCCCCCCCCCCCCCCTACATGACACTGTGGGGTCCCTGAGCAGCTCCTTCAGCAGCAGACTGATCCCCCCCCTACAGACACTGTGGGGTCCCTGAGCAGCTCCTTCAGCAGCAGACTGATAACCCCCCCCCTACATGACACTGTGGGGTCCCTGAGCAGCTCCTTCAGCAGCAGACTGATCCCCCCTACATGACACTGTGGGGTCCCTGAGCAGCTCCTTCAGCAGCAGACTGATACCCCCCCCCCCCCCCACATGACACTGTGGGGTCCCTGAGCAGCTCCTTCAGCAGCAGACTGATACCCCCCCTACATGACACTGTGGGGTCCCTGAGCAGCTCCTTCAGCAGCAGACTGATACCCCCCCATGACACTGTGGGGTCCCTGATGACACTGTGGGGTCCCTGAGCAGCTCCTTCAGCAGCAGACTGATACCCCCCCTACATGACACTGTGGGGTCCCTGAGCAGCTCCTTCAGCAGCAGACTGATACCCCCCCCCCTACATGACACTGTGGGGTCCCTGAGCAGCTCCTTCAGCAGCAGACTGATGCCCCCCCTACATGACACTGTGGGGTCCCTGAGCAGCTCCTTCAGCAGCAGACTGATACCCCCCCTACATGACACTGGGGTCCCTGAGCAGCCCTTCAGCAGCAGACTGATGCCCCCCCCCTACATGACACTGTGGGGTCCCTGAGCAGCTCCTTCAGCAGCAGACTGATGCCCCCCCTACATGACACTGTGGGGTCCCTGAGCAGCTCCTTCAGCAGCAGACTGATGCCCCCCCCCTACATGACACTGTGGGGTCCCTGAGCAGCTCCTTCAGCAGCAGACTGATGCCCCCCCTACATGACACTGTGGGGTCCCTGAGCAGCTCCTTCAGCAGCAGACTGATGCCCCCCTACATGACACTGTGGGGTCCCTGAGCAGCTTCTTCAGCAGCAGACTGATGCCCCCACTGTGGGGTCCCTGGTGTAGCAGCAGACTGAGGAGAAGGAGAGGTACTGCAGGTCCTTCATCCCGGCCGTTGTCAGACTCTACAACACCTGCTCTACTTGATAATGTTGGAGTTTCTCTTCCTTTTTTCTCCCATCTACACCACACACTTTCTGTTTCTTTAATATCGGTATTTATATTATTTTATTACAAGTACTTACTTTTCAATATTTATGGTCACAGGTTAATATAATTTAAATTATGCTACCGACTCTTGCTTCATTACTCTAATTACACATTCAATTTAATTTTAACGTCACTTACACTGCAATATTGTTTCTTGTATCATGGCAACCGCCCTTTAAAATACCTTTATTTGACGCCTTTTTGCTTACTCAGTCTACTATATAATCATTGTCTATTGTTTGCCTGTATTTCTTGTGTGCTTACTTGTTTGTGTGTTTTTGTTTTTTGCTGTTATTGAAAAAATGCTGCTGCTGTAATAACAAAATGTCCCCGTTGTGGGATGAATAAAGTATAATCTAATCTAATCTAATCTATCCAAGTGAGTGTGGATTGTGTGATTCCCTGATAAGTCTGGCAATGCCAAGGCAGACATAAACCATGAATGGTTAAAAAACAAAATCACTCTTTCTAACATTCTATCCATCTCACATGTAAATAAAGGGGGACAACACATTCACAAACGCTTTATTCATGAAATGAGTATAGGCTACATTAACCCTTGTGTCGTCTTCCCGTCGACCAGTAAACTGGGTCAAAATTTAAAATACAAACTCTTTTTTGACATTTCTGTCGCTTTTCCTGACGTTTTTGTCGCTTTTTTCATCGTTTTTGTCACTTTTCTCACAGTTTTTGAAGCTTTTTTTGACATTTTTTTTGTCACTATTTCCATTATTTGACGTTTTTGTTGGAGAGAGCAGCGAACTGAAAAAGTATACTGATATGTCTGATTTCTCCATATTGATCACAATACCCTTTATGCAGTTAACAAAGGCTCTATTTAAAAATGATTCATTGAATGAAAGTAGTGAGCTGATCATTTATTTTACTTGTGAATAGCGTTGTAGGGAACGATCCAAGTTATTATTTTTTTGACGATTTGGTTAAACAAAACCCCCAATTTCTGATATAGACACTTTTTTGAAAATGGGTCAAATTGGACCCTAGGACAACAGGAGGGTTAACTCATATCATGAATAAACATTAGACAAACAAATTATGCATATTAGGCTACATGACTGACATTTGTAGTAGAGCACGGCCCGATAAATTGGTGGGCCGATATTAGGCATTTCTCGATCTATCAGTATTTGCATCTATCAGTATTGCAAGAAAAATAGAAATATATATATATAATAAATGATTCTGATAAATGAATATTTAAAAAATAAAAGTGGACGGTTAACCATGTTATAAGTGTTAACGTTACTCTCTTAACTTATCCACGCCAGAGTAATGTTAACCTAACCTTAACTCTAACCTTAACCATTGATGTTCGGGGCTTAAAGCGCATCCGATGTGTCCTCATATCAGAGGAACTCCTTGAGTAGAAACCATAGACTGTATATATTAATATTAACGGTCTATGGCAAAAAACCCGTAATTATTCCATTGTTTAATAATACTTTAATAACTACTTTCTTTTGAAAGAGGAAAGCGGAAGTCAAATGTTGTGTTGTAGAGGTATTGATGAAGTAACGGAACCGGGGAAGCGGTTTTGTCGAAAGACTTTGAGATATTAGGAGATATTAGTTTGTGATAGTAAAAGATGATTCCCAGGGTGTAGTGTTGGAGAAGAAGAAGACTTCTTCTAGAAAGCGTATTTCCTCTGCGTCATGCCTTCCAGCCCCAGGGGGAACCCTGGAGTCCGTTATTTTCGATGAAACGACACTAACTGGACTGATTAAATGGAGACGGAGTAACACTTTAAATGACGAGATGAATTTTGGTGTCCCCGCTAATTCGCTGCTGCTTTTCCGTGCCTGCGACGAGGGGGACTATGAAACCGCCCGGGGGATCCTGGAGCCCGGAGCCTCGAAAGAGTCCGGGCGGCAGAGCAGGCTGCGGTCAGAAGCGGGGTCGGAGTGCAATACCGCGGACATGTTGTCTCTGGTACCGGTGGACTGTACGGACGAGGAGGGGAACACCGCCCTACAGTTTGCGTCGGCCAGCGGTCATGAGAACCTGGTCCGGTTTTTGTTACGAAAGGGGGCCTCGGTGGATAGCCGAAACAACTACGGCTGGACCCCGCTGATGCAGGCTGCTAGGTGAGGCTGCGGGCTCGAGCTCAATGCACTGGTCCAATGAAGAAACTCCATTAAACTATCTGGCGCTTTTATTCGTCATTAGAAATGGGCGGGACCTACTCTTGAATTTGTCGAATAAAAACACAAATGTCTTGCCTGTTACATGAAGGTTTTTTCAGCAATTGCCATATTCTAGCGTCAGTTTCGTGAAGTAACTTTAACCCCCTCCTTCCCCGTTGCTCTGTCAGTAGGGAGTTGGGTTGGGAACCGGAGGGTCACCGGTTCAAGTCCACCTACGGACCAAAGTCTGGTGGTGGGCTGGTAGCTGGAGAGGTGCCAGTTCACCTACTGGGCACTGCCAATGTGCTGTTGAGCAAGGCACAGAACCCCCCAACTTACCATGGGCAGCCCCCCCACTCTGACGTCTCTCCATTAGCGTGTGTGTGTGTGTGTGTGTGTGTGTGTGTGTGTGTGTGTGTGTGTGTAATCCAGGCCTGTGTGTAATAATAACAGAGTGTAAATTGTAGTTGCCCCCCTTCCCATTGTATACATTATTTATTATGATTATTTTATTAATTTAATGTAACTGTCAGTGTCATGACCTATGGCTGTGACACATAACCTTTGAGAGATCATTACGTCTTTGTCTTGGTGTCTGTCAAATTGGTATATTGGTTTTAATGGCTGTGTCCTAACCTTGGGGGTATAATTAACATATTCATCAGTGTACAGTGTACAACTAAGCGCACAAGCAGGGCATACCATACAGTGAAGAAACTGGGAAGTTGTATGTAAAATATTACATACAACAAAAATACACAAAAATCAACTTCAAATCATTGATTGTAATGCAAACGCATCACACATTTGGCTTCCAATATGACACGTCACAGCAAGTGTCTGCATTTCAACAGCTGCTTGGGGCCGTTCTATGTGGATGTTAGGTAAAAACTTAATTAATGGGGTGTGACATGACTTGATTGGGTGGTGCTAATTCGGCTTAGAGAAGAGTGTAGTAATTAATTTGTATGATTGATACACTGTTCAAAACTAGGGGGAATATAGATACTTAATATCCCCACTCTCTCTCTCGCTCTCTCTCATATTTTTTCTCCATTTCTCCACCCAGGTTTGGTCACCTGACTGTCGCCCACATCCTGTTGGAGAACGGGGCAGAGATTAATGGGCGGAACAGGCTAGGTGCGAGTGTTTTGACCATGGCGGCCCGTGGAGGACACACTCATGTAGTCAAGCTACTCCTGGAGACCGGTGCCCACGTTGATGACTATGATCATCTGGCTGTTGCTGCGGAGGAGGCAGTCTCAAATGGCAACAACAACAACAGCTGCAGGTTTGGGCTGTTTTTTAGACCTGCTCATAGACTGAAACAAAACTCAATTTAGATTACCTTTGAATAAGTCTTCTGGCTCCCTGTTTTCCCACAGCGCGGCTGGTTTTAGAGGTAGTGAAGGCTGTCCAGGAGGAGGCAGAGAATTCATGGACATCATAGCCCTGATGGTGGCATCTCAGCATGGCCACGAGGCGTCAGTGCGCCTGCTGCTAGAATGGGGCTCTGATGTCAACTTTTCCCAGAAGACCACTGGCTGGGGACCACTAATGGTGGCCACCCTCAGTGGGAAGGTGGGTTCAATGGATGGATGGATGGTTGGATAGATAAACAAGATGGATGGATAATACATTATGGGATCGTGGTGGGTGTCTTTTGGATGTATGGCATTTTATAGCATGTGTCACTTTAAATGTGTTTACATGTGTTTGGAAGGTGGCTGTGACTCAGCAGCTGGTGGAGCGTGGAGCTGACCCAGACAGGGTCAATGTTCTGTCCAAGACGGCCTTTGAACTAGCCATGCAGCTTAAACAGAGAGACATCAAGACCTACCTGGACTCCATCACCACGGTCCGACCCCAGACAGGTAAGGCCTCCTTCTCGCTTTCAGATTCATCATTGGCATGATGATGATAAAGTAGTACAGTATTGCCAAAGCATGTCATACAAGGTTAACATGTGTATGTGTAGTAATTCTGAATGTAAGAAAAAAGCCAACAGAGGGTTTGCCAAATAATAATAATAATAATAATAATAATAATAATAAATAGAATTTATATAGCGCTTTTCACAGACTCAAAGTCACTTTACATGGGGGGTAGAAAACATAAACAATGTAAAACAAGACCAAACTAAACAGAACAAGATTCATGCACAGATGAACAAATTACTACACAATCATCATCATCATCATACAATTGTATTATTACACTACGTATAATATGATGAAAGTAGGGTTGGGTACCGAACTCGGTACTTTTATGGGTACCGACCGAATTACGTCAGTACTACCGAGGACTGATTCACTTTAAATCAAACGGTACCACATTCTGGTACCTGAGAGTGTGTAAGGGCAAGATTATCCGCAGAGAACAGAGCTCCGTCCCACACACACACACGCAGAGGTTTGGAGTACTGGAGTATATGCAACAATCCAATACCACGTAATAAAGCGCTGAAAAAAAGTTAGTTATTATGTAGTTATGTTGTTTATTTATGTTCTTTTTCTGTTATAATTGACTGTCAGACTGTAACTGAAAGTTCTGTGGTGTTCATTGTTTGAGAGTTTAACCTGAGGCAAACCAACAACAAACAACAAATCATATCACATCCATACAGGGATAATAGTATACAGCTGTTAAACCATAATAAAATATATAACCCACCGGTATTGGATACTCAATATCAGCCCATACGCAAGTTCTACGTTAGAGTGTAAAATATTCTAAATAAATAACATAACACAGGGGTGTTGATCTACCCTGTTTGCAGACATGCAACATTATTTATAAATTGCATTTTTTAGCTGCTGATCGCTTTCTATGTTTGTTTTTATGGTGGTCCGATGCAATGTAATGTCGTTCTACACTGCACTTCCCAAAGTGTTTTTGGAATGACAATAAAATAATCTTGAATCTTGAAGCACAGCGTCTGTGTGAGTTGCTGTCTTGCATTGCAGTTAACACTGATGTGAGAACAAAAGCAAGAGCTCTCAGCCTCTTTGATGTTTAATAGCAGTAATTAACTCCGTTTACTGCACGGTCATGTGTAGTGTTGACCTCCACTTCTCAAACCAAGCCTAGACTCTGAACCACAGCCTACTTGGGGCTACATTGTTTGATAAAGATAGAGCCGTCTCTTAAATGAATGTCTAGGCAGTGGCGTGCCATATAGCCATGGCTGTGCCGAACTACAGGTAAAACACAATTTTATGGTTTGCCGGCATGTTAATGAAAAAAAAATCAGGTTTGGTCTGGCTGAGTTTCTAGGCAGAATTCAGAGTGTTACAATTACAGCCGAATTAAAGTACACCCAAGTATTTGTGTCAGAGGAGAACTCTGCGGTGATAAGTTGCCTAGTTATTTACACAACCCCCAGTCACACATGATGCTGAGCCATTTGGAGTCTGGCCAAGTAGGACCTGTTGTTTCAGAGTATACCAGAATCTTCTGTTCATTTTTCTTCCACAGATGACGATAGAAGAAGACCAGATGTGTTCAGTGCTCTCAAGTTGGGTGAGTTAAACTGAACACTCAATGTTGTTTCAAGTGTGAGGACCCCTGCTGTGTAAATTGTGTTTTGGTTGTAAGATTAACAGGTGATTGAAAAAACACAATCAAGTTTATATACATGTATCTGTGTGTTCACTCAGGAAATTCCCAACTAGTCAAGGAGATCTTGGAGGAGGATCCTACTCAGGTGAATTCATCCAATCAGGAGGGAGCGTCACCTCTCATGATGGCAGCAGTGAGCGGTCAGCTGGAAGTGGTGCAGCTGATGGTAGAGAAGAACGCCGACATAGACAAACAGGATGGTGTCCATGGGTGGACAGCTTTAATGCAGGCCACCTATCACGGGTAAGAAGGACATTGTGGTTCATTATGGTTAACTTTAGTGGGGATATATAGTCATTTCATAGATGTAAGGCACACGTACACTGTGTATGCTGACACTATCATCAATCCTCTCCCACCCTTTTGTTTTCTCTGCATCCTTCCACCTTCTAGTAATAAAGACATTGTCAAGTTCCTCTTGAGTCAAGGGGCTGATGTCAACCTTCGGGCTAAGAACGGATACACGGCATTTGATTTGGTTATGTTGCTGAACGACCCAGGTACCCCCACTGTCATCACACAACAGTGTCATCACTGCTTTACAGCCTGTTGGGGAAATGTGCTCAGAATGAAGTAATAGTCCCTTCCTATTAAACTGTAATCAATAGGTGTTCATCATTTGTGAAAATAGCAGTAGCATTACCCTTTTGAAAAGTTAACTCTCAAGTTATGGAGTCATCTTAGGACTTTGACCTAGGATGCATGGTAGAGGTACTTGTGATTTAAAGATCTGTGTTTATAAAGTTATATATTTTTTATATAGACCTTAGTGGTCCCCTAATACTGTATCTGGAGTCTCTTATATAGACCTTAGTGGTCCCTAATACTGTATCTGAAGTCTCTTTTATATAGACCTTAGTGGTCCCTAATACTGTATCTAAAGTCTCTTTTATATAGACCTTAGTGGTCCCCTAATACTGTATCTGAAGTCTCTTTATATAGACCTTAGTGGTCCCTAATACTGTATCTGAAGTCTCTTTTATATAGACCTTAGTGGTCCCTAATACTGTATCTAAAGTCTCTTTTATATAGACCTTAGTGGTCCCCTAATACTGTATCTGAAGTCTCTTTATATAGACCTTAGTGGTCCCTAATACTGTATCTGAAGTCTCTTTTATATAGACCTTAGTGGTCCCTAATACTGTATCTGAAGTCTCTTTTATATAGACCTTAGTGGTCCCTAATACTGTATCTGGAGTCTCTTATATAGACCTTAGTGGTCCCCTAATACTGTATCTGGAGTCTCTTATATATAGACCTTAGTGGTCCCTAATACTGTATCTGAAGTATCTTTTATATAGACCTTAGTGGTCCCTAATACTGTATCTGAAGTCTCTTTTATATAGACCTTAGTGGTCCCTAATACTGTATCTGAAGTCTCTTTTATATAGACCTTAGTGGTCCCCTAATACTGTATCTAGAGTCTCTTATATATAGACCTTAGTGGTCCCTAATACTGTATCTGAAGTATCTTTTATATAGACCTTAGTGGTCCCTGATACTGTATCTGAAGTCTCTTTATATAGACCTTAGTGGTCCCTAATACTGTATCTGAAGTCTCTTTTATATAGACCTTAGTGGTCCCCTAATACTGTATCTGGAGTCTCTTATATAGACCTTAGTGGTCCCCTAATACTGTTTCTGGAGTCTCTTATATAGACCTTAGTGGTCCCCTAATACTGTATCTGAAGTCTCTTTTATATAGACCTTAGTGGTCCCCTAATAATGTATCTGAAGTCTCTTTTATATAGACCTTAGTGGTCCCCTAATAATGTATCTGAAGTCTCTTTTATATAGACCTTAGTGGTCCCCAATACTGTACCTGAAGTCTCTTTTATATAGATCTTAGTGGTCCCCTAATACTGTATCTGAAGTCTCTTTTATATAGACCTTAGTGGTCCCCTAATACTGTATCTGGAGTCTCTTTTATATAGACCTTAGTGGTCCCCTAATACTGTATCTGAAGTCTCTTTTATATAGACCTTAGTGGTCCCTAATACTTTGTCTGAAGTCTCTTTTATATAGCCCTTAGTAGTCCCTAATACTGTATCTGAAGTCTCTTATATAGACCTTAGTGGTCCCCTAATACTGTATCTGAAGTCTCTTTTATATAGACCTTAGTGGTCCCTAATACTGTATCTGAAGTCTCTTATATAGACCTTAGTGGTCCCCTAATACTGTATCTGAAGTCTCTTATATAGACCTTAGTGGTCCCCTAATACTGTATCTGAAGTCTCTTTTATATAGACCTTAGTGGTCCCCTAATACTGTATCTGAAGTCTCTTTTATATAGACCTTAGTGGTCCCTAATACTGTATCTGAAGTCTCTTTTATATAGACCTTAGTGGTCCCCTAATACTGTATCTGAAGTCTCTTTTATATAGACCTTAGTGGTCCCCTAGACCTGTATCTGAAGTCTCTTTTATATAGACCTTAGTGGTCCCTAATACTGTATCTGAAGTCTCTTTTATATAGACCTTAGTGGTCCCTGATACTGTATCTGAAGTCTTTTATACAGACCTTAGTGGTCCCTAATACTGTATCTGAAGTCTCTTTTATATAGACCTTAGTGGTCCCCTAATACTGTATCTGAAGTCTCTTTTATATAGACCTTAGTGGTCCTAATACTGTATCTGAAGTCTCTTTTTTATATAGACCTTAGTGATCCCTAATACTGTATCTGAAGTCTCTTTTATATAGACCTTAGTGGTCCCTGATACTGTATCTGAAGTCTCTTTTATATAGACCTTAGTGGTCCCCTAATACTGTATCTGAAGTCTCTTTTATATAGACCTTAGTGGTCCCCTAATACTGTATCTGAAGTTCTCTTTTATATAGACCTTAGTGGTCCCTTACTGTATCTGAAGTCTCTTTTATATAGACCTTAGTGATCCCTAATACTGTATCTGAAGTCTCTTTTATATAGACCTTAGTGGTCCCTAATACTGTATCTGAAGTCTCTTTTATATAGACCTTAGTGGTCCCCCCTAATACTGTATCTGAAGTCTCTTTTATATAGACCTTAGTGGTCCCTAATACTGTATCTGAAGTCTCTTTTATATAGACCTTAGTGGTCCCTAATACTTTGTCTGAAGTCTCTTATATAGACCTTAGTAGTCCCTAATACTGTATCTGAAGTCTCTTTATAGACCTTAGTGGTCCCCTAATACTGTATCTGAAGTCTCTTTTATATAGACCTTAGTGGTCCCTAATACTGTATCTGAAGTCTCTTTTATATAGACCTTAGTGGTCCCTAATACTGTATCTGAAGTCCCTTAGTGGTCCCTAATACTGTATCTGAAGTCTCTTTTATATAGACCTTAGTGGTCCCCTAATACTGTATCTGAAGTCTCTTTTATATAGACCCCTGATACTGTATAGTGGTCTCTTTATATAGACCTTAGTGGTCCCCTATACTGTATCTGAAGTCTCTTTTATATAGACCTTAGTGATCCCCTGACCTTAGTCCCCTGATACTGTATCTGAAGTCTCTTTTATATAGACCTTAGTGGTCCCTAATACTGTATCTGAAGTCTCTTTTTATATAGACCTTAGTGGTCCCTAATACTGTATCTGAAGTCTCTTTTATATAGACCTTAGTGATCCCTAATACTGTATCTGAAGTCTTTTTATATAGACCTTAGTGGTCCCCTAATACTGTATCTGAAGTCTCTTTTATATAGACCTTAGTAGTCCCCCCTAATACTGTATCTGAAGTCTCTTATATAGACCTTAGTGGTCCCCTCTTTTTATATAGACCTTAGTGGTCCCTAATGGTATCTGAAGTCTCTTAATACTGTATCTGAAGTCTCTTTTATATAGACCTTAGTGGTCCCCTTACTGGAAGTCTTTTATATAGACCTTAGTGGTCCCCTAATACTGTATCTGAAGTCTCTTTTATATAGACCTTAGTGGTCCCCTAATACTGTATCTGAAGTCTCTTTTATATAGACCTTAGTGGTCCCCTAATACTGTATCTGAAGTCTCTTTTATATAGACCTTAGTGGTCCCCTAATACTGTATCTGAAGTCTCTTTTATATAGACCTATACTGTATCTGAAGTCTCTTTTATATAGACCTTAGTGGTCCCTGATACTGTATCTGAAGTCTCTTTTATATAGACCTTAGTGGTCCCTAATACTGTATCTGAAGTCTCTTTTATATAGACCTTAGTGGTCCCCTAATACTGTATCTGAAGTCTCTTTTATATAGACCTTAGTGGTCCCTAATACTGTATCTGAAGTCTCTTTTATATAGACCTTAGTGGTCCCTAATACTGTATCTGAATCTTTATATAGACTGTATCTGAACTGTATCTGAAGTCTCTTTTATATAGACCTTAGTGGTCCCTAATACTGTATCTGAAGTCTCTTTTATATAGACCTTAGTGGTCCCTAATACTGTATCTGAAGTTCTCTTTTATATAGACCTTAGTGGTCCCCCTAATACTGTATCTGAAGTCTCTTTTATATAGACCTGATCCCTAATACTGTATCTGAAGTCCCCTTTATATAGACTGGTCCCTTATCTGTATCTGAAGTCTCTTTTATATAGACCTTAGTGGTCCCCTAATACTGTATCTGAAAGTCTCTTTTATATAGACCTTAGTGGTCCCCTAATACTGTATCTGAAGTCTCTTTTATATATAGACCTTAGTGGTCCTTACTTTGTCTGAAGTCTCTTTTATATAGACCTTAGTGATCCCTAATACTGTATCTGAAGTCTCTTTTATAGACCTATAGTGGTCCCCTTACTGTATCTGAAGTCTCTTTTATATAGACCTTAGTGGTCCCTAATACTGTATCTGAAGTCTCTTTTATATAGACCTTAGTGGTCCCTAATACTGTATCTGAAGTCTCTTTTATATAGACCTTAGTGGTCCCTAATACTGTATCTGAAGTCTCTTTTATATAGACCTTAGTGGTCCCCTAATACTGTATCTGAAGTCTCTTTTATATAGACCTTAGTGGTCCCCTCTGTATCTGAAGTCTCTTTTTTATAGACCTTAGTGGTCCCCCTAATACTGTATCTGAAGTCTCTTTTATATAGACCTTAGTGGTCCCTAATACTGTATCTGAAGTCTCTTTTATATAGACCTTAGTGGTCCCCTAATACTGTATCTGAAGTCTCCTTTTATATATCTGAAGTCTTATAGACCTTAGTGGTCCCTAATACTGTATCTGAAGTCTCTTTTATATAGACCTTAGTGGTCCCTAATACTTTTATCTGAAGTCTCTTTTATATAGACCTTAGTGGTCCCTAATACTGTATCTGAAGTCTCTTTTATATAGACCTTAGTGGTCCCTAATACTGTATCTGAAGTCTCTTTTTATATAGACCTTAGTGGTCCCCCTAATACTGTATCTGAAGTCTCTTTTATATAGACCTTAGTGGTCCCCTAATATCTGTATCTGATATAGACCTTAGTGGTCTCTTTTGTATCTGAAGTCTCTTTTATATAGACCTTAGTGGTCCCCTAATACTGTATCTGAAGTCTCTTTTATATAGAGTGGTCCCTAATACTGTATCTGAAGTCTCTTTTATATAGACCTTAGTGGTCCCCTAATACTGTATCTGAAGTCTCTTTTATATAGACCTTAGTGGTCCCTAATACTGTATCTGAAGTCTCTTTTATATAGACCTTAGTGGTCCCCTAATACTGTATCTGAAGTCTCTTTTATATAGACCTTAGTGGTCCCTAATACTGTATCTGAAGTCTCTTTTATATAGACCTTAGTGGTCCCCTAATACTGTATCTGAAGTCTCTTTTTATAGACCTTAGTGGTCCCCTAATACTGTATCTGAAGTCTCTTTTTATATAGACCTTAGTGGTCCCCTAATACTGTATCTGAAGTCTCTTTTTTATATAGACCTTAGTGGTCCCTGTGTATCTGAAGTCTCTTTGGTCCCCTAATACTGTATCTGAAGTCTCTTTTATATAGACCTTAGTGGTCCCTAATACTGTATCTGAAGTCTCTTTTATATAGACCTTAGTGGTCCCCTAATACTGTATCTGAAGTCTCTTTTATATAGACCTTAGTGGTCCCCTAATACTGTATCTGAAGTCTCTTTTTATATAGACCTTAGTGGTCCCCCCTAATACTGTATCTGAAGTCTCTTTTATATAGACCTTAGTGGTCCCTAATACTGTATCTGAAGTCTCTTTTATATAGACCTTAGTGGTCCCCTAATACTGTATCTGGTCTCTTTTTTTATATAGACCTTAGTGGTCCCCTAATACTGTATCTGAAGTCTCTTTTATATAGACCTTAGTGGTCCCCCCTAATACTGTATCTGAAGTCTCTTTTTATATAGACCTTAGTGGTCCCTAATACTGTATCTGAAGTCTCTTTTTATATAGACCTTAGTGGTCCCCTAATACTGTATCTGAAGTCTCTTTTATATAGACCTTAGTGGTCCCCTAATACTGTATCTGAAGTGAGTCTTTTTATATAGACCTTAGTGGTCCCTAATACTGTATCTGAAGTCTCTTTTATATAGACCTTAGTGGTCCCTAATACTGTATCTGAAGTCTCTTTTATATAGACCTTAGTGGTCCCCTAATACTGTATCTGAAGTCTCTTTTATATAGACCTTAGTGGTCCCCTAATACTGTATCTGAAGTCTCTTTTATATAGACCTTAGTGGTCCCCCTAATACTGTATCTGAAGTCTTTTATATAGACCTTAGTGGTCCCCTAATACTGTATCTGAAGTCTCTTTATATAGACCTTAGTGGTCCCCCTAATACTGTATCTGAAGTCTCTTTTATATAGACCTTAGTGGTCCCCTAATACTGTATCTGAAGTCTCTTTTATATAGACCTTAGTGGTCCCCTAATACTGTATCTGAAGTCTCTTTTATATAGACCTTAGTGGTCCCCTAATACTGTATCTGAAGTCTCTTTTTATATAGACCTTAGTGGTCCCCTAATACTGTATCTGAAGTCTCTTTTTATATAGACCTTAGTGGTCCCCTAATACTGTATCTGAAGTCTCTTTATATAGACCTTAGTGGTCCCCTAATACTGTATCTGAAGTCTCTTTTATATAGACCTTAGTGGTCCCCTAATACTGTATCTGAAGTCTCTTTTATATAGACCTTAGTGGTCCCTAATACTGTATCTGAAGTCTCTTTTATATAGACCTTAGTGGTCCCCTAATACTGTATCTGAAGTCTCTTTTATATAGACCTTAGTGGTCCCCTGTACTGTATCTTTTATATAGACCTTAGTGGTCCCTCTGAAGTCTCTTTTATATAGACCTTAGTGGTCCCCCCTAATACTGTATCTGAAGTCTCTTTTTATATAGACCTTAGTGATCCCTAATACTGTATCTGAAGTCTCTTTTATATAGACCTTAGTGGTCCCCTGTATCTGAAGTCTCTTTTATATAGACCTTAGTGGTCCCTAATACTGTATCTGAAGTCTCTTTTTATATAGACCTTAGTGGTCCCTATACTGTATCTGAAGTCTCTTTTATATAGACCTTAGTGGTCCCTAATACTGTATCTGAAGTCTCTTTTATATAGACCTTAGTGGTCCCCTAATACTGTATCTGAAGTCTCTTTTATATAGACCTTAGTGGTCCCCTAATACTGTATCTGAAGTCTCTTTTATATAGACCTTAGTGATCCCTAATACTGTATCTGAAGTCTCTTTTATATAGACCTTAGTGGTCCCCTGATACTGTATCTGAAGTCTCTTTTATATAGACCTTAGTGGTCCCCCCTAATACTGTATCTGAAGTCTCTTTTATATAGACCTTAGTGGTCCCTAATACTGTATCTGAAGTCTCTTTTATATAGACCTTAGTGGTCCCTAATACTGTATCTGAAGTCTCTTTTATATAGACCTTAGTGACCCCTAATACTGTATCTGAAGTCTCTTTTATATAGACCTTAGTGGTCCCTAATACTGTATCTGAAGTCTCTTTTATATAGACCTTAGTGGTCCCCTAATACTGTATCTGAAGTCTCTTTTATATAGACCTTAGTGGTCCCCTAATACTGTATCTGAAGTCTCTTTTATATAGACCTTAGTGGTCCCTAATACTGTATCTGAAGTCTCTTTTATATAGACCTTAGTAGTCCCTAATACTGTATCTGAAGTCTCTTTTATATAGACCTTAGTGGTCCCCTAATACTATCTGAAGTCTCTTTTATATAGACCTTAGTGGTCCCTAATACTGTATCTGAAGTCTCTTTTATATAGACCTTAGTGGTCCCCTAATACTGTATCTGAAGTCTCTTTATATAGACCTTAGTGGTCCCCTAATACTGTATCTGAAGTCTCTTTTATATAGACCTTAGTAGTCCCCCTAATACTGTATCTGAAGTCTCTTTTATATAGACCTTAGTGGTCCCCTAATACTGTATCTGAAGTCTCTTTTATATAGACCTTAGTGGTCCCCTAATACTGTATCTGAAGTCTCTTTTATATAGACCTTAGTGGTCCCTAATACTGTATCTGAAGTCTCTTTTATATAGACCTTAGTGGTCCCCTGAATACTGTATCTGAAGTCTCTTTTATATAGACCTTAGTGGTCCCCTAATACTGTATCTGAAGTCTCTTTTATATAGACCTTAGTGGTCCCTAATACTGTATCTGAAGTCTCTTTTATATAGACCTTAGTGATCCCTAATACTGTATCTGAAGTCTCTTTTTATATAGACCTTAGTGGTCCCTAATACTGTATCTGAAGTCTCTTTTATATAGACCTTAGTGATCCCTAATACTGTATCTGAAGTCTCTTTTATATAGACCTTAGTGGTCCCTTAATACTGTATCTGAAGTCTCTTTTATATAGACCTTAGTGGTCCCCTAATACTGTATCTGAAGTCTCTTTTATATAGACCTTAGTGGTCCCCTAATACTGTATCTGAAGTCTCTTTTATATAGACCTTAGTGGTCCCCTTAATACTGTATCTGAAGTCTCTTTTTTTTATAGACCTTAGTGGTCCCCTAATACTGTATCTGAAGTCTCTTTTATATAGACCTTAGTGGTCCCCCTAATAATGTATCTGAAGTCTCTTTTATATAGACCTTAGTGGTCCCCCTAATAATGTATCTGAAGTCTCTTTTATATAGACCTTAGTGGTCCCCAATACTGTATCTGAAGTCTCTTTTATATAGACCTTAGTGGTCCCCTAATACTGTATCTGAAGTCTCTTTTATATAGACCTTAGTGGTCCCCTAATACTGTATCTGAAGTCTCTTTTATATAGACCTTAGTGGTCCCCCCCTAATACTGTATCTGAAGTCTCTTTTATATAGACCTTAGTGGTCCCTAATACTTTATCTGAAGTCTCTTTTATATAGACCTTAGTAGTCCCTAATACTGTATCTGAAGTCTCTTTTATATAGACCTTAGTGGTCCCCTAATACTGTATCTGAAGTCTCTTTTATATAGACCTTAGTGGTCCCTAATACTGTATCTGAAGTCTCTTTTATATAGACCTTAGTGGTCCCCTAATACTGTATCTGAAGTCTCTTATATAGACCTTAGTGGTCCCCCTAATACTGTATCTGAAGTCTCTTTTATATAGACCTTAGTGGTCCCTAATACTGTATCTGAAGTCTCTTTTATATAGACCTTAGTGGTCCCTGATACTGTATCTGAAGTCTCTTTTATATAGACCTTAGTGGTCCCTAATACTGTATCTGAAGTCTCTTTTATATAGACCTTAGTGGTCCCCTAATACTGTATCTGAAGTCTCTTTTATTTAGACCTTAGTGGTCCCTTAATACTGTATCTGAAGTCTCTTATATAGACCTTAGTGGTCCCCTAATACTGTATCTGAAGTCTCTTTTATATAGACCTTAGTGGTCCCCTAATACTGTATCTGAAGTCTCTTTTTATATAGACCTTAGTGGTCCCCTAATTCTGTATCTGAAGTCTCTTTTATATAGACCTTAGTAGTCCCCCTAATACTGTATCTGAAGTCTCTTTTATATAGACCTTAGTGGTCCCCTGATACTGTATCTGAAGTCTCTTTTATATAGACCTTAGTGGTCCCCTAATACTGTATCTGAAGTCTCTTTTATATAGACCTTAGTGGTCCCTAATACTGTATCTGAAGTCTCTTTTATATAGACCTTAGTGATCCCTAATACTGTATCTGAAGTCTCTTTTATATAGACCTTAGTGGTCCCCTGATACTGTATCTGAAGTCTCTTTTATATAGACCTTAGTGGTCCCCTGATACTGTATCTGAAGTCTCTTTTATATAGACCTTAGTGGTCCCCCTTTTATCTGAAGTCTCTTTTATATAGACCTTAGTGGTCCCTAATACTGTATCTGAAGTCTCTTTTATATAGACCTTAGTGGTCCCCTAATAATGTATCTGAAGTCTCTTTTATATAGACCTTAGTGGTCCCCTGATACTGTATCTGAAGTCTCTTTTTATAGACCTTAGTGGTCCCCTAATACTGTATCTGAAGTCTCTTTTATATAGACCTTAGTGGTCCCTAATACTGTATCTGAAGTCTCTTTTATATAGACCTTAGTGATCCCTAATACTGTATCTGAAGTCTCTTTTATATAGACCTTAGTGGTCCCCTGATACTGTATCTGAAGTCTCTTTTATATAGACCTTAGTGGTCCCCTAATACTGTATCTGAAGTCTCTTTTATATAGACCTTAGTGGTCCCTAATACTGTATCTGAAGTCTCTTTTATATAGACCTTAGTGATCCCTAATACTGTATCTGAAGTCTCTTTTATATAGACCTTAGTGGTCCCTAATACTGTATCTGAAGTCTCTTTTATATAGACCTTAGTTGTCCCCTAATACTGTATCTGAATTCTCTTTTATATAGACCTTAGTGGTCCCTTAATACTGTATCTGAAGTCTCTTTTGTATAGACCTTAGTGGTCCCCTAATACTGTATCTGAAGTCTCTTATATATAGACCTTTGTGGTCCCCTAATAATGTATCTGAAGTCTCTTTTATATAGACCTTAGTGGTCCCCTAATACTGTATCTGAGTCTCTTTTTTATATAGACCTTAGTGGTCCCCCTAATACTGTATCTGAAGTCTCTTTTATATAGACCTTAGTGGTCCCTAATACTTTGTCTGAAGTCTCTTTTATATAGACCTTAGTAGTCCCTAATACTGTATCTGAAGTCTCTTTATACAGACCTTAGTGGTCCCTAATACTGTATCTGAAGTCTCTTTTATATAGACCTTAGTGGTCCCCCTAATACTGTATCTGAAGTCTCTTTTATATAGACCTTAGTGGTCCCCTAATAATGTATCTGAAGTTTCTTTTATATGGACCTTAGTGGTCCCCTAATACTGTATCTGGAGTCTCTTATATAGACCTTAGTGGTCCCCTAATACTGTATCTGGAGTCTCTTATATAGACCTTAGTGGTCCCCAATACTGTATCTGAAGTCTCTTTTATATAGACCTTAGTGGTCCCCTAATAATGTATCTGAAGTCTCTTTTATATAGACCTTAGTGGTCCCCCTAATACTGTATCTGAAGTCTCTTTTATATAGACCTTAGTGATCCCCCTAATACTGTATCTGAAGTCTCTTTTATATAGACCTTAGTGGTCCCCTAATACTGTATCTGAAGTCTCTTTTATATAGACCTTAGTAGTCCCCTAATACTGTATCTGAAGTCTCTTTTATATAGACCTTAGTGGTCCCCTGATACTGTATCTGAAGTCTCTTTTATATAGACCTTAGTGGTCCCCTAATACTGTATTTGAAGTCTCTTTTATATAGACCTTAGTGGTCCCCTAATACTGTATCTGAAGTCTCTTTTATATAGACCTTAGTGATCCCTAATACTGTATCTGAAGTCTCTTTTATATAGACCTTAGTGGTCCCCTGATACTGTATCTGAAGTCTCTTTTATATAGACCTTAGTGGTCCCCTAATACTGTATCTGAAGTCTCTTTTATATAGACCTTAGTGGTCCCTAATACTGTATCTGAAGTCTCTTTTATATAGACCTTAGTGATCCCTAATACTGTATCTGAAGTCTCTTTTATATAGACCTTAGTGGTCCCCTAATACTGTATCTGAAGTCTCTTTTATATAGACCTTAATGGTCCCCTAATACTGTATCTGAAGTCTCTTTTATATAGACCTTAGTGGTCCCCTAATACTGTATCTGAAGTCTCTTTTATATAGACCTTAGTGGTCCCCAATACTGTATCTGGAGTCTCTTTTATATAGACCTTAGTGGTCCCCTAATAATGTATCTGAAGTCTCTTTTATATAGACCTTAGTGGTCCCCTAATACTGTACCTGAAGTCTCTTTTATATAGACCTTAGTGGTCCCCTAATACTGTATCTGAAGTCTCTTTTATATAGACCTTAGTGGTCCCCTAATACTGTATTTGAAGTCTCTTTTATATAGACCTTAGTGGTCCCTAATACTGTACCTGAAGTCTCTTTTATATAGACCTTAGTGGTCCCTAATACTGTATCTGAAGTCTCTTTTATATAGACCTTAGTGGTCCCTAATACTGTACCTGAAGTCTCTTTTATATAGACCTTAGTGGTCCCTAATACTGTATCTGAAGTCTCTTTTATATAGACCTTAGTGGTCCCCTAATACTGTATCTGAAGTCTCTTTTATATATACCTTAGTGGTCCCCTAATACTGTATCTGAAGTCTCTTTTATATAGACCTTAGTGGTCCCCTAATACTGTATCTGAAGTCTCTTTTATATAGACCTTAGTGGTCCCTAATACTGTATCTGAAGTCTCTTTTATATATACCTTAGTGGTCCCCTAATACTGTATCTGAAGTCTCTTTTTATATAGACCTTAGTGGTCCCTAATACTGTATCTGAAGTCTCTTTTATATATACCTTAGTGGTCCCCTAATACTGTATCTGAAGTCTCTTTTATATAGACCTTAGTGGTCCCCTAATACTGTATCTGAAGTCTCTTTTATATAGACCTTAGTGGTCCCTAATACTGTTTCTGAAGTCTCTTTTATATATACCTTAGTGGTCCCCTAATACTGTATCTGAAGTCTCTTTTATATAGACCTTAGTGGTCCCTAATACTGTATCTGAAGTCTCTTTTATATAGACCTTAGTGGTCCCCTAATACTGTATCTGGAGTCTCTTATATAGACCTTAGTGGTCCCCTAATACTGTTTCTGGAGTCTCTTATATAGACCTTAGTGGTCCCCTAATACTGTATCTGAAGTCTCTTTTATATAGACCTTAGTGGTCCCCTAATAATGTATCTGAAGTCTCTTTTATATAGACCTTAGTGGTCCCCTAATAATGTATCTGAAGTCTCTTTTATATAGACCTTAGTGGTCCCCAATACTGTACCTGAAGTCTCTTTTATATAGATCTTAGTGGTCCCCTAATACTGTATCTGAAGTCTCTTTTATATAGACCTTAGTGGTCCCCTAATACTGTATCTGAGTCTCTTTTATATAGACCTTAGTGGTCCCCTAATACTGTATCTGAAGTCTCTTTTATATAGACCTTAGTGGTCCCTAATACTTTGTCTGAAGTCTCTTTTATATAGCCCTTAGTAGTCCCTAATACTGTATCTGAAGTCTCTTTATATAGACCTTAGTGGTCCCCTAATACTGTATCTGAAGTCTCTTTTATATAGACCTTAGTGGTCCCTAATACTGTATCTGAAGTCTCTTTTATATAGACCTTAGTGGTCCCCTAATACTGTATCTGAAGTCTCTTATATAGACCTTAGTGGTCCCCTAATACTGTATCTGAAGTCTCTTTTATATAGACCTTAGTGGTCCCCTAATACTGTATCTGAAGTCTCTTTTATATAGACCTTAGTGGTCCCTAATACTGTATCTGAAGTCTCTTTTATATAGACCTTAGTGGTCCCCTAATACTGTATCTGAAGTCTCTTTTATATAGACCTTAGTGGTCCCCTAATACTGTATCTGAAGTCTCTTTTATATAGACCTTAGTGGTCCCTAATACTGTATCTGAAGTCTCTTTTATATAGACCTTAGTGGTCCCTGATACTGTATCTGAAGTCTCTTTATACAGACCTTAGTGGTCCCTAATACTGTATCTGAAGTCTCTTTTATATAGACCTTAGTGGTCCCCTAATACTGTATCTGAAGTCTCTTTTATATAGACCTTAGTGGTCCCTAATACTGTATCTGAAGTCTCTTTTATATAGACCTTAGTGATCCCTAATACTGTATCTGAAGTCTCTTTTATATAGACCTTAGTGGTCCCTGATACTGTATCTGAAGTCTCTTTTATATAGACCTTAGTGGTCCCCTAATACTGTATCTGAAGTCTCTTTTATATAGACCTTAGTGGTCCCTAATACTGTATCTGAAGTTCTCTTTTATATAGACCTTAGTGGTCCCTAATACTGTATCTGAAGTCTCTTTTATATAGACCTTAGTGATCCCTAATACTGTATCTGAAGTCTCTTTTATATAGACCTTAGTGGTCCCTTAATACTGTATCTGAAGTCTCTTTTATATAGACCTTAGTGGTCCCCTAATACTGTATCTGAAGTCTCTTTTATATAGACCTTAGTGGTCCCCTAATACTGTATCTGAAGTCTCTTTTATATAGACCTTAGTGGTCCCTAATACTTTGTCTGAAGTCTCTTTTATATAGACCTTAGTAGTCCCTAATACTGTATCTGAAGTCTCTTATATAGACCTTAGTGGTCCCCTAATACTGTATCTGAAGTCTCTTTTATATAGACCTTAGTGGTCCCTAATACTGTATCTGAAGTCTCTTTTATATAGACCTTAGTGGTCCCTAATACTGTATCTGAAGTCTCTTTTATATAGACCTTAGTGGTCCCCTAATACTGTATCTGAAGTCTCTTTTATATAGACCTTAGTAGTCCCCTAATACTGTATCTGAAGTCTCTTTTATATAGACCTTAGTGGTCCCCTGATACTGTATCTGAAGTCTCTTTTATATAGACCTTAGTGGTCCCCTAATACTGTATCTGAAGTCTCTTTTATATAGACCTTAGTGATCCCTAATACTGTATCTGAAGTCTCTTTTATATAGACCTTAGTGGTCCCCTGATACTGTATCTGAAGTCTCTTTTATATAGACCTTAGTGGTCCCCTAATACTGTATCTGAAGTCTCTTTTATATAGACCTTAGTGGTCCCTAATACTGTATCTGAAGTCTCTTTTATATAGACCTTAGTGATCCCTAATACTGTATCTGAAGTCTCTTTTATATAGACCTTAGTGGTCCCTAATACTGTATCTGAAGTCTCTTTTATATAGCCCTTAGTAGTCCCTAATACTGTATCTGAAGTCTCTTATATAGACCTTAGTGGTCCCCTAATACTGTATCTGAAGTCTCTTTTATATAGACCTTAGTGGTCCCTAATACTGTATCTGAAGTCTCTTATATAGACCTTAGTGGTCCCCTAATACTGTATCTGAAGTCTCTTATATAGACCTTAGTGGTCCCCTAATACTGTATCTGAAGTCTCTTTTATATAGACCTTAGTGGTCCCCTAATACTGTATCTGAAGTCTCTTTTATATAGACCTTAGTGGTCCCTAATACTGTATCTGAAGTCTCTTTTATATAGACCTTAGTGGTCCCCTAATACTGTATCTGAAGTCTCTTTTATATAGACCTTAGTGGTCCCCTAATACTGTATCTGAAGTCTCTTTTATATAGACCTTAGTGGTCCCTAATACTGTATCTGAAGTCTCTTTTATATAGACCTTAGTGGTCCCTGATACTGTATCTGAAGTCTCTTTATACAGACCTTAGTGGTCCCTAATACTGTATCTGAAGTCTCTTTTATATAGACCTTAGTGGTCCCCTAATACTGTATCTGAAGTCTCTTTTATATAGACCTTAGTGGTCCCTAATACTGTATCTGAAGTCTCTTTTATATAGACCTTAGTGATCCCTAATACTGTATCTGAAGTCTCTTTTATATAGACCTTAGTGGTCCCCTGATACTGTATCTGAAGTCTCTTTTATATAGACCTTAGTGGTCCCCTAATACTGTATCTGAAGTCTCTTTTATATAGACCTTAGTGGTCCCTAATACTGTATCTGAAGTTCTCTTTTATATAGACCTTAGTGGTCCCTAATACTGTATCTGAAGTCTCTTTTATATAGACCTTAGTGATCCCTAATACTGTATCTGAAGTCTCTTTTATATAGACCTTAGTGGTCCCTTAATACTGTATCTGAAGTCTCTTTTATATAGACCTTAGTGGTCCCCTAATACTGTATCTGAAGTCTCTTTTATATAGACCTTAGTGGTCCCCTAATACTGTATCTGAAGTCTCTTTTATATAGACCTTAGTGGTCCCTAATACTTTGTCTGAAGTCTCTTTTATATAGACCTTAGTAGTCCCTAATACTGTATCTGAAGTCTCTTATATAGACCTTAGTGGTCCCCTAATACTGTATCTGAAGTCTCTTTTATATAGACCTTAGTGGTCCCTAATACTGTATCTGAAGTCTCTTTTATATAGACCTTAGTGGTCCCTAATACTGTATCTGAAGTCTCTTTTTATATAGACCTTAGTGGTCCCCCCTAATACTGTATCTGAAGTCTCTTTTATATAGACCTTAGTAGTCCCCTAATACTGTATCTGAAGTCTCTTTTATATAGACCTTAGTGGTCCCCTGATACTGTATCTGAAGTCTCTTTTATATAGACCTTAGTGGTCCCCTAATACTGTATCTGAAGTCTCTTTTATATAGACCTTAGTGATCCCTAATACTGTATCTGAAGTCTCTTTTATATAGACCTTAGTGGTCCCCTGATACTGTATCTGAAGTCTCTTTTATATAGACCTTAGTGGTTCCCTAATACTGTATCTGAAGTCTCTTTTATATAGACCTTAGTGGTCCCTAATACTGTATCTGAAGTCTCTTTTATATAGACCTTAGCGATCCCTAATACTGTATCTGAAGTCTCTTTTATATAGACCTTAGTGGTCCCTAATACTGTATCTGAAGTCTCTTTATATAGACCTTAGTGGTCCCTAATACTGTATCTGAAGTCTCTTTTATATAGACCTTAGTGGTCCCCTAATAATGTATCTGAAGTCTCTTTTATATAGACCTTAGTGGTCCCCTGATACTGTATCTGAAGTCTCTTTTATATAGACCTTAGTGGTCCCCTAATACTGTATCTGAAGTCTCTTTTATATAGACCTTAGTGGTCCCTAATACTGTATCTGAAGTCTCTTTTATATAGACCTTAGTGATCCCTAATACTGTATCTGAAGTCTCTTTTATATAGACCTTAGTGGTCCCCTGATACTGTATCTGAAGTCTCTTTTATATAGACCTTAGTGGTCCCCTAATACTGTATCTGAAGTCTCTTTTATATAGACCTTAGTGGTCCCTAATACTGTATCTGAAGTCTCTTTTATATAGACCTTAGTGATCCCTAATACTGTATCTGAAGTCTCTTTTATATAGACCTTAGTGGTCCCTTAATACTGTATCTGAAGTCTCTTTTATATAGACCTTAGTTGTCCCCTAATACTGTATCTGAATTCTCTTTTATATAGACCTTAGTGGTCCCTTAATACTGTATCTGAAGTCTCTTTTGTATAGACCTTAGTGGTCCCCTAATACTGTATCTGAAGTCTCTTATATAGACCTTTGTGGTCCCCTAATAATGTATCTGAAGTCTCTTTTATATAGACCTTAGTGGTCCCCTAATACTGTATCTGGAGTCTCTTTTATATAGACCTTAGTGGTCCCCTAATACTGTATCTGAAGTCTCTTTTATATAGACCTTAGTGGTCCCTAATACTTTGTCTGAAGTCTCTTTTATATAGACCTTAGTAGTCCCTAATACTGTATCTGAAGTCTCTTTATACAGACCTTAGTGGTCCCTAATACTGTATCTGAAGTCTCTTTTATATAGACCTTAGTGGTCCCCTAATACTGTATCTGAAGTCTCTTTTATATAGACCTTAGTGGTCCCCTAATAATGTATCTGAAGTTTCTTTTATATGGACCTTAGTGGTCCCCTAATACTGTATCTGGAGTCTCTTATATAGACCTTAGTGGTCCCCTAATACTGTATCTGGAGTCTCTTATATAGACCTTAGTGGTCCCCAATACTGTATCTGAAGTCTCTTTTATATAGACCTTAGTGGTCCCCTAATAATGTATCTGAAGTCTCTTTTATATAGACCTTAGTGGTCCCCTAATACTGTACCTGAAGTCTCTTTTATATAGACCTTAGTGATCCCCTAATACTGTATCTGAAGTCTCTTTTATATAGACCTTAGTGGTCCCCTAATACTGTATCTGAAGTCTCTTTTATATAGACCTTAGTAGTCCCCTAATACTGTATCTGAAGTCTCTTTTATATAGACCTTAGTGGTCCCCTGATACTGTATCTGAAGTCTCTTTTATATAGACCTTAGTGGTCCCCTAATACTGTATTTGAAGTCTCTTTTATATAGACCTTAGTGGTCCCTAATACTGTATCTGAAGTCTCTTTTATATAGACCTTAGTGATCCCTAATACTGTATCTGAAGTCTCTTTTATATAGACCTTAGTGGTCCCCTGATACTGTATCTGAAGTCTCTTTTATATAGACCTTAGTGGTCCCCTAATACTGTATCTGAAGTCTCTTTTATATAGACCTTAGTGGTCCCTAATACTGTATCTGAAGTCTCTTTTATATAGACCTTAGTGATCCCTAATACTGTATCTGAAGTCTCTTTTATATAGACCTTAGTGGTCCCCTAATACTGTATCTGAAGTCTCTTTTATATAGACCTTAATGGTCCCCTAATACTGTATCTGAAGTCTCTTTTATATAGACCTTAGTGGTCCCTAATACTGTATCTGAAGTCTCTTTTATATAGACCTTAGTGGTCCCCAATACTGTATCTGGAGTCTCTTTTATATAGACCTTAGTGGTCCCCTAATAATGTATCTGAAGTCTCTTTTATATAGACCTTAGTGGTCCCCTAATACTGTACCTGAAGTCTCTTTTATATAGACCTTAGTGGTCCCCTAATACTGTATCTGAAGTCTCTTTTATATAGACCTTAGTGGTCCCCTAATACTGTATTTGAAGTCTCTTTTATATAGACCTTAGTGGTCCCTAATACTGTACCTGAAGTCTCTTTTATATAGACCTTAGTGGTCCCTAATACTGTATCTGAAGTCTCTTTTATATAGACCTTAGTGGTCCCTAATACTGTACCTGAAGTCTCTTTTATATAGACCTTAGTGGTCCCTAATACTGTATCTGAAGTCTCTTTTATATAGACCTTAGTGGTCCCCTAATACTGTATCTGAAGTCTCTTTTTATATATACCTTAGTGGTCCCCTAATACTGTATCTGAAGTCTCTTTTATATATAGACCTTAGTGGTCCCCTAATACTGTATCTGAAGTCTCTTTTATATAGACCTTAGTGGTCCCTAATACTGTATCTGAAGTCTCTTTTATATATACCTTAGTGGTCCCCTAATACTGTATCTGAAGTCTCTTTTATATAGACCTTAGTGGTCCCCTAATACTGTATCTGAAGTCTCTTTTATATATACCTTAGTGGTCCCCTAATACTGTATCTGAAGTCTCTTTTATATAGACCTTAGTGGTCCCCTAATACTGTATCTGAAGTCTCTTTTATATAGACCTTAGTGGTCCCTAATACTGTTTCTGAAGTCTCTTTTATATATACCTTAGTGGTCCCCTAATACTGTATCTGAAGTCTCTTTATATAGACCTTAGTGGTCCCTAATACTGTATCTGAAGTCTCTTTTATATATACCTTAGTGGTCCCCTAATACTGTATCTGAAGTCTCTTTTATATAGACCTTAGTGGTCCCCTAATACTGTATCTGAAGTCTCTTTTATATAGACCTTAGTGGTCCCTAATACTGTATCTTATAGATTAATGCATGATGAAATCAATCACAGTAAATAGTTAAGTTATGTCAACCCAACTCTCCACAATAATTATTCATTACTCAAGTGGCCTTTTATTGTAAATGGCTTCAGTGTTTGTCATATGTTTTTGGAGATGCCCGCCAACATAATACATTCTTCAAAGAAGACTGAAGCCTGTTACACAGTCCATGCTTGGTAGTTCCCATGATGTCTGTTGTATTCATATTCTCTGTGTCTACTTTGGATTTTCTCAGACACAGAGTTGGTGCGTCTGTTAGCATCCGTGTGTATGCAAGTAGACAAGGACAAGTCGAAACACCGCGGCAGAGCCTTAATGACTCGCTCCAAAAGCCGACAGTCCCTCAACAACGTCCCCGTGCCGCCTGACGACAAGGGAAGCCTTAAGGTACAGCACAAGTCCTGTTACTGTAATATGATGTGAAACAGTAGATTACTTCATGCTGTATGTATGTAATGTAATGTGCTGTATTTATATATCTTTTCTAGTCTGAATGACTACTCAAAGCGCTTTTACATCATACAGGATACATTCACCATTCACACACATTCATACACTGTTGCCGAGGCTGCCGTACAAGGTGCCACCTGCTCATCAGATAAACACTCACACACACTCACACTCCGATGCGCAGAATCGGGGGCAACTCAGGGTTCAGTGTCTTGCACCGCTCTAACGCTGAGCCACAGCGGTAGATCGGTGCAGTATTGCAATTTATAACCTTTTTTACAACTTCTAATTTTTTCCAATTTCAAATGACAGCCCCAAAAGGAAACTTTGTCAACATTTGTTTTATCACATTTCTCAGTTTGTTCATCTCACTTTAATGTTATTGCTGCAAAATGGGACAAACTGACCAACATATATATAGTATATAATAAAAGATCCATACTTGGCGCTTGTGTATCAATACAGTATTGCCACTGAAAATATTGCGATACTATGCTGTATCGATTTCCCCCCACCCCTAGCAGTAGTACTGATATATTATTACTGTAAAGGAAAATGTAAATAAAAAAAGGACTTATTTGACCCTTCCAGTCCTGGTGGAGTCGGATGTCCAATCGGTTCCGGCGGCTTAAGCTTACTCACACCCTGAGGCACGGCCTTTCATCCAACCGCCTGGCTCCATTTCCAGACGATGCTGAAACTTCATTGGATGCTACGATGAAGGCCAATAGAAAGCCTGCTGCGGAGTCCAATGGGGCGCTGGCACCATCTCCTGCCCTGGGGGCGAATGACGCCAGCACTGCCTGGGCGGTCAAGAGCAAAGATACTGGTGAGACCCAATGATAACATGACTTCATCGTCAGTTCTAAAGCATGATTACTACTGTCTGTCACACATCAGATGTTTATTTTAAAAGGGAACTCCACCGATTTTTACACATCAAGTGTTTTCAGTGTGAAAAAAAATTGGATAAGGACTTTTGTGGCCCCAGAACAAGCTGCTGCTTTTGTCTGTTGTCAGTTTTGTTCAGACACTGGTTGGAACTGACTTTGCATATGTACATGGTGTTGAGAAAGATTATGGACATTATATGTTAGAAGATATGGTGGAGGGAATGTGTAAATGTGACTTATGTTCTTTTTTCAGGTCTTTGCAGGGCATCGTCAGAAAAGGAGGACTTTCTTATAACCACCATGGTATGAGTGTTTGATTTCATGTAAACTATGTTTCATTGAACAAAAGGTTAGCATGCTTGGCTGAAACAACATGTTGCGATGTAATACCTTGGGTTTTTGTAATAATATTTAGTATATAAGCTTTGGGGTTTGAACTTTGTAACTCTTTCAATTAGTGCTGTATGAACAAAGTTTATAATTTATACTATATATTGATTGAATTACAGTTTACACTCTGTTTTGTTAGTAATCGCTGCACACAGGCCTGAAATACACACACACATGCTCAGGACCTATTCATGCACAAATACCCCCCCCCGGGCAGTTGGGTGCACAAGAGCACCTGGCAGTTCCAAAGGGGTGAAGTCCAGCTACCAATCCACACTCCATACTTTGGTCCGTATAGGGACTTGAACCAGCGACCCTCCAGTTCCCAACCCAACTCCCTACAGACTAAGCAACTGCCACCCAATATGGGTTATTATGGTTTTTATCAGTGGTATTATTGTAATTCTAATATGTTTTCCATGTCCTCTAGCTCAGAAGTGGTGCGCCACTGACCCGGCTGCCCAACGATAAACTAAAAGCGGTGATCCCCCCCTTCCTGCCTCCGTCCAACTTTGAACCGTGGAGCTCGGACCGCTCGCGTCTCCTTGGGGAGGGAAAGAGCGAAGCGCCCCGCCTGCCCATGCCCCCCCAGAGGAAGCTGAACAGCAGTGGGAACTCTGATATTGTGAGTGTTTGTGAGTGAGAGGGGCGGTGCTGGCGAATCCCCGTCCTTATGTTTTCTCATCATTCATATGTTGTCTGCTGTCTTCTCCTCATCTCTCTTCTGTACGTCAGACGTCCATCAGCCGTGTGGTCAGCAGGTCCATTAAGTTTCCCAGCATCCCCAAGGGGCCTTCCTCCTCCTCTCCTTCCAACTCTGGTCACTACCACTCCCCCCACTCCTCGGGAGGCTCCAATGGAGTGGCAGGGATCAACCGGGACTGTCACAACCGTTCAGGTTCACACACACACACACACACACACACACACACACACACACACACACACACACACACACACATTGGTTCCTAACAATCACAAAAACAGAGTAATTGAGAAAAATGACTATTTTGCACATTACTTTTTGCAATAAATTCTTATTTGGTCTTATGTTCTGAATGAAAAAAAAAGTTCAAAAGGGAAAAGTATTACTGGAAGGGAAATTTCACTGTTCAATGTGTCTTTACTGTTTTTTCTGGTTTGTTTCACTCTTTTTTTAAATTCAATAATTGCAAGATCTTTTCAAAGTCAATGGGCAATCGTGTAAAATAATTGTGATTTCAATATTGACCAAAATAATCGTCATTAGGGTTCTTTCCATAATTGAGCAGCCGTAACATGAGCAACCAGATGACATCCTCTCTGCCCCTGTCGTCCACCAGGGGGCAGTGCAGACAGTGTTCTCTCCCAGATAGCAGCCCAAAGGAAGCGAGCAGCAGGCCTGATAGAGGTGAAGGCCCAGGCTCCAGAGAAACAGAGCCACCCTTCACTGCCATCCCCAGCACCCGGCCTGCCGCTGCCTGATATAAGCCTTCCTGACATCCACTCCCACCCCAGCCTGGTGGCTTCTGACACCCACTCGAGAAGGGTCAGTTGTTTTTTTGTTTTCCTTTTTAGCCATAACTGTGAGAAACAGTCAATGTTAAAGAAGTGCCTCCTGTCATGTCAGCGAACTGGTCTGAGTTTCTGTTGTCCGGTAATTACTGAAGAAAAAGGGTCAGGTCAGAGTTTCCGGTGGAAATAATTCCCTCTGCACAATTGGAATTGTGTTAAAATAGGCTACAGTGATTTTCAAAATATTGGGATATTTGATTTTTTCCATATCGCCTTAGCCCTAAGTGTATACCATAAAGGAAAAAACGACATGTTGCATTCTCGCTTTTGATTGAATGCAGTAGATTATTGTAGATTTACAAACTCCACACAGCAACAAGCAAGCAGGCAAGTCAAAGCCCAAGCCATGGCGATCCAGGGAAATATTACAAACTACTGTATAAAGCAAACAGCGGCCGGTCTAACGTAAATGAAGCCAAGAAAGTCAGCACAGCTACAGCCCCCCTCATTAATGTTAATGCCACAAACACATCACATATATTTTAATTCATCGACACAATCTTATGTGCATTGATTTCATTATTTTAGCCTCTCTGCCTGTAGATGATATTATGCTTTATATATCCTAACTATCTGTTATTTTTAAGCGCAATTAACACTTAAAATATTTGACCGGAATTTTTCCCATTTGACCGGTAAATAGAAACCTTACAGGTCACATGACCGGCACCAATATGTTTTCTAGCAGAAACACTGGAACTGGTGCTACTGTCTGCCCTTATTCCTTTGTAGAAGATGGAGTTGAAGAAGAGGCCTCAGTCAGGGAATTCCTCCACATCCAAGAGCACGTCGCCCACTCTGACCCCGTCTCCTTCCCCGACGCCCAAGCCTCCCACCGGGCCGGGAGACTCGCTGTCCTCCAACTCTTCCCATCCTCGCTCCAAGAGCAGTGGAGGCTCCAGCAGTGGAACCATAACTGATGAAGGTGATACCGTGTGGGTTTTAGCCCAAACTTGAATTGCTTAACTATTATTTATACAATGATTGGTGATGAAAGGGAATTCTTGATGACTCAAAATAGACCACGGCCACATATGTAAAATAATCAACACACATCAAATCACACAAACTGAATCTTCCTGTGGAAACTGTGGCAATGAGTGCCATTGTTTTTCCTTAGATCATACTCCATGTTGTTTTTGTCTTTTTCAGATGAGCTGTCTAGTATTTTGAAGAAACTGTCGCTCGAGAAATACCAGCCCATATTTGAGGAACAGGAGGTATTCTATCTTCTATCTGTCAAACGGAAATTCTAAAATAATTCCCCTATATGTTTCTAATTATCTCAGCATGAAGGAAACTGCTTTCCCATAACTGCATCACTGAGTTAACTTAACTTCACGCACTAACTTTAGTGGCCTTAGTAATGTGGCCTAATACTGGATCTGAAGTCTCTTTTATATAGACCTTAGTGGTCCCCTAATACTGTATCTGAAGTCTCTTTTATATAGACCTTAGTGGTCCCTAATACTGTATCTGAAGTCTCTTTTATATAGACCTTAGTGGTCCCTAATACTGTATCTGAAGTTTCTTTTATATAGACCTTAGTGGTCCCCTAATATTGTATCTGAAGTCTCTTTTATATAGGCCTTAGTGGTCCCTAATACTGTATCTGAAGTCTCTTTTATATAGACCTTAGTGGTCCCCTAATACTTTATCTGAAGTCTCTTTTATATAGACCTTAGTGGTCCCTAATACTGTATCTAAAGTCTCTTTTATATAGACCTTAGTGGTCCCTAATACTGTATCTGAAGTCTCTTTTATATGGATCTTAGTGGTCCCTAATACTGTATCTGAAGTCTCTTTTATATAGACCTTAGTGGTCCCCTAATACTGTATCTGAAGTCTCTTTTATATAGACCTTAGTGGTCCCTAATACTGTATCTGAAGTCTCTTTTATATAGACCTTAGTGGTCCCTAATACTGTATCTGAAGTCTCTTTTATATAGACCTTAGTGGTCCCTAATACTGTATCTGAAGTCTCTTTTATATAGACCTTAGTGGTCCCTAATACTGTATCTGAAGTCTCTTTTATATGGATCTTAGTGGTCCCTAATACTGTATCTGAAGTCTCTTTTATATAGACCTTAGTGGTCCCTAATACTGTATCTGAAGTCTCTTTTATATAGACCTTAGTGGTCCCTAATACTGTATCTGAAGTCTCTTTTATATAGACCTTAGTGGTCCCCTAATACTGTATCTGAAGTCTCTTTTATATAGACCTTAGTGGTCCCCTAATTCTGTATCTGAAGTCTCTTTTATATAGGCCTTAGTGGTCCCTAATACTCTATCTGAAGTCTCTTTTATATAGACCTTAGTGGTCCCTAATACTGTATCTGGAGTCTCTTTTATATAGACCTTAGTGGTCCCTAATACTGTATCTGAAGTCTCTTTTATATAGACCTTAGTGGTCCCCTAATACTGTATCTGAAGTCTCTTTTATAGACCTTAGTGGTCCCTAATACTGTATCTGAAGTCTCTTTTATATAGACCTTAGTGGTCCCCTAATACTGTATCTGAAGTCTCTTTTATATAGACCTTAGTGGTCCCTAATACTGTATCTGAAGTCTCTTTTATATAGACCTTAGTGGTCCCTAATACTGTATCTGAAGTCTCTTTTATATAGGCCTTAGTGGTCCCTAATACTGTATCTGAAGTCTCTTTATATAGACCTTAGTGGTTCCCTAATACTGTATCTGAAGTCTCTTTTATATAGACCTTAGTGGTCCCCTAATACTGTATCTGAAGTCTCTTTTATATAGACCTTAGTGGTCCCTAATACTGTATCTGAAGTCTCTTTTATATAGGCCTTAGTGGGCCCTAATACTGTATCTGAAGTCTCTTTATATAGACCTTAGTGGTTCCCTAATACTGTATCTGAAGTCTCTTTTATATAGACCTTAGTGGTCCCTAATACTGTATCTGAAGTCTCTTTATATAGACCTTAGTGGTCCCTAATACTGTATCTGAAGTCTCTTTTATATAGACCTTAGTGGTCCCCTAATACTGTATCTGAAGTCTCTTTTATATAGACCTTAGTGGTCCCTAATACTGTATCTGAAGTCTCTTTTATATAGACCTTAGTGGTCCCTAATACTGTATCTGAAGTCTCTTTTATATAGACCTTAGTGGTTCCCTAATACTGTATCTGAAGTCTCTTTTATATAGACCTTAGTGGTCCCCTAATACTGTATCTGAAGTCTCTTTTATATAGACCTTAGTGGTCCCCTAATACTGTATCTGAAGTCTCTTTTATATAGACCTTAGTGGTCCCTAATACTGTATCTGAAGTCTCTTTTATATAGGCCTTAGTGGGCCCTAATACTGTATCTGAAGTCTCTTTATATAGACCTTAGTGGTCCCCTAATACTGTATCTGAAGTCTCTTTTATATAGACCTTAGTGGTCCCTAATACTGTATCTGAAGTCTCTTTTATATAGACCTTAGTGGTCCCCTAATACTGTATCTGAAGTCTCTTTATATAGACCTTAGTGGTCCCCTAATACTGTATCTGAAGTCTCTTTTATATAGGCCTTAGTGGTCCCTAATACTGTATCTGAAGTCTCTTTATATAGACCTTAGTGGTCCCTAATACTGTATCTGAAGTCTCTTTTATATAGACCTTAGTGGTCCCTAATACTGTATCTGAAGTCTCTTTATATAGACCTTAGTGGTCCCTAATACTGTATCTGAAGTCTCTTTTATATAGACCTTAGTGGTCCCCTAATACTGTATCTGAAGTCTCTTTTATATAGACCTTAGTGGTCCCCTAATACTGTATCTGAAGTCTCTTTTATATAGACCTTAGTGGTCCCTAATACTGTATCTGAAGTCTCTTTTTTATAGGCCTTAGTGGTCCCCTAATACTGTATCTGAAGTCTCTTTTATATAGACCTTAGTGATCCCCTAATACTGTATCTGAAGTCTCTTTTATATAGACCTTAGTGGTCCCTAATACTGTATCTGAAGTCTCTTATATAGGCCTTAGGGTGATCGTTTTTGGGGGGCCCAGGGACTACAGGTGGAAACTAGCAATTTGCTATAACCCATCACAAGACATCTATTAATGTTTTTTGTGCACTGTCCCTCTTGAAATAAATAAATTACAATTACAGTTAGAACTGCAGTGCCTGAAAGGACTGCATGGAAGGTACACTTCTGTGCTCATAATAAACAGAACATAGTTTGTCTAATTCATTGAACATTCAGTGTTTGAACCAGCGTTTGTCTTTTCTCTGCTTCGAGGTGGACATGGAGGCTTTCCTGACTCTAACAGATGGAGACCTGCGGGAGCTGGGCATTAAAACGGACGGACCCAGACAACAGATCTTGGCCGCCATATCAGAGCTCAATGCTGGAAAGGTGTGTTTGGTTGAACATGTATCATGCGCGATATACGCGATAACATTGTTGAATATCTAAAAAAAAGTATTACTTTCCATAAATAAACAGATATTAAAGTGAACTCAGTTCTGCCTTTCTGCTGCTTACAGTATTCTACTAAAATACAACAAATTGCGTGTTGAATTTAAAACAGTGTCTTTCCAGATATGTGTATTGCACCAGGTGATGTTGCGGTGACTCTAAAAAACAAGTGACATATTGTGCAGCCCTACTTCAAGTGGTGTGTTTCCAGGGATCTCTAGGATTAGGTTATATATATTTTTCCCACTTCCAGTTTTCCCCAGTATAACCCAACATGATATCATAATAACCTGCAGAAATAGGTAGAATTACTTTGAACAAGGATGGAAATTGCTGAAGGGAACAACTAACAGTGGATACCAGAGGAAGTATCTCTGCCTGAGAATGTTAACTGGTTTATAATGACCGTTGGTCGGTTGTCATCAGGGCCGAGAAAGGCAGATCCTTCAAGAGACCATCCATAACTTCCAGTCTTCCTTTGGTAGCAGCGCCAGTAACCCCCGACAACCGGGCGAACCACGCAGTGAGTGTCAAACAACCGAGCTATGAGCTCTTCTAGGGAAATTGTAGCAGTAGTACATGCAAAGACAACATTATAATCTGTCTCTCTCTCTCTCTCTCTCTCTCTCTCTCTCTCTCTCTCCCTCCACCTTTCATCATCAGCACCTACGGGTTGGATGAGACACCAGGTCCGTTCCTCCAACAAAAGGTAACGCAGCAGCCCTGAAGCCCAGCAGGGAGTGCACCAAAGGTACTTAAAATAAGAGTAAAATGCCGGGGACCTCTAGCCAAGGCATGAATAATATGGAGGCCGGTGTCCCAGACAACTCGCGGCGTTAGCGCAAGAGGATGCTGCAGCAAAACAACCAACCAGACCCTGATTTCCTGCCTCCAGGCACAAACTGCATTAAAGTATTCGTCTTATGGATCCTAAAGCAGGGGGGGTGTGACAGGGCTGGCTGAGTCCAGTACCCTGCTGCTATTTGACAAAGCACACGGTGTGTGACAAGTGATATTGTTTTTGCCATAGTGATACGATTACGTCATCTACTGCTAACGCAGGTCATGGGGGACAGATACACAGCAGAGGGAGAGAGAGATTTTCTTTTTTATCTGAAAAGAATGTGAGAAGTACAGCATAATGTATTGTAAAGTAAGTCGGGAGAACAGAAGAGAGAGATCCTGAGTATAACAATAAAATACAATAAAACAGACACTAGCCAGTAATACTGTGATTAAGACTTTTAAATGTAATGACTCAAACAGGAGACTGGGGAAAGAATATGAGGGTCTCTTGGACTGCTTTTATGTGTTTTGTTAATGGGCCACTATGTAAAAGACTGCTGTCATGAATAAATAAACATGATAATTATGATATATATATATATATATATATATATATATATATATATATATATACATATATATATATATATATATATACATATATATATATATATATATATTCTTTTTTTTTCTTTTTCTTTTTGAGATGAGTGGACATTTGGGAGCATTTTATGAGCAGCATAAATTAGGAGGGGCATTGAGCAATCTGGCTCCATCACTAATATCATATAACAACATATCATTCCTTAATATTAGGCACTTATAAAACATTACCACTTAAATCCAAGAGATGTGTTAGTTAAACATGAGATGACACTGATCTCATATCCTGTTACCCAGGCACTGTGTGCGGGCAAGATGAATAAACATGCTGTGTATGCTTTCAAAAAGGAATCCAAAATAAAACCAAAAATGAAATGCTAAATAAATACAAACTCTATTCATTGGTGCTCACGTTTAATAGTTGGAAACCAGGTTTTAGGTCCAGCTTTGCTTGTGTAAAAACGTCTACCTGAAACCAAATCGAATGTGATGTGGACCCATCTTCCTTCCACAAGATGGCAGTGACCTTCTCTGGATGCACTACAGTACCCAGCTGGAATCTACAGCCGTGTTCTGGGACTCCCTGAATGAGGTCTCGTCTTCAGCTATAGTAGTCACGGTAAAACTAGACTATGTGACCTTTGAATAAGGAAATGTTACGTTGTTCTCTTACAAATGGAAAGTTGAATTCATCAGCAATAAAACTCAACCTCACTCATTTGAGGAAGCGTGGCATTTCAATCAGGAGAGACATGTTTGCAGATATGCAGATAAGATTTATTGTACAGCTCAAATAAAATGTGCAAAATCTTTGACGATTAGACTCCATCGGTATACAAGTCTTTCATATATGTATATAGGGGGAGAGAACCACCAGACCCCCCAATGGAATCTAGACACCGGGGGTGGCGACGAAGGAGACCAGACCGAAGGAGGCTCCGACCGGTCAGCTGGAGTAGAGGACTGGAGGTGGAAGGAGGGGGTGGAGGGTTGCACTCTTTGCCAGCAACGATAGCTGATAGCAAAGGGAGAAACAGATTTAAAGCAAGGTTGTAACGCTGTGATTGGCCCTTGCAATTTGTGTATGATTCTGATTGGTTTAGCAGGAAGGTGAACACCTCCAACAGCTGATTCTAGTTAGGTTTGATTGATTAAGAGTGAGCTCTTCCTGAAAGGATTTACACTGAGATACATTTCAATCAGGAGAGAATAGTTGCAGATATACAACAGTTATACACAGCATGATAACATCTACACTTATTATGATAACAGCTGAATTGATTTAGGAGAGCACTGATTAAAAGATAAGAATTTACGCTGAGCTACATTTGCTTCTGTACCCTTACCTGGGCTGGTATGAGCAGTAGTTTATGGTAGCTAATGTTAGCTAGGGTAAACTTTAGGTGTATACCACTGTAACTGACATTACTGAGTCAGTTTTCCAACTTGGGGACTCTTTCCTACTCATGCTACTGTAACATTACATTTTAGCTTTTACCATTATGCCATAATTTCCTTCCTATGCAGTTTTGGCCATTTCTTTTTGCTCGCAGATTTCTCTATAGAGCCCCCCCACAGCTTCAGAATAGATTTGGCAGCTCCTATGTTTACCTGTGTCTGACTCCTCCCACGGTCAGTCTGCCGTTTTCTCTGTTCTGTGTAACTTAATTCATTTTTCTAGCTTTCTGCTTCTTTTTTGCCAGCCCAGCCATGACGATAGTGTGAAAAACTCCTTCGCTACCTTGTTAGCCGGTTCCTGAATGGGTGAAAAAATGCCGTGAAACAATTTGTTACATCATGAGAACTGATATCACACAATCCTTCAAGACACTTTTCAACTCGAAAAAAAGCATTCCAATGACTCCTAAGCTTTTCAGTTAGGGTAAATTAAGCCAAAAAAACTGCATAGTTCTACTTTCAAACCCCCACAGGTGTAGCCGTTTATTTCAGAAGTAGCTGTCTACCAGCTCAAAAGACGTTAAAGACCCCTCCAGACATGTTTAAGACATCATTTGTATCTGATAAGGTTTTAGTATTACTTACGGCTGTTGAATCTAGGGCTGGATGTGTGAATGATTTCAGTTAGGTTAGGAAAATTCCACTTACAATACCAATTTTACTTCAATATATGAATTACAAAACAGAGAACATATGCTGTAAATTGTACAAGCAAGAAGCGCCAGGTCAATGTTTACATTAAGAATTGGGACCCCCCCCCCCAAAAACAGGTTTGTGGTGGGTTATGCATCCATGGTGGAAAGGTGTATATTAATAGATACATTTCTGGATTTCAATATCAATCAATATCAGAACACTCAAACAAATTGTAGCAGTGATTTTAACCCAGTTGAATCTATAAATATGCAAATATTTTCTTGATTTGGAAATAACAATGTCTTCTTACTAATAAATCTGTTCTTGGTGTATCTGGATTGGAAGTTTCCACATCACAGTTTATAATGCATCATAATAATGCTCGTACATACACAGTGAAGCTCAAACATCCAAGAAAGGTACAACAAGTTTATCATGTTTTTGGGTGTGTAGATATACATGTTTAGCATAGACACCATTGTCTATGTTGGCTGTGGTGTTCTTTTTGTATTTTACTGTCAGCATGTGAGCAAGATCAGCTGAAAGATATGTTGATTGAGTGCTTCAAACCACTTTCACCAAAGTTTAGAAACACAGAGCATCCTCAAACATGACCGAATAGCATCCCACTGGCGTTGGTTGAAATCCTTACCGATGACCTGGATATAGACTGGCCCGACAGGCAGGCGACAGGGTTCCTGTCGAGTTTAATGAAAAGCATCACTCAGTGTAGGAAAGCTTTCCTCTCCAGGGCTGTGGAAGATTGTTCAGATGTAGAAAAATACATTTGGAATATATTAACATTGCTGTGGCATGTGGGTAGCAAATGGAGTGACTCATTCATTTTCCTCCCAATTGATTTCATTCACATACGGTTTTGATTGGATTGAATAACATGTAATAATATTATTTGTAGCTGTCAGTACAGTAGTCATGCAGTAGTGAAGAACAACACACATAGGTCATGGTGCAGTATGGAGGTCATAAAATCAGCAATGTAGATACTGACTCAGAAAGAAGATTTTAATGAATAAATTCATTTTTAACGACCCTGCTACTGGTGAGGTCCCTATGACAACCTTAGCCGAGCCTTAACCCCCTTAGCGGCTGAAAGTGGTCTCCTGTCTGTGGTAAAACCGCCTGACTAAAGGAACCCGAGTCTGACTGGGTTAAAGTCTACGTTAAGATCCCCAGAAGAGATACATTTTCACTAGGGGTGGGAATCACCAGATATCATCACGAAACTTACGCCACAAAAACAATATTACTGCAATTTTAAACATATTGCAATATTCTGCGATATATTGCAATTTATAACCTTTTCTCCAACTTCTAATTTTTCCCAATTCCAAATGACGTCCCCAAAAGGAAACATTTCTCTGTTTGTTCATATCACTTCAATGTTATTGCTGCAAAATGGGACAAACTGACCAACACATATATAATAAAAGATCCATTCTTGGATTTGTTCCCCCACCCCTAATTTTTCTGTCTTCCGATCTTCATTCCCTGTGCTTCCCTATAGCAGGGAATAATGTAGGACAGCCTGACTCAAAACTATCTGAAGGAGAGAGGGGAGGCAAGGTGGAAGATGGGGGTGTGGCCTTGACCAACTGCCACTGTGCTCGTTTGAAAGCCATGATGTCTCTCTCTCATGGGTGGGTCAAATTCTCTGGGCAACAAAGCAGAAAAAGGGGAGGTAACCTTGCCCCTTATGACCTCACAAGGAGAAGATTCCAGATCGGCCCATCTGAGCTTTCATTTTCTCAAAGACAGAGCAGGATACCCAGGGCTCGGTTTACACCTGTCACCATGTCTAGCCACTGGGGGATCATAGGTAGGCTGGGTGATGCATATTAATGTTAAAAAACTCATAAAGTGAAATTTTCATCCCATGGGACCTTTAAATCCTTTACCCAAGGTCAGCTAAGAAAGTATTGGAGCATGTGACATTATCCTAGTACAAGGTTGATTATGGGAATTGACTGATTGATTTTCCATGGAAACATGTCAACTGTCCCCCACTGTATTTCATGTTCTATTAAAAAAAACTAGAACTAAATTTTAAGAGGCCATCCTCGAAATACTGAAAAAACAGAGGGGCTGAGCTTGACTCCACACGGCTCTCACAGACCATTCCCCAGTACTTTAAATACCTGCGTTTTTGCACACCCACTAACCAGGTGAGGGAGTGTGACTTAATTCTCTACTCCACTATATCTTAACTATATTATTGTTGTGAATGTCGGGTACAGCCCCTTTTAAGTACTAACCTAATGGATTGTGATGGAGCTGTGCTCTGCCAGGTGTGTAAAGATGTGAAGATGTTTGGGATTGGGGTGACAGCGGTGACACATTTTGCCTAAATTGCCAACTATAGAGGATTATTCCAACGTTCGGTAGTCTTCTCCAAAAGCTTGGGTGCCATTACCATGAAATTCACTCTGTGGCCATTGGCCTCTGGCTGTACAAGCCAGTGCGTTTTTTTAGGATGTGCATCACCTAGGGCAATGGTTTTACTACAGCGTGTGTGTGTGTGTGTGTGTGTGTGTGTGTGTGTGTGTGTGTGTGTCTTGCGATGCTCGGTCTCTCAGACTCTGTGATTTAGTGGGTAACAAGGATTTTTGCAGGATTGACACATCCATCAAACTTTTTCACATTTGAAATATTGTTAATTAAAGCTAAAGTACATCCAATAATGTGGGGAGAGGTTGTCGGTTCAATCCCCAGACCGACAGGATAAAATCTGGGTGGGGAAAATGAAAGAACGGCGCTGGTCCCTCTCTCATCATCACCACTGAGGTGCCTTTGAGCAAGGGCAGCAGATGAGACTGTGGTTGTACTGGGCAGATTCCAGGTATGAATGTGGAACTGTGTGAATGTTTCAGGTGGACTTACCTGGATAAATGTAGATCAATAAAGGTTAAAAATAATCATAACCAGCTTGCCCAACTATGATGGCCTTGCATACAGTGGCTGCCTGATTTTACATTCCACTGTCAACAGTCATCCTCGCAAAAGTGACTCATTTGCTCCGAGGATTTCCCAGCATCCCGCGTGTTACGCAATGCTGTGGCCCTTTCGCCATCCCTCTGTCCCCCCCCTCTTTTTTCGGTGTACTACACACTCACACACACAGATAGAACCAGATCCACAGAAACAGGATGGAGCGGATCGTAGAGAGCCTAGAAGAAAGACAACCTCCATGTGACCCTTCTTCTGAACATAAAATGACCTTTGGAAAATCCAAATCCAAATGTCAACAAAAGATTATCCCCTAACACAATTTTCTCTCTTAAACCGATTGACACAGGGACTAACACGTGACAGGAAAGCACAAGTTTAAAATGTAACCCTCATTTGCTCAAAACAACTGCACAATCTTAGATGTCGCTGTAAGATAGAATGTGATGAGAAAACTACTAATATGATCAGAAAAACATCTTATGGAATATTGATTTGATGACCATCCAGTTACCTGCTTGACACATCTTATCTCATGTATTTTTGAATTCACACCTCATTCCACATCATCCAGAGTGTAAATGAGTGTCCTTGGGTTTCATGAAAGGCACTATATATAAATACAAGTTATTATTAATATTACTATAGAAGGGATATCACAGTCCTATCCCACAGTGAAAGTTGTGGCACATTATCATTTCTTTGAATCACACTTAATTCCTGACAATATTCAGCTGTTCATTAGACTTAAATATTGAAATTCTTTTCAGTGATTTGTTATGAGCTAATCCACATCTTAACAGTTCTTTACATTACATACTTATAGGCCATACTTATAGGACTAATATACTAAGGAGCAGTTACATTACATTACATACTTATAGGCCATACTTATAGGACTAATATACTAAGGAGCAGTTACATTACATTACATACTTATAGGCCATACTTATAGGACTAATATACTAAGGAGCAGTTACATTACATTACATGTCATTTAGCTGACGCTTTTATCCATAGTGATCAAAACGGATCTACACATTGTCCCCCCAAAAAAATCCAATCTGTCCAAATGTGGTATGGGTGTTCCAGCATTTGTGAAAGTAAGTAGATTGAAACTGTTGTTTTGGTATGATGGAGAGTGTGTGTGTGTGTGTGTGTGTGTGTGTGTGTGTGTGTGTGTGTTGTGTGCTGACCTAACAAGACCTCTAGAGCTGCTTCATGTCCATTAACTATTTTCTGCTGTCATGGATTACACTCTGGCTCCACAAATCCTGACAACAGCATTCCTGCTTTGCAGCAGTGTTTACGGGACTATAAACTGTCCTCCTGCCTCTGAGTCCGGGGTCATCTGTGGGTGAGCTCATCACCTCCGTTGGACCCGTCCAGTGTTAGAAAATGGGCAAAAATGTTGACATCATATTTCCTCTAGATGTTTTTTGACAAACAGTGGTGAAAGAAGTATTCAGATCCTTTACTTACCAATACCACACTGTAAAAAATACCCTGTCATGCATTGATGCAAACTGAAAATGGTACTTGTATGTTAGTTTTATCAGAAAGATGTACTTAAAGTATTAAAGGTGGGCGCATGGGTGGTGCCTGGTAGCGCACGCACCCATACACAGTATAGAGGTTTAGTCCTCGATGCAGCTGCAGGTCATCCCCCCCTCTCTCAAAGGTATAAGTACTCAATGGAGAAAAATTCTCACATTTTAGAAACCTGGAAACTGGACTTGTACGCCATGATATGGTTGGGTAGTTTAATTTATAATAAAACAGCAATTTCATAAGCTCCATGCATTTTGTGTGCAACAACCTTAATCTGTAAACTAGTAACTAGAGTTGTCAGATGAATGGAGTAGAGTAAAAAGTACAATAGTTCCCTCTGAAGTTCTCTCTGAAATGTAGCGGAGGAGAAGGAGAAAGTGGCATGAAAAAACAAAACTCAGGTAAAGTCCAAGTACGTAAGTACAGTACTAGTGTAAATGTACTTAGTTACAATCCCCCACTGATAACAAGGTTGCTGATGTATATCCACGTATTTGTGCGCGTGTTTGCTGTACTTTGTGTTAGTTATGTTTGAAGTTGTCTTTCTGATATCGACCGTCCTATCAATTATGGATGTCCATTAGAATCAGACTTGTCATGTCACAGCTCAGCACGTCCCTTGAAATCCCATGCTGATGCTAACACAGACATCATAATCAATGAAAGCCACACTATTGCAGCTGGCAGATGGCTTCCAGTAAGTCCTATTTGGCTATGTGGTCACTATTCTAAAATGTGTGTTAAACCACATACGCACACCAACACACCTGCTGCAAGCACACACAGCACATGCACTCACATACACACAGACTCGCGTGCAAAGGTCCCTCCCAGTAGCATTGGCAGAGCTTTAAGCCTTTAGGCTAATCGGGAAGGCAGCTCGGGGACTGCTGCCAGCGGATTTGCATTGATACTAAAGCTCCCTGTAGCTTTGGCGGCTGCCACTGACCGTGCTAACAGAACATTAGGACCTTTTCACATCTCCACCTCCACCTGTCACAGCAAGTGACCCGTGATGGATATAATACTTGCTGATTAGAAATAATCTTAGGTGGAGCCACACCACAGCACCACATCTTGGCCCTATCTTTATACAGTACCGGACACCCTTTCCAATTCAAAGGAATGAGAAAGTGTGTCCAAACGTCTGACTGGTACTGTATATGGTGAATTGTTGTTTTTATGTTATGTACGGATGTGTGCAATATGGTTTCTTTTAACCCTTGTGTGTTCTGAGAATGAGCCCACAGTGAGGATCATGTGACAGGAGCAAAAAATGCTCAGAAGTGGCTTTGGTTTTCACAGGCGTAAGATAAGAAACAACTTTAAAATTTGCTTAATACAGTAGGTAAAACTGCAATGCTGAAAATGTTCAGAACTGAATTTAATCTAGATAGATAGATAGATAGATAGATAGATAGATAGATAGATAGATAGATAGATGGATGGATAGATAGATAGATAGATAGATAGATAGATAGATAGATAGATGGATGGATGGATGGATGGATGGATGGATAGATAGATAGATAGATAGATAGATAGATGGATGGATGGATGGATGGATGGATGGATAGATAGATAGATAGATAGATAGATAGATAGATAGATAGATAGATAGATAGATAGATAGATAGATAGATAGTTTATTCATCCCAAAGGAAATTTTAGGCATCCAGTAGCAAGACAACCATAACACAACAAACACATATACACACATACACATGCATAATAATAATAATAAATATATCCGCAAGCGGCGATTTGTGGGTTCAAACTTTTTTTCTCAATAGCGACTTCAAAGTAATTTCACCCATGTAGCCCAACAACGTTATAAAACATAATGACGGACAAACAGTGCACTTTGTTTCAAATGCCTGCAGCTGATTTGTCAAAAACATTTCTTTTTAATTCAGTGTGATATGTAGCTCAGTCCAGCCCACGGCGATTTGAGAACAGCAGATGGAACACACAGAAACAATTGCTAATAATAAAGGTGCAAGCTGCAATTCCAAGCTCAAACCTTGATTTGTGTCATTCCACGTCCAGTTATTGTGCATTTAAAGGACCCCCACGTCCAGTTATTGTGGATTTAAAGGTACCCCCACGTCCAGTTATTGTGCATTTAAAGGACCCCCACGTCCAGTTATTGTGCATTTAAAGGTACCCCCACGTCCAGTTATTGTGCATTTAAAGGTACCCCCACGTCCAGTTATTGTGCATTTAAAGGGCCCCCACGTCCAGTTATTGTGGATTTAAAGGACCCCCCGTCCAGTTATTGTGGATTTAAAGGACCCCCCACGTCCAGTTATTGTGCATTTAAAGGTACCCCCGTCCCAGTTATTGTGCATTTAAAGGTACCCCCACGTCCAGTTATTGTGCATTTAAAGGTACCCCCACGTCCAGTTATTGTGCATTTAAAGGGCCCCCCACGTCCAGTTATTGTGCATTTAAAGGTACCCCCACGTCCAGTTATTGTGCATTTAAAGGTACCCCCACGTCCAGTTATTGTGCATTTAAAGGGCCCCCCACGTCCAGTTATTGTGCATTTAAAGGGCCCCCCACGTCCAGTTATTGTGCATTTAAAGGTACCCCCACGTCCAGTTATTGTGCATTTAAAGGGCCCCCAAGTGGTCAGTTTGAATGGGACTTGCAGTGTCTGTGTGAGGTCATTATGTAGACATTTCCTGCAGGTTTTGTGTTGATTGGACAAACATTTAGTCATGTATAACCTGATTTGCGCTATAGCACCTGCAGTATGTTTGCATTTATAGCGCCCCCTGGTGTTCAATGTGAATGAAACTTTCAGGGCGGTGTTCAGGTACTTATGGGGACATACCCTGAGAGATTTGTGATGATTGGACAATGAATATGTGATTTATAGTAAAATGTGTGTAATGCCAACTACCTATCTTGTGCTTGTAGCGCCCCCTAGTGGTGTATGTATATAAAACTGTGGGGGTATATCTGGGGCACTTATCTGAACATACCCTGGGAGTTTTGTGGCTTAGGGTACTAGTGGTGTATGTATATAAAACTGTCTGGGTATATCTGGGGCACTTATCTGAACATACCCTGGGAGTTTTGTGGGTTAGGGTACTAGTGGTGTATGTATATAAAACTGTGGGGGTATATCTGGGGTATTTATCTGAACATACCCTGGGAGTTTTGTGGGTTAGGGTACTAGTGGTGTATGTATATAAAACTGTCTGGGTATATCTGGGGCACTTATCTGAACATACCCTGGGAGTTTTGTGGGTTAGGGTACTAGTGGTGTATGTATATAAAACTGTTGGGGTATATCTGGGGCACTTATCTGAACATACCCTGGGAGTTTTGTGGGTTAGGGTACTAGTGGTGTATGTATATAAAACTGTCTGGGTATATCTGGGGCACTTATCTGAACATACCCTGGGAGTTTTGTGGGTTAGGGTACTAGTGGTGTATGTATATAAAACTGTGGGGGTATATCTGGGGCACTTATCTGAACATACCCTGGGAGTTTTGTGGGTTAGGGTACTAGTGGTGTATGTATATAAAACTGTGGGGGTATATCTGGGGCACTTATCTGAACATACCCTGGGAGTTTTGTGGCTTAGTGTACTAGTGGTGTATATATATAAAACTGTGGGGGTATATCTGGGGCACTTATCTGAACATACCCTGGGAGTTTTGTGGGTTAGGGTACTAGTGGTGTATGTATATAAAACTGTGGGGGTATATCTGGGGCACTTATCTGAACATACCCTGGGAGTTTTGTGGGTTAGGGTACTAGTGGTGTATGTATATAAAACTGCCGGGGTATATCTGGGGCACTTATCTGAACATACCCTGGGAGTTTTGTGGCTTAGGGTACTAGTGGTGTATGTATATAAAACTGTCTGAGTATATCTGGGGTATTTATCTGAACATACCCTGGGAGTTTTGTGGGTTAGGGTACTAGTGGTGTATGTATATAAAACTGCCGGGGTATATCTGGGGCACTTATCTGAACATACCTGGGAGTTTTGTGGCTTAGGGTACTAGTGGTGTATGTATATAAAACTGTCTGAGTATATCTGGGGTATTTATCTGAACATACCCTGGGAGTTTTGTGAGGAATTGCCTTGCAGTTGCGAATTTGTGTTCATTTATGTCCAGAGCCACGCCCCTTTCAAAGTTCATTGGTCAACAACTTGAAAAGTAATTGAGATATGGACATGCTTTATATAACTGTTAATTAGCTGGATCCATTGATGATTCACTGAACATTTGGTGGCAATCGGAGCTACGGTGTAGGAGGAGATCTCAAAATGTGTTCTTCTAGGCGGACCTTTATGGTCCTTGAGGCTTTTGTGTAGAACACATTAAGCTGCACCTGTGAGAGATTTCAAGTCCATCGGACTTACGGTGTGGGGGGGGGCGTGGCCTTTCAAAGTTTGCATTTGGAAGCCTTAATTAGAGACCCACCAGGTGGCCCATCAGGTTCATATTCCTATAGAAGCACATGCACACCATTTCCAGTTATTCCCCCAAGTTTCATGTTTCTAGCTCATTCTATCTCACGAGAATTTGAGCAGGCGTGGCAGACAACAAATAATAATAATAATAATAATAACAGACAAAAACAGAATGGTTCTACTGCTTCATGGTCCGAACCCTAAGAATCACTCACAGAGATGCAATGACCATGAGAAGGTGAGATAATATGGTAGACCGTGTGCAATGTGTTTCTACGTTAAATGAATACTTGTAATTATGAGAAATTTACCATTTACCATTTTCTATATGAGCCATTCTACATATTATTGTCTGCAGGATTATTATATTATTATATAAGTATAGCTTACTCTATTGTTTTCATTTGCTCTATTCTAAAGAGAAAGTATAACAGCCACAATGGGTTTGCTTTTGTTATGACAGTTAATATTTATTCATTTTATTGGACAATCAGACAACTCAACAGTAAATAAAGAAATGTGCGTTCATTCATTCACAAACCTCCATCCCTATTACCACCACCACCCTTAAGGGTATTCTCCTGTTTCTGTTGTTGTAAGTGTGATCACATGTGGCATAACATCACCAAGGGGTTCCTGCTCTACTATGTCATACCTATTTAAAGATGGAAAGTGTATTTTAGTCATAAGCTTGAATGATTTACTCCACATAAATACACAAGAAGCAAAGCGTGCTCATTGGTGTACCTGACTGCTGGCAGTGCATGCATTTGAACACTAGGGTGCAGTACAGTAGACATCCTGTGCATACATATTCTCACGCTATTCTGGTTTTTCAGTGACAAGACATAACATATTTCAGTGGCATACGTCATTCATTTAGAGTAGAAAATCAAATATCACGATGTTATAGGGCTGACACTTGGTGCTTTCACAACGCACACAATGACATTTTTCATAAATAATGTGTTGATATAATAACTATGTGGGTAAAAGTAAATAACGGAACATCTAGAGCAGTCTGGTAAGTTTAGAAAATGACACTTTAAAACCAGGAAAAGACAACACATGTGTCATATCAGGATATATCAATATTGATACAATATATTGCCCAGCTCTAGTTTAGGGTTTACCAAGCAACCATTAGGTAGCCCACACTGAAAAGCATCTGTGATGGTTATTTTCTATTTTTAATTATCTATGAAACATATTATATACCTGGTTTGACATGCCTTGCATTCTTTAATTAACAATTTGATATATCTTCAGCTTAGACTCCAGAGACATTGGGTAGGCTGTTAGATCCGTGACACACTAATGCTTTTGTTTTGAACCGGCCATCTGCACCGGGCGTGACGCCGCTGCCAATCTGTCCCAAGACCCTGAAAGCTCCATCCACTGAGTTCAGAATGCGTTCAATGAAGCCCCGTCCCGTCCAACGCAGTGTGACGTTCAAGTGCAGCAGCGGTCGCTGTTAAATGGGAGTTTGTCTTTAAGGGGCCGACGCTGTGGCAGAACCCTCCGGTGCGCGAGCACTGGCGACCGCGGATAGCCCCGGTGTGAAGCTGGAGATTTGGGCTTCTGCTGCCCTTCGCGTGTGATCCCTCCCCTCGCGCTGTGTGTGTGTGTGTGTGTGTGTGTGTGTGCGCTCAGGACGGGTTGGGCTACTGCTGCCTTCAGGTACTCCTCGTAAATATACGAGCTAAACACGCACTGAAGTGCATTTAAATAGAAAATGACATGATTTAATCCGGATAGCACACTAAAATGCTACAATATGGTATGTCCGGTGGGCTTTCATTATTATATTTATTATTATTATTATAAAATGTATTTTAGTGAGCCAAACCAAGGCTGTAACCACAGAATAAAGAAACAATGCTCGTAAAATAAACACTTCTCAATGTTGCCTAGTAACAAAGAATGCAAAAATTAACAGTAGCCAATGTTTGTAGTAATTTTTGTTATTAGAATATAGCACACTAAAGCAATCACCACAAATATGGAAGCTATATTAATTGAACGCTTCATTTAAGCAGACAGTACCTGAAAGCGGCACGGACTGAGCTTCGTGTGTGTTGATGTGTGTGTGTGTGTGTGTGTGTGTGTGAGGCAGAGAGTTGCGTGCGAAGGGCTCGACATGTCATTCAGAGGAATCCGCCACCTGAAACGCGAGGAAGTGAAGGCGACTCAATTGGGTATAAAGCATCAGCCAACATCTGCCCCGAGCAGTGCAGGGTGATGAAAACATCCGAGCGCAGCTCAGACAGCACCGCTGCGACTCATCCATTTCCCGTGGATTTAACCGTGGCCATTACCGAGGCGGTGCACCCGGAGAGGCGCATCACTTTCCTGCACTTTAAGTGAATGTGTCTCCACAGCCATCACTATCCTGGAATTAACTGACACCCCCACGGATTTTGGGTCAGTGCTTTTATCCTTTGACGTTGGTGCCTTATTATTTCTTTCTTGTTTTTAAGTATGTCTTTGCTATAATATTGATTAGATAACACATTTGCCATGCTTGTTAACTTTCAGCTGAATTATTTGCTTTCATTTGAGGGATTCGCTGCATTTCACCCCAAGGAATGACTTCACATGACATCATGTGCAACAACCGTCTTCCATGTGTGAAGTTTCTCTCCCCAGCCGTATTTAAGTGAACGTCCTGTCTGTCTCCTCCGCAGCGCACCTGTTACCTCCACAGAGCGCGGAATCATGATCCCTCCGGGAGACTGCATGTATGCGGGCAGAAAGAGGAGGAAGCCCGTCCAGAAACAGTTAAGGAGCGCTGCTGAACATGTCTCATTTTGTACATATATTTCTACCCTGCTAACATGCAGAAGAGGGCACTTCACTTTCAACCTTAAGATCATTGGAATTAAAAGAGTAGCTATAATTACAACCAATCACAGAGCCACAACACCATAAGGTGTGACTGGCGTTAGTTAGCATTGGCTGGTAGTTTTATTATGATTGTAGCACATAACATGCTATAATCACATAAGCAGTCTAGCATTCTTATACTATAACAGCACTCATTATAACGTGGCTATTGTATTATAAGCCTCTTACTACTCATTATAGCCTGATATTAGAAGTCTATATGTGTAATCGCATCCCTAAATATTGTCAGTGGAATAACATTGAGCAGTATATGCTTTGCATGTAGCCTACATGTCACACGTGTGTCCTGTGTGTGTGTGTGTGTGTGTGTGTGTATGTGGCTGACTGGGCTTTAGATGACCATAGTTTGAGGACAGTTGTTTTTGGGGCCATCTCGTCAGCTGATGTCATGAATAGTGAATGGTTATATGGTTATATAAGACGCTGAAGTAATTTAACAAGGCCTGTGGCATTTATAAAGTTTTCATGTTTTGCACTGCCTTCGCCGCTCATCTGAAACGAAGCCTCTGCCACATCAAATCAATACCGCCTGTGCACTCGACAGAAATATACTTCTGAAAACTCTAGTCTGGTAGTTATGCCACTAGATATTTTAGGACTTTAAATTATAATTCAGTACCTATACAGTTATCCATTGATTATCTTTTGACACAATGGTGCTATTTTGGCATCTTCAGTTTCTCATAAATATTGTTGAAAGCACATGTGAAGTTAACTTTATATTATCTGAAAAATAGATTCTTTGTATATTTTCCAATAGTAACTTGTGTGGAGAATATGGGATTATTTGTTTTTCAGAATAAAACAGAGTCCAAGCATTCGTGGAGAAGTATTTGTGTGTGTAGAGATGATCAGAAGCTCTCAGTTGTGGAAATAGGAGCTGACCAGCACGTATGCAGGTCATGTTTTACTGGTAACGCTGTGTTACCCTATACTAAAACACACAAATAACTCTGGGCCTGAGGAGCATTTTACATGCTCTGCTCCACTAAGGAGGATAGTGCAATATGTCCACACCTTTAATAGTATATAATAAGAAGAGCAGCCAAAGTGGATTTAGGTAAATACAGATATATTACTTTAATGTAAACCTGCAAGATGTACTGTATGTCAGCGTACAGCTGGGAAATATATTGATATTATATTCATATCGTGATATGAGACTAGATATCGTCTTAGTTTTTGGATATTGTAATATATGGCATAAGTGGTGTCTTTTCCTGGTTTTAAAGGCTGAATTACCGTAAAGTGATGTCATGTTCTGAACTTACAGACTGTTGTAACTGCTTTATTATTTTCCTTTACCCACTTAGTCATTATATCCACATTACTGATGATTAGTCATCAAAAATGCCATTGTGTAAAGAATTTGTTAAACCACCAATAGTCAACACTACAATAACGTTGTAGTGTTGATATTAAAGTATTTGGTCAAAAATATTGTGATATTTGATTTTCTCCATATCGCCTTAGCCCTATGGCAGCGTGGAACGATAGTCTGCAGGAAGAGAAACCAAACTTAAATTAAAGTCATTTGTTTTGTCTTGTTTGAAGAAACCCATCATACTGCCAAGTAAACAGACTCGTCATTGGAGGAAACACAGATCGGGGGGTTGCATTGTGTACCGCGGAAGGCTGAGGAAGAAGGAAATACTATTAAAAAAGAGGGAGGTTTATTTGGCCGTATGTGTCTGCTCGGGCTGGCACACTCAGCCAGGGTCAGCCAAAACATGACTGATGTCATCATAAGGAGTAACTTATAGTCAATCAAATTGACCGGTATCTATTTAGAAACTATTTCTAGAAAAAAAACTTTTTTAGTGTGGTGCCCTATCTATTCCCATTGATCAAAACAATCAAATAGTTCCACAATAAGTCAGCCATTGCTCTACTTTTTCCCATGGGACTGCCTTGATATGAGTGTTGGAAAGTAGTGAGTATATCACTAATAATTCTAACGTCATTTGAGTAGTTTTAGACCATCAGGGCAAGCTGAGCATGTAAGCTTTACCCCTCCTGTTGTCCTTGTGTCAAATCTGACCCTTTTAAAAAATGTCTATATCTGAAATATGAGTTTCTTTTTAACCAAATTACCACAAAAAAGGGGTTGGATTTCATTCAACGCTCTTTGCAAATACAATTGATCACTTTCATTCCTCTGATCTTAACTAGTAGTCAAAATAATTCATAATTTCTGCTTTTTTAACTCAAATATTAAGTATAATTCTATATAAATGAGGGTTATTGACCATGAATTCCAAAAAGTATAAACGAGTGGTAGTAAGGTGGTGGTAGTGAAAATTAACAAAAAGTCTAAAAAAGGGACAAAAATGTCAATTATTTGTCTCTTTTGGACCCAGGTGGACAACACAAGGGTTAAACAAGTGTGTTTGTGTGTGTGTGTGTGTGTGTGTGTGTGTAAAGTGTCATGTAGTGTGGTTGAGATTTAAGTCCTGTGTGCTTCTGTCATTTAGGTTCTCAGTGGTTCTCACACGATTAGCTCAAACCATTCTTATTTTACAGCTTAATGCACGACTTCTGATACAGAAGACACATACACACAGATGTCCTGATACCCATTTAACTCCCCGCTGTCCGTCTCATCATCAGGAAGCCGTCTGCTGCCAATGAGAAAACCAACCCGTCCAAACGGCACAGGGACAGGCTGAATGCCGAGCTGGACCGGCTGGCCAGCCTGCTGCCCTTCCCCACCGATGTCATCTCCAAGCTGGACAAGCTGTCCGTGCTACGCCTCGCAGTGTCCTACCTCCGCGTCAAGAGCTTCTTCCAAGGTAAAGGAGGTTGAAAGACGACATTTGTAGTGTCATGTGGTATTGGATTTCAGTGTGTGTGTGTGTGTCTAAGTTAATAGGGAGTTGCAGAGTTGATATACAGGGTCAATGACGGGATGTCTGCTGCTGTAAACTGGCATATAGGTCAATGATGTGTCCACCTCTGATACATATTTATTATAAAATCGACCCTCTAACAAATTGATTCTAAGATAAGATGCTCTATAAATATGAATACCATTAGTAGCAGTTGTAGCAATAGCCCCAGAAGTAGTGATATTCTGTTTTCAGTAGAAAAATTCAATACTAATGGACACTATTTTGCAATAATTTTGAAATCACTTTAAAGATATTCTATATAATAGATATATTATTTCCCTATGTGTCTTTTAGTCACAGGGAATTAAAAGGTATATTAAGGCACATCTGTGTATTCCCACCCTCCCACCGTCCACCGAATGCCTCCCTTCTACTCCTTCTGTTGCTCCACAATTCACTTCAAATATTCATTGGGCTGCTTCAGAGCGTACGTCACTGGCGGCAGCCTCGGCGCTGCCTTATCTGCTCAGAGGCTCCTGGCACAGCTGGACGCGACAGCTCCAAGACCACGGCTGAAAGAATAAACATCTTCCCTCTGTCTTGCCAGGGACAATGCTTTGTAATAAAGTAGAGGGACTGCATGCCACTTTACACACACACACACACACACACACACACACACACACACACACTTGTTTAACCCTTGTGTTGTCCTCCCGGGGAAAAAACGGACTAAAACTTGACCTTTTTGTCCCTTTTTCAGACTTACTACCACTAGTTTTACTCTAATTTTTGGAATTCATGGTCAATAACCCTCATTTATATATAATTAATTAATTAAAAAAGCAGAAATGATGAGTTATTTTGACTAATAGTTAGGCTCAGAGGAATGAAAGTGATCAGTTGTATTTGCAAAGAGCGGAATCCAATCATCAATCAACATCCAATTTGTGGTAATTTGGTTAAAAAGAAACTCATATTTCAGATATAGACATTTTTTAAAGGGGTCAGATTTGACCCGAGGACACCAGGAGGGTTAACCTGAATGTTCATGTAGCTCAGCCATCATGCAAAGTTGCAATACAGCACAGGTGCTAATTAGAGTTATCAATGGGGCCTTTCCCAGATAAGAGATAAAGACTGGACCACTACTGCTGCCTCAGTGAAGGAGTGTCAGTGCCAAGCAAGAGCTGCAAAGGACATCTATCTATAGGATAAATGGAGACGGTTGAGCCATGTGTCTGTGTGTGTGTGTGTGTAAAACAGCTACAAGTGTTGAAAGGTATGTTGTAATTGAGTGGTGATGTTACCTTCTGTGCTCACCTTCCAAAGTAGCAGTAGGTTTTAGGCATTATATTGACTGTAAAGGTGGCATTCATCAGGGATCTATTCTGAACTCTTTTGGACATGCCTCTATTTGTTTTCCTCCACCTCTGCTGGATGCCTTGTTATCAGTGGCAGTAGTGAGCAGCTTAGCTGGCTTTTGATGCTACACTAATGAGATTAATCAGAGTGGAACATGAGGGATTAGGTTCTGTATACATCTGCAATCTCTGCCCTCCCTCTCTCTGGTCAACTCACTTGACTCTCACAGTCACTTTGTAGTTTTCCACTGATATTTAAACAGCGTGTGGCCAGGGCTCTTTCAGATAAATCTACGATGAGCAACAAGTACATATCCACATCCTTCCTGTGGTTTGGAACGGCCATAATCATCACTTTTCTTTTCCTTCTTTCAACACTGAGTCCTTCACTGAAAACATGCTGTGAAACAAAGCAACCTGAAATCTTAAGTGTAATTTATTAAGTGGTATACAGAAGAACTGAATCCATTTACTCATGCAGATGCAGTTCTGCTTTTTGTCCACTGGGTGGACTGTGTGAAGTTACTGCTGAGTCTGGACTGATGTCCAGTTCACTTAGCTGTGACCAAGTGGGTCTGGCTACAGGTGGTTTTGTCATTTTAAACAATAGATTCACTGACTTAATTTGTTCCATTATAAGACTGTTTAGAGACAGAGGAGAAGAAGAAGAAAATGGCGTGGCATGAGTTGTTGGAGCACACTGAGATCCTACTGGTTGTCTCTGTTGTGTGACTGCTCTAGGGTGGAGCACAGTGAACAGTATCTACCTATGTACTTTATGCAAACATACCCCTAGGCTGTGTCTGCATGCCTGCGTGTGTGTGTGTGTGTGTGTGTGAGTGTGTAAATAAAAAGCGACAGTAGACAAGAGTTTCACATGATCCAGTTTCCCTTCATATAATATAAATGACTTGAAAGGACTCTATGTATCTAGTATATATATATATATATATATATATATAGTATATATACAGTAAACAGTATATAAGATTTGTTTTCAATTGTGCACTTTTTTACATTTACATTTATTTGAATAGAATCCTGTTATGTCTGTAACGGTGCAAGTATCCACTGGTGTATGAGAAAGAAATACATGTTTGCAAGGCTGTCTGACAAAAATATATAAACTCCCATTCCCCATGGCTGAGAACCATTTCTAGGTGTTCAGACTATTATTTAAGTTAAACTTTAAAGCTGACTTCCATGGACATATACTGGACTTTATAATGAGTATAATTAGTATATAGTGATGCTGCTGCCACAGTTATCTCCAGTTGAAAAAATGGGACACACGTCCAGAGGCCCCGTCAGAAAATGAAAAAAAATAATAATACAATTAAAAAAAAATCCACATCATCAGTTCATAGCCTACAGGCTAAGTTGTTTGTTTAGCTGTGTGTGTGTGTGTGTGTGACAATCAGCAGGCTGTAATTCATTTCTCTTCCATGTTAGGTCTCTGCCCTTGCTATAATTGCTAAGCTTGTTAAATATTTACCCTAAGGATTAACTAGCCCCTCTCCTTTGTCTTTAATTCTCCTCCGGTGTGTGTGTACGTGTGTTTTTGGAGTCTGTTTTGCACGATAGTGTTTCACTGCTTTTTATCTCATTATTTGAAAATACTATTTTTCTTCGTTCCTAATATTGAATCAGATTATGGTCATACTTTCAAAAGGGATCAGGTAGCCAAAGGCAGATTGAATATTGTCTTTTTAATTATTATTTTTTTTATTTTTGGGGCATTTTTCAGCTGGGCTAGCTGAAGAAGTCAAAGGGGAGAGAGGGGGAATGATATGCAACAAAGGGCCGCAGGTCGGAGTCGAACCCCGGCTGAGCTGTCCGGGCCCCAGATATATTCTCTTTTTAATTAGTTTGTACTTTTTCTGAGATGTTGCAGGGTGCTGGTTTTGTATTTTAGTGACATGAAAGCAATCATGATATCTTGTAAAATAACTGACATGAAACTGTGACGTGGTCCATTACTGTCTTCAAATACCTTTCGTATCCTGTGTTTCTGGACACAAGGTCACTATATTGCACTACTTTAGACGTAATATCAGTGGTAATTCATGCTAATGCATTCATTTGAGTTGCTGGCAAGATATAAATCTCAAGAAATCTAAAGCGATGTTGGCGCTCCTTTGGCGGGCTTGCTGCTGTGTAATGTGGTCACATTCCCCCTCACACTCTCAGGGACTCTGACAAAGCAGAACATTTAAAAGGAAATCAAAAATAAGAATGCTTTAAGAAAAGTTAATTGTAACATACAGTATAAGCTTGTGATCAAAGAAAGTTTCAGTTGACAATCACACTTCAAGATCTGTTCTTGGAAGAGAGCAGGGCTGTACACCAGCTACGCTACCGTGTGTTATGTGTATAAACGTTGGGTGTGTGTATTACTGTGTACTTGCTATGGTGGCTATTTTGACTTTGTGTGCGATGAAGTGTGAGACTAGACTCTTATTTTGACGGCGTCTGTCACCCTCTCAGGTCTTGACCCTCATGGCACTGCGATCAGATTCCCCATCACACCCTTGGGGAAAAAAGCAGCATTGGCACTAATCCATGTGTCTCTCTCTCTCTCTCTCTCTCTCTCTCCTCATCATCATTCTTGGGATCCCATACAATGAATGTCTCCTTCATCTCTTCCAGCACACCAGCTTCTCCACTCTCAGTAAATATTAACTGACAAGACTATGCTTTTGTGGCTGTTCAAAACACATTGCTTCCTGTGTTTTATGTTTTGTACTTTTTTTCCATGTTCTTCCACTTTTCCTTTCTTTTTTAGCCACTGCCCCAATTAAGGGTCATACCAAAGAAACATAAACTAATACATTAAAGTTGACTAATGGATCTAAGTGTTATATCTGAAAGAAGGTGTTTTTTTGTTGTTGCCGTTGACGCTGGGGAAATGGTGTGACCAACATGAAGTTTCGGTGGCATTACCACAAATGATTAAAATCACCAGATTGCAACATCCTCCCTCCCTTAAATGACTATGCCAGTTAACTTACTGCCTTAAAAGTTGCTTGATTATTGTGTTGTAAAACTACAGTGACAGAATTTTAGAGCCTCTGCTTCCTGTTTGGCTTTTGGCATCTGTATATTGTCAATTCTACACGTTCATGGTTAATTGAGCAGAAGCCCTGCTGTTCAACTCAAGTGACAGGCAGCTATCAAATGTTTTGGCCTTCTTTTGCAATATTGCATGTACAATATCTAAAATTTAAATAATAATATATCACCCACATGCAAAAGATCAAGCACTTTCATCCTTCATTTGTACTTTCTCCTGCATAGTGTATTACTCTAAAAATAGACCTGCAAACGGACCTCCATGAGACATCGACAACCTGGAAACCATCTAGATGACTTGAACGCTGTATTACTTTGCTCTCAGTAAATAATCTGCCCTGAACATTGTCAATGTCTTTCAATATTTCATAACAACCCCTAAAGTTACCACCAAAACAAATCTCATGCCCAAATATAAATGCCTGTGGTGTAAATGTATCCACATCGCAGCAAGGTGTATTTATAAGTGTGTGTGTGTGTCTGGAAGCCCTCAATTAAAACCCCACCTCCCCTCAAAGCTGTCAGTCCAGTCAGGGTGTTGATGATAGGGTATGGGAACACACACAGACACACACACAGACACACACACGGGTCCAAGTATACCTATCTAAGCCAAGTTTAGTAACTTGACCTGCTAATCGCCGTGCTGCTGCGTAAAATCCATACAACACTATTTTGTGCTAATCTCTGAAAAAACCGCCAGCCAGTTTCAGTATTGATGTGTGTTGTCTGCCTCTAAATGCTGGGTGAGCTAGAATAAAAGAGGAAGAGAAAGGCCGCAGAGCCCACAGACTCACGGCAGGCATACGCCACCCGTGACGTCAGCCAGCAGACAGGAGACAGGAGACAGGAGACAGGAGACGGTTCTGTAACTAACCCAACATCGAGCAATAGAGGAAGGAGGGAAGAAGTCAAAACAATCTAATCTAGATCCGTATTCTCTCATCTACACATTTTTTAGAGAATTTCATAGTTGCAAGCCCCCTCTCCTGAACTATTTGGGTTAATACTTTTCATGACAAATCTGTATCAAATCGAGTCAACATAAGTGCAGACCATTCAATTTCCCAAAGAGGGAAGTGCTGCTGCGTGATGGCTGTTTGTGAATGGAGTCTTTGCTCAGCAGCGAAAAATGTGTATCAGGTCACGTTATAGACGGACTTTGTGTTTCCTAAACTCTCAGTGACCCCGCGCCTTTTCCTTCCCTGTGCTCTGTAACCCAAAAGAGAGGCCAAGACAAATCAGCAAGCCACATGGACTATAAATGAAGTGAAAAGGTCAAGACGTGGTCAATTCACTGTTGTTTTGATTTTTTTTCAAACAAAATATCCCCGCTCTCGAAATTTCCAGTGAATCATAGACTGCAACCCACATTCGTAAATGTTGCAAGGAGAAGTTTTAAAGTGTTGTTTTGTTTCCCTGTCATTCACTTTGGTTGTAGTAATTTTTACACTTGTTATTTATGTGTTTGACATTGACCTGTTCAGCACTTTGGTCAACTGTTGTTTTTAAATGTGCTATAGAAATAAAATTGACATTGACATTAACATTGAGATAGTACTGGCAGCTTGTTCACCTTCTCTTAGACTCCTAAAGTCTATGCCAGTACACACCTGTGCATGCTGTTACCTTACATAGTTCAGCCCGTCATAGTTTATTAGTTAAGTAATTGTTCAACATTATCTTCTGTATAGAAGATAATATAATAATATAAAGTGCCAGCCAGCAGCTGGTAGCTTAGCTTAGTTTAGCTTAGCACAAAGGCGTTTTTACACGTTAGTGATTGTACAGATTAGTGAGCTTTGGCCTATTTGGTGAGCTTTGGTCAGAGTCTGACTAGTCTATTACAACAACAAGTCATTAAGGGGATTGCTCCGTTGCCGCGGAAGATCCGCCGGATGTCTATGCTTAACTATGGTTACCTGGTCCACAGATCTCTGCAGGGTAAATCCAGACAGCTTGCTAGACTATCTGTCCAATCTGAGGACTATGGTTACCTGGTCCACAGATCTCTGCAGTGTAAATCCAGACAGCTTGCTAGACTATCTGTCCAATCTGAAGACTATGGTTACCTGGTCCACAGATCTCTGCAGGGTAAATCCAGACAGCTAGCTAGACTATCTGTCCAATCTGAGGACTATGGTTACCTGGTCCTCAGATCTCTGCAGGATAAATCCAGACAGCTAGCTAGACTATCTGTCCAATCTGAGGACTATGGTTACCTGGTCCTCAGATCTCTGCAGGGTAAATCCAGACAGCTAGCTAGACTATCTGTCCAACCTGAGGACTATGGTTACCTGGTCCTCAGATCTCTGCAGGGTAAATCCAGACAGCTAGCTAGACTATCTGTCCAATCTGAGGACTATGGTTACCTGGTCCTCAGATCTCTGCAGGGTAAATCCAGACAGCTAGCTAGACTATCTGTCCAATCTGAGGACTATGGTTACCTGGTCCTCAGATCTCTGCAGGGTAAATCCAGACAGCTAGCTAGACTATCTGTCCAATCTGAGGACTATGGTTACCTGGTCCTCAGATCTCTGCAGGGTAAATCCAGACAGCTAGCTAGACTATCTGTCCAATCTGAGTTTTCTGTTGACGACTAAAACTACTTCTGAACGTACACACATTCCACCAAAACAAGTTCCTTCCTGAGACTGTTTTTAGAAGCTCCGTTATTACGTCCAATGCTAACGCCGCCCAAGACGATTGTGTTTGGTTTAAAGAAATGCCGATATACCAGAGCACGTTTTTCTCTAGAAGACCTTCCTCTGCAGTGCTGTGGAGGAAGGTCTGGCAAAGAAAGACTAGAGCCAGGCTAGCTGTTTCCCTCCATTTTCATTCTTTATACCATGCTTAGCTAAGCTAACTGGCTGCAGTGTATTTACCGAACCTCAGCAAGAAAATGAATACGCTTTTTTTCACAAAATGTGAAAATAACGTAACCTTTTTTTTTACCACTGAGAGCATACCTTAATCCCAGCATGGGTGAAGGCGTTCTAAATACTTTTAATAGGTCTATCACAGTAAATCACAATCCACCATTTTAATTATACATGTACATTGCATATTTGGACAGAGGGCAGAGTTTTAGTTAGATAATACAGAGTTTTTAAAGAAATGGCATGAATACATCCGAGGCCACTTGTTGAATGTAGGTTACCACACCTTCATGTTCTTGCAATCACACGGAACTGCCCTTTGTTTTTTTTTTTGCTCAAAACACTAAAATGCCACAAAAAAGTAGAAATGAAAGAAAGTTGTATTCTCACATGACTCTTGTTTACTGACTGTAAGAGCCAATTAGTGCCCTTGGTGTAAATAGGAACCAATCTTTGGTTCCCCCGGAAGCACATACAGCAACCACACACACACCAACACCACAACACTACACAGGCAAGCAGTGATTTGTCTGAAATCCCGACTAAAATCTCATGGAAATAAATGGAACCAATGGTTTTAACTGCAAATATGACTTGGCCTTTCATTGAACAAAAAGGTAAACAGTGCGTCAGTTACTCCACCCGTGGAAAAGCACCTCAGGGGCTTAAAGCTTGGGCCTAGCCTCTACACTGACCATTTCATTAGAATGCAAATCCTTTTGGTTCTTTTCATGGAACCTATTCAGGTTGCCCTGTGGCACCAGTATCACACGCTCCCAGGTTATGACTATGCACTGAGTGCACAGGTCATTAAGCCATTTGTTACATCGTGCCTTTTTTGAATTGAACACTGAAACTCAATGCAGGTCAAACTGTTTGAACTGACCCAATCACAGTCTGGGAGGGATTAGGAGAGAGAAAACACCAGGAATCAGCTAAGCTTCTTGGGTAATTAGTATCAACGCGACAGATTCTTGATGTCTTAGTTGCGTTTACATTTACATTTGAGTCCTCCAGCACGCAGTGTTTAAGGATGCGAGGACTTCAACCCATCAGCCCATCATCTCAGTTAAATGTCATATGTCACAACAAGCCTGAAGACAGACACTAGCAACCTGCCAGTGCTGTTCTGGTGTTGGTGGCACGACATCTCCAGTTCACCCGAAGCTGTTAGACTTTTTTCCATTAGTAGTAATATAATGTGAATGAATGACATGTTTTTCTTAAAGCAGACCGTACTAGCATTTGAGCTTTCATGTTTTTCTCAGTAATCAGCACATTCTCACAATTTCTTTTGACAATTCATTAGATCATTTGACGTAGCTTCTCATATCGCTTCACATCCGTTATAGTAATCAACAAACACACATCCCCAAGCCCTATATAGCTAAGACCTAGTGACGTGTATTGATTATGTATTGGATCAAAACATCCCAATCTGTGTGTACGTGTCGTCTGTTGATGCAGAGATAATTTGATCTTATGTGTGATTTTCATCATCCCATTTCTGTCTACTCTATTTTATTAACTATTTGTTTTCTTCTTGGGCCATGACTAACCCCTTCTTCCTCCCTATGGGGTTCTGGCCTTCAGTTTGTTCCACTGACCTCTGTGAAAGAAAATCACCTCTCATCTCCATGTGCTTCATGAGGAGTGCGTGATCAGGCTAAATGCCAGTGCTCAGGCTTTTCTCCTTCCTCTTTCCTCCACATGCGATGTCTGGTATTCCGTGCTGCGAGTTCTATATACAACCGTAGATGTATGGTCGCTTAATACATTTCCAGTGTAAATGTTAATGCGTTCTTGCTGTTATGACTAACCTAATACCAGGGTCTTCATTCCTGTCCTTTATTTTGGCGTGCTAAAACCTTGTTCATTTTTAATGTAAATTTGGTTAGACAGAAATAGGTTTATACGCTAAAGTCATGTACTGATATTGATTTTTTTTTTATTTTGTATTTAAGCTACAGACAATTCTTTTTGCAAAATTTTAACATAAATTAACATACATTCAATTTGACTATTTTTGTACTAAAAATCACCAGCAATATTGGTTTGACTTCACACCCAGTCAAATACATTTGGGACAGTTTTAAGGTAAAACTTGAGCTTTTTGTGTCTAATGCTGGGTCAAAAAAACATTTTAGTTCAAAATAATAACCCAACAGTGATTTGAAAAAACAAAACCCTACCGACACTGGGTCAATGGCCCATTATCCTGGGTTTGATTGGGACCTAATGATTTTCCCCCCATGCTTACTGGGTAAAGTGAGATTAGATTAGATAGACTTTATTGATCCCAAATTGGGAAATGTCAGTGCTACAGCAGCAAAATATCAGACACACATACATAATATACAAGAAATAATCAACAGGATGGAATACAAGAACAAATGTTCAAAAAATAAGGATTAAAGGAGTAACCAGTATTGCGTGTGTTGCTATATTGACTCAATGCATGCATCAATTTTGACCTAGTGTGTATAAATGTTTCCCTAGTTGTTTTTGTCAAAGTGGAACAAGTGTTTGAATAGCATTAAGATCATTGTCAAAGGCACTCTAATAGAATTATTTAAGGTGGGATAAGAGATCCTTGAGGTGGGATGAAAAAAAACACATTGGTACATGTACAAGCTGCTTGTATATTGGCGATTAAAATGTTATATTTCTGTAATGTTTATATTTCCTTTCCATTTAGTCATTACCTGCCTAATGGTTCCATGATGAATGTGTCATTAATCGAATGTTGGCTCACTTTCCCACCCTCTTGCATGTGTGTTTGCTCCGCACAATAGCTGTTAACTAGCGCGGCTGGCCTGTCGCGCTAGTTAACAGCTATTGTGCGGCTATAATGTATGTTGTATGCGTCGAGAACCATAAATGGAGAAGCCACTTTATGCATTTAGGATCCTCACAGTTAACTCATTAGTCGCTTGAATCAAAGGCATGACACTGGCTTTGTCCCTGCCTGGCCTCTCGTGCCACAGACACTGAACGCGCTTGATTGGACGTGGACTGGGAGTCCCCTGGGATCACAAAAGGCCATAAGTGAATTACTCAAATCAGTGCCGAAGGGGGCCCCTTTAGACGCTAACTGTAACAGCTAGTGGTGGCGGTCTAGCAATGGGAGGTGTGTTTTTGTGTGTGTGTGTGTGTGAACAGACGGGTAGAGTGTGTGTTTGAGTTTGAGTGAGTGTGAAGAGACAGCCAGGACTCATGCAGAGGGAGCAGAAGCCTTTGTTGGCCCAACACCAATGTTGGAAGCTGTCTTGTGCAATTACTGCCACAGCTACCGCCTAGTGCGCTGCTCTGCCTGAGCAGGGGACGCTCACAGGGACAAGGAGGGACGGAGCAAGCGCACAAAAGCCCCTGGAGTTGGACTTGATAATTATATCATGGAAGCACTTTTAAACATGCAGCGGTGCTACAAACACGCCGACAAAACCCAGCTGGTTTTGTTTAACATAGTTTATAATATCATGGCATTCAATTTGAAATCTCACATGCTGCTCCAAAGTCAAGTATTATAAGGTCATAGGGTGTGCAAACTGATTTTAATCTACAGTTATTAAATGATAATGTTATTGGCAGACACATTTCTTATCACAAGCATCTGTTCTGCTATTAGTTTGCGGTGTAGCTGGGCTGTTCTTATACGCATGCTTAACCCCAACTACACTCCTTTTGGCTTAGATTTAGTAGTTTCCCATTGCCAATTTATATTCATGCCCCCCACACAACAAACAAATAGACTTTGTTGATCTCCATGCAAACATGCAATATGGCTTATAGATTTAGTACCGCCCAAAGCCACATGTTGAAAGTCCATTTGATAACTCATTAAGCCTTGGAATGGTTGTTTTTTTTATTTGTTGTGGCATGCGCTAACAGCTCCCTGTCTTTAGGAAAAAGATTTGCAACCGCTTACTGTGAGGTCATTGAATTTGAATCAAATTTGCAACAATGCTAAAATGCGTACAACCAAAGATAAAGTCCTGCATGTGGCCTAGATTGGAATTTAGCATTGTAGCAATAACTAAATCAATAGTGGATTCCAAGAATCAGGGTTGGTTAGTGTCAAGCTCGTCTGTGCCCCTCTGTTGTCCTGTTTGCATGCTTTAGAGACAGCCCACAATGAACTGATTGATGGCATGACATAGATTCACTCCCCTGTTGCCTCCAAGTGAACTCCCGAGGCCTATTAGCTACAGCACAAGCAATTGAACAGGGCCACCCAAATAAAAAGCTCACTGGTGTCAGTAATGCGATCTGTTGATGGCTAAACCGAGCGAATGGAGAGGCTATTCACAGCGGCTGATGAAAGAACTCAGCGACGCTGCTTAGGCACGATCATGCCGACCAGCGTCTCACCGAGACAAACCAGTTACGAGCAAAGTACTGGTGTGAAAGGGAGAAATCTTAAAGTGATAACTACATTTAACAAACTGCGTCATGAAACTCGGGCAATGTTCTGTAGTCTGTGTCACATTTGTCTCTCCACACTCTTGTCTGACATACATTGGACACAGTCTGAGACCTCACCTGAATGCACCATGATCTTAGACCCTAACAAATCCAGTTGGCCACAAACTAATGTAATTCCTTAACCCTCATGTTGTCCTTAGGTCAAATTGACCCGTTTTCAGTTAGTTAAAAAAATGTTGTCACAAGAAATGGGCCGTTGAAATAATGTCAACATAAAAAAAAATAAAAAAGGATCCTCAACATTTAAAAGTGACAAAAATGACAAAAAAATAATAATGATGTTGAAAAAAGTGACCAAAACGGCTTTTTTTTTTCATGGTTGACAGGAAAACAACACAAGGGTTAAATAAAAACACCTGAAAAATTAAAAGAAAGGAATCATTAATTTTACCAGAAGGTTGTATGGAATCATCCATGTTATTTTTGGGCAATTTGGTTGAAGGAAATCCACATTTCTGATATAACACACGGGTCAGTTTGACTTTGACACTCAGAACAGCATGGGTAGTTTTTATGTGTGTGGAAGCACCAGAGATGCAAAATAACACCCCAAATCCCAGTTTTTTTTTCATAAATATCATTACTGATAAGAATCCTGATGGTGTCATGACTTCCACATGTTGTACGTGTCATCAGGTTGTGTCTGTATGCTGGCTGGCCATCAGACTGTTTGTTTTGTCTGTCACCTCCGTTTATCTTAATTGAAGCATGCTTCAATGTGCAACAGTGGCCAGGCCCGGTCCCTGCTGTTGTGCCCTAATGTAAATCAATATGTTTCCATGTGGTTGGAAAGATTACTAACCAAAGGTGGCATCTGACCCGGCAGCTCAATACGCTAACTACCGTCAGCCAGATGAGGTCCCCTTTCATCAGCATTTGATATGGGAGCACGTAACTCGCCTGAGTAAAAATAGTTCCTCAGATCATGTCATATGAAGTTAGCGTTATTTGGAGGGGGGGACGCTTTTGTCCATCCCTCACAAAGTGTGTTGGAAATTCAACTCACAAATGTAAAAATGTAATTGATACTGAACCATATATTGCTGTGCATGCTGTACATTGCAGACCATTTATTTCAGTAAGAAAGGTTTTAGGGGTAATTAGTGATTACTGAGGCTATGATGTAAGAGGATGGTTAGGAAAGTGCGTTTTTATTGGCTGGCAAGCCTTCGCCACACTCTGTGCACCCAAAGCCATCTGAACTCTTCGTGAACTGCTGCTCTGTGCCGAATTATTATCGAATGAATGAGCCTGACAAAATATTTTTAGGGTGGAGCGTGATGCAAGCAGAGGGTACAGCTAGAGGGAGGCAATCCTTCCTTATCACAAATACACACACACACACACACACACACACACACACACACACACACACACACATACACCTTAAATTGGGCGCCTCAAAGAAGAAAGTGAAGCCATACCAGGTAATCAGGAAGGAGGGTCTCATTGTTAAAGAGGAACAGCTCTGCAGGGGCAGCCAGGTATCAGTTCAATTCAAATTGCTTTATTGGAATGAATAAATGCACATGAATAACAACATTGCCAAAGCTTCAAGGATAATAATGTGAGAAGAAATACAGTACATACAATTCATTGAGTAAACTAAAATATATACCATCCATCCATCCATCCATCTTCATCCGCTTATCCGGTATCGGTTCGCGGGGGCAGCAACTCCAGCAGGGGACCCCAAACTTCCCTTTCCCGAGCCACATCAACCAGCTCCGACTGGGGGATCCCGAGGCGTTCCCAGGCCAGGTTGGAGATATAATCTCTCCACCTAGTCCTGGGTCTTCCCCGAGGCCTCCTCCCAGCTGGACGTGCCTGGAACACCTCCCTAGGGAGGCGCCCAGGAGGCATCCTTACCAGATGCCCGAACCACCTCAACTGGCTCCTTTCGACGTGAAGGAGCAGCGGCTCTACTTTGAGCTCCTCTCGGATGACTGAGCTTCTCACCCTATCTCTAAGGGAGACGCCAGCCACCCTCCTGAGGAAACCCATTTCGGCCGCTTGTACCCTGGATCTGGTTCTTTCGGTCATGACCCAGCCTTCATGACCATAGGTGAGGGTAGGAACGAAAATTGCCCGGTAGATATATACATAAATATATACATTTAAGATAAAAAAATAAAAATAAAAACAGTAATCAGTTATCAGGTATCAGTGAGTCAGGATGGTGAGAGAGAGAGAGAGAGAGAGAGAGAGTGTGTGTAGGGGGGTGACCGAGAAAGAGAGAAGCAGTTGCGTGACTTGTGCTTGGCTCAGTCCTTCAGCACCCCCCCGGCTTTATTTCTTAGTGTCTTAAGTGTTCAATAGTAAACAGAGCCATGACTGGGATTTAGTTGAGATGTGTGCACCTGTGCGTAGTGATGTGCATGTGCACCTGTGCGTAGTGATGTGCATGTGCACCTGTGCGTAGTGATGTGCATGTGCACCTGTGCACCTGTGCGTAGTGATGTGCATGTGTGCGCTGCAAAAACAAATGATGGGAGAGAGGGGCATGGGACTTGATCTCGTCTCTCCTCATGTATGAGCCTCAGATTGAGTGAATGAGGAAACACTTCAGTGGGAAGTGATGATAAAGCATGACCACACACACTTACAAACACACCTCTCTCTCTCTCGCTCTCTCTCTCCCTCAATTTCAATTTCAATTTCATGTTGCTTTATTGGCATGACTAAAATAAATCCGTAAGTGTTGCCAAAGCATAAGACCAACCATACATATTAACAACAACAATGAGTAAATCATCTGATATGATAATACTAGTAAACAGGATACTTATGATATAATTAGATACTAAGTACCAATTCCCAAGTCCCAATTATGTGAATGTCCCTCAAAGGGTACTTTGAAACAATAAAAATGATAATATATAAAATTCTCTATTTATTTATCCTTGTGTTGTGGCAGGAGAAGACATATTTAGCTGCTAGCCATGCCGTGCTCTGCCCTCTCTCTCTCTCTCTCTCTCTCTGTGTCCCTTGCTCAGGGGGACAGGCTTTCTCTTCTATTCTGACATGTGAACTCCTCTCGGTGCTTACACTTCGACTGACACTTTTAACCCTTGCAGTTCTCCGATCTTTGGCAGATTTAATGCAATCACTTCAACTGAAATCATCTTTCAAAATATGCCACTTATTGTTTTCAGACTTCCATTTTAACTGACTGATTTTACCCTGACATTTCAGCTGCTTTCAGTGCTTACACTTTAATGGACTATTCTTATATAGTGCTTTCTAGTCTTAACAACTACTCAGAGCTCTTTAACATAGTACAGGAACCATTCACACACTGCCACCTGCTCATCAGATGAACACACACACATTTACACTCCGATGGGTAGCATCGGGGGGCAACTTAGGGTTCAGTGTCTTGCCCATGGACACTTTGACATGGGACTGCAGAGCCAGGGATTGAACCACCAACCTTCCAACCTACCACTGAGCAACAGCCACAGACATTTTAACTGATAGTTAAAATGTCAATTTATACTCTTGAGTTGACACTAATGTCTTTTTTTTTACTTTCCACTTTGCCTTACACCTCCAGCTTAATTCCTCCTTGGCTGACATTTCAGCACCATTCTAACTTCCTTTAGTATTTGCATTTTGACTGAAACTTGAACTGTTTAAGTATTTCACATAAGAAATCTCAGCAGCAAGCACAGAAAGTGAAACATTTTCGAGTTAATTATTATATATTTTTTTTAATCTACAACGTCCAAGAGTGTTCTATATCTAGAAGGATGATGGCAGAGCTGTCTGTCACCGAAGTTGGTCTTGTGTTTGTGACCTCATTAGAAATGGAGCCAACGCAGTGCTGACCTAATGACTCAGCCCCAGTGAGTTCTGGGTAAAGTCTGATCCCAGTACGGGCTGGCCTTATAGGCATTGTGGTGTTGGTTGGATTCAGATTCAAAGTCAACACAGAGGCCAAATAGTGGATATTTGCCACAGAAGGAAGAAGAAGAAGAAGAAGGAGGGAGACAGAGGGAGAGGAAATGACAGAAAGAGGTGGCGGAGAGAAGTGTCAGACTCTGCTTCTGTCCCTGAGGATCTTGTTTAAATTGGCATGTTGCAGGGAGAGCACAGTTAGACTGAATTTAAACAGCTGCCGGCTTCACCCACAGCAACACACACACACACACACACACACACACATATATACTGGGGCCCTCCCCTGCTCCTAAGTTTGCGTGCGGAGCTGGGAAATTCTCCATGCTAATGTGTCAGGGTTTGTTTTCATCATTAAATTGCAAATGTTTAAATATGCATCACATACACACACACACATTTATCCTGTCAGAGCAGTGACAGTCTAATCCTTGTTTTCATACGGTGTCATCCATCAAATATAGAGCTGGAAGTCGCTATTACCCATGTTTGTTTTTCATACACCACTCCCATCATAACGCAGCGTTTCTTAACCTGTGACGCAGCTCCACGCTTTCCCTGGCTGTGTCTCTTTCACAGCGTGGGACAACAATTAGCTTGGGAAATGATTTCCATTTTAGAGTTGTAAAATAGATGTTATATGTTTGTGTCAGGATAGTACAATCGAGTTCATACGGATAATAATTAACACAACCAACCATTTACTTTACAAATCCTAAAACTCACAAAGCGTTAGTCCGTTAGAATTTTCCAGGAGAACATGACAAATGAAATGTGAACCGTGTGTCAGTGTGAAGTCTAACCCAGTTTCTCACTGTCAGAAGTTAGCCAAGCCCGGCAAAGAAAAGATGTTGCTATGACGACCTGCGCCGACGTTGAACGCCGCCAATCTGAGTCACATTCACTCGTCGTCCACAGCTGCCACCAGCGTCACTTTGGTAACTCAGGACTTCCATATCTGTCTGATATAAGTAAAAAAAAAAAAAAACAGCTGATATTTTTTGCTACATCATATTGTAAAAACTTTGGCTTTGCTTGGGATGAAGTTCAACTTTTCTACCAATGGCATTTTTACCCAATGTTTGCTTGGGGCCTTATTCCATTTTTATGGGGAAAAACAGCAAATCTTGGCTTAAAGATATAGATTACCCAGTTTAGAATGAAGGAGTGTGAAATGCTCTTCTTAAAAAAAAAAGTTTATTAACATTTTTCACAATTAAACACAAAACACAAACTTACAGAGGTGTACACTCAAGTCTACATTGTGTCACGTGATAAAAAACGAAAATGTAAGAGACAAATAGGAACAGCAAACATAAGTCAAAAGAAGTTAAATAAAAAAAATGTAAAAAGAATTTTAAAAAAACCTCTCAGTGACATATCGTGAAGTGCTTTGTTGCCCAAAGTCAGTGCAGGGATATCCCTTTAAAAGTTATATTAGTTCATTGCTTATTACTTTATTGGAAGAGCCATAACACCCCACAGAATGGTCCTCTTTTACTTAGAAACAGGGACATTGTCCTTGTTTTCCCTCTCCAGAAAACCCCCCCATTACTGGATGAAGGCCGATGTTGTCCTCCTTTTGCTCAGTAAAACAAATGTTGTGAATGCACTTTATTTTCAGCAGGGGGAATGGAGATAATGCTAGCTTCATGGATAATTCAACTTCAATCTCTCTTAGAGGGGGTGATAACAACAAAAAACATCTTTTTTAGTGAGCTGTGATGTGTCCATTTGTCCCACTATGAGTAATAGGAGGATATTCTTGTGACTCACGAGCAACAAGTTCTCAGAAAGGGGAGAGAGAGAGACTTGGCTTGGGAAGGAGGAGGAAGAGGGGGGGCATAATAACATCATTGTGGCTGTTTGAAGTCGCATCAGGCCTATTTCCCAGATACAGTAAGTATAGGCTGTCTGCATGTCTACTGGCCTCTCGCCACTCAAAGGCCACATTCATGGAGGCTCTGCCGCCCTCACAGAGGGCAATTGGATCCACCGGATACCCTTCCGTCTCACGCAATGTTGTGTAAACCCGGGGAAATTGACCTCAATACGTCCTAAACAAGTTAAGGATGAAGATGCCGCACCCGCTCACATGTCTCGGCCATGATAATGTGGTGATAGTTTTATAAGTAGCCGCTCTCATGCACACACAGAAGCAGCAAACGCCGTTGTCCTGTGTGGGTCAGTGTTTTCTTGCCTGAGCTGATGTGCCGTTGGCTCTCTCCACAGGCGCACGGATCACCCATACCATCTGTTTACACTTTAATCCTTTGTCTTGTCGTGATGGCTTAAACAAAGAATTATCCGTGGCTTCTTTAGGAACACTCTAGAGAAGTCGCTACAAAAAGTTGACATTAAAAACTCAGGACAGCCTCCTTTGGTGAGTTTAACCACGTACTGATGAATAATGAAATTGATTGCACTCCACAGCAGCAGCAGAGACATTTCTTTAAATTCCCTCACATTAATAGGGCTTCTTATATCATACAATCCATGTTTTTCTTGATCTATCACTTTCTTTGTCATTGTAATTCAATGTCAAGGCAGCTGTGCATTTTTTTGACTTTGTTTTGCCATCTCTGCGCGTGTTAATCATCCATTTAATCCTTCCTCTCTGGTGGTGCCACCACTCCTTCGCCTGGAGGTCTGGACAACCTCACCCTGCCTGCCTCCTGGTGGGGCTTCAGCCTGCCTCCCACTCACTCACTTACTCACTCTCTCACCTTTCATTGCTCTCGCCTTAGTGACTAAAGCTGTTGATTCTTTACTTTTGCTGCTTTGCCCTCCTCACCTGTCCACCTCATGTCACCCCTGCTCTCACTTCCCCTTCCCCACCACTTCGACATACCCTTTAAATGTCTCTGCAACTACTAAACAAGAAGACTCTTTGCAATGAGGTCAGCATGTCACAAAAGATGATACCATGAATGATTTTAACACAGTGCCGTGTTCTAGAGAGGTGGATGGGGGTTGCAAAAAGGCAAAGAAACCCTATTGCATAATTCATTTGGCCATCACAATACAGATTCTCCATCCATCCATCCTTGAACCAGCATCATTGTTAAGATGTCAGATGGGCCAATTCATGTAGAAACCCCATAGACTTGACCTAATTGGCAGAGTAATATGATTGCTGATGAGGTTGTTGTTCTAGACAATAAACTATGATTCAGAGTTTCCAGAAAAATGATCGCAGTCTTTTGTTGTTGTTGTTGAAAGACTGCATTTTTTCTAGTCAGACATGAAATATTTGCAGGATTTGGAGAAATTAGTAACAGAACAGAAGATCACAGAGATTACAGCCTGGCTGCACAGCTAATAGATTCTCTTGTAACACCTCTCATGTTTTAAGTCAGCAGCTGGATGGATAGCAGAGTCACAACACCTGCCAAAAGCCTTCAGGCCTGAGCCTTGGCTCTTGGCAGGCCTTTCCTCCCTGCTACTTCAAGTCCTTCTCCTTCTCATGCAACCTCTCCTGGCCAAATTCTCAGTCAATTTCCAGGCCATATTGAGGCTGTTTTTGATGCCTTCCCTCCCCTGCTGGTGATGTCATGACAAAAAAACACAAACTGAGATTTGATGAGCTGGAAAATCTCATTTCAGCTTGTAAAGAATTATAGTCCACTCTGTGTAGAGTTAAGTGTCAAAATGTCAACTTTGACCATGCAGCTAGAGTGCAGGTAATATTATTTGAAACCTGTGTGTTTGTATATATATATATATATATATATATCTTTACAGTACACCCATGCATTTACACTCTGGGCATATGCTTCTATGCTACAAATTGTTGACCCAATCATGTTGAAGGCTGCTTTGGTCTACCTCTGTCTGAAACCACTGTTTATAAAATACATTTTGATTGGTAAAAATGCCACTGTTAATGTAAACTGCATATCCTGCAATAACAGAAAGCTTAAGCACATAACTAAAGTAACTAAGGGGGGGGGCGGGGCTTAACAGAAGGCCAATTAGCCTCAGAATTATAAATTAAAAGTCCACTGTACCGCTGCTCATTTGTGTCTTGCTAATCACCTCAAAATATGTTCCAGTGATGAGTCAGGCTTGCTGCAAATGACAACAAGCCCTAGGTGATAAAATATGTTAAATTTATGTACAACTAACATATTAACATAATGTTTGCAGTTTGGCTCATAGAGGAATAAGACGGAGCAAAAGACAAGGGCCGTCTTAATGAGTATTTGGGGAGACGGCTCCATTTAGTTGAAACACTAGAATGTGTACTGAAACCATACACTTGTAGGAGGATGGGATGTCATTTTTGTGCACATCTTTTCAACATCCCTGTCAGTTCATATTGGTATCAGGTCTCAGACACATCCTTTGTCCAACAAACCAGATCTTTGTAAGAATTTTACAGGGCCAGCAATGTGAAGCATCCCTTTGTTTTGCTGTCTTCCTAAACTTGTTCAAATCACTGGCACTCTCCTCCTCTGGTTCCCTGTCACCCCCAGTTACTGTATACTCCTCCTTGGGGCTATCCTGTTGGTAGGAAGGTGATGAGAGGATAGGGAGGTGTTGGGAGAGACAGAAACAAGAGGAAAGAGAGGAGACAGAAAGATGGATAGACGTGGTCAGGACAGGACAGTATGAGGTTCATCACCGTGTTCCACACAGAGAAGGAAGTCCTACACGTAGAGAGACCATCGCTGTACGTCCACACCGCCGCCAACTTCTAAAGTTACAGGAAGTCATTCGTTTACATTACTTTACATTAGTTAAGAGAAAGGTTCATAATCGCCGTTGCTAGGTAACTTATCATTTATGATATGACGTTGTTTGCGAATAGGGACCAATTAACATGACCTGCTGGTCACATGGTCTATCACAGTTAAGTCCTGCACGGACCAACAGAGGTTAGAGTCTGGCGCCGCTCGCTAGGCCTGCATTCTAGCAGCTGTGGCTCAGCGGTAGAGCGGTTGCCTGCCAATCGGCCTGCATTATAACAAGCAAGCTAACCGCTAACAGACACCGCTGTGACCAATTAACAATACAAATTCTGTCATTATATATGTAATTTATAAAGGTTTCTAGTGTCACTGCAGTGAAAGCTTGTTCTCCTATGTTCGAACAGAGAAAGCAGTTTGATCATAGTTTCTTCCTGAGGCTATTCATCATAGTTTCTTCCTGAGGCTATTTTACAGCGGCACCGTGGCTCTGTTTTCCATTTGTTCCATTTGCAGCAGGTTTTTCTCCCATCCCAAAATGCTGTGTGAACTAGCCAGACCTTCCTCCGCAGCGCTGTGGAGGAAGGTCTGGACATGAGAGACTACTGTGGTATTGACTCTCACCTGCACTAGCAACTGGCATCATCAATCACATGTGGTTTATGAGGTAAAGGTAACAATTACTTCCTATGTATGCACCGACCACATAAAGGCATCCTTCTTATGGATCCCCTGGAGCAGAATGGGACTACAACAGGCATATCACCAGCGACGTGGTAATTAATTCCCTGCTTTCTGCTCAGTTAAAATATGGTTACAATGTTCCATTTTCAAAATGCCAGAGGTTTATTGATCTGAAAATCAGCTTTAGCAGGTGTTGCATTTCCACTCCGCAGCCACAGGTTGGATGTGTGTGTTGCCAGCAGCGGAGGAATGCTTTGAGCACAGAGAGCCAAAAATAGACATGCTGACCCTTTAAAAGCAGAGACACTGTCTCTTTAAGACATTTGTGTAGTGTAGTGTTGTATTCTTGTAGTGTATGTGTGTGTGTGTGTGTGTGTGTGTGCGTGCGTGCATGTGTGTACATTTACTGTGTGTGTAATGCTGACTGAGCAGGCGCGAGGGTTGCGTGACTACTGCAGACGAGGCTGTGACCTCAGAAAAGTGGTTATGAAAACGATCTGTCAAAGTGAGCAGAGAGAGAGAGAGAGAGAAAGAGAGAGAAAGAGAGTAAATAAGAGAGAAACAGAGGAAGCGAGCAACATAGAGAGAGAGAGAGAGAGAGAGAGAGAGAGAGAGAGAGAGCCCATCCCTGCAGTAATGAGTTCATTTACGTCCTATGCTACACTATCACTGAATGACACTGGAGAGCTGCATACTCCTTAAGGTATTCAATGTATAAGTGCATACACTGCACATATCTCCTGTTGTACTCACTGTAGAGACAGCTTGTCTGCAGTATTTTAACAGAGCCACGAGGGAACAACAGTAAAAGGCCAATTCAGGCAAGCAGATAGTGTGCTTACACAAAAGCAATACAAAAAAACTCATACACAAAATGACATTTTTGTCACTGAGACCTTAAGGGGGAAAAAGAAAAGCCAGGTGTCAGGTTCCTACTGTGGCAGCGGCATGCTCTGAGTATCCAGGAGAGATTCCTGAGGCCGGCCACATGGAAACAATTGGAGACGGACAGAAGATAGGGAGGACTTACAGTCTCCCATTGAATAACAAATTAAGAGCTATTTTTCTTCTTGATATGAAAAGAGAAGGCATCAGTATTCAACATATACCAAGGTTCAACTTTTATTTCCCTCTTCCAGTGATGTTATGCGTTTAATGTTTCCGGTGCGTTTGAAATAATTAGAGGAAGGATACCAGGTTAGTTCCCGTAATGTGATTGTGGTGAGACCAGTGGCTGTTTATGCTCATTGCTGGGTGAGCAAAGGAGAGGCAGCAAACCTGTAATCAAAGAAAGATGTTCATTTTTAGCAGATGCTGCATATTTTTTAACCAAGCTTTGAGGACAAATGAGTGTAAATGTGCCTGAGAATTTGTCCATCTGAAAACATGTATTTGTAACATTTAACAACTTGTCAATAATAATTACGGGATTCATTTAATTTCTGAAGGGAATAAAGTAATACCTTTACTTGAGTAAAAATAGGAATAGGCTGTACAATTATAATTATTTCTGCTTCTAGTTTCCCCAGCTCTGTCTTGAAACAGGGGTAAGAAAAATCAAACCCCAAAAAAATGAAAGAGGAAGAAACATATTGGTGTTTGGTGCAGATTGCGTGTGAACAGTAATGCTAGCCTTCAAAAGGCACAGTGGAGCACATTGTATCCATGCATGAGTCGCTCAACAGGGACAGCGGCATGACAGAGGGAGGGCATACCAGGACAAGGGCCGGGAGTGAGAGAGAGGAAGAGGGAGAGGAAGAGCGAAGAAGGGTGAATGGGTCTGATTCATGACAGTTATGATCTTTGTTATGAACAGGGTTGCCAGCTTTCACGCTTTTAAGCCCTGTCCCTCACTCTCACATACCAGTCCTGCACCAAGAAAAGCTTGTCTGTGTAAAAACATATCTTTTTCTATTTCCTAGCTTGCAGATTTTTTCGCCACCATTCAACATTTTATTGAGTGTGAAAAAGAGGCAGCAGTAATATCCGATACAGTACAGTGTAAATATATCTTATTGTAACTAAATGTTACTGCCATGCTATAACCTGCAATCATTTCACTGAAAATCAAAACAATGATGAAATATGAAATTTAGGGCTTTTCTTTTTCTATTTTGACTCAATCAGAATATATCTTTACATAAATAAAAGCACACATATGCACATATACAGAGAGTGCAAACTCTATTCCACAATCTGTTATGAAAATTGTTTATGCACCCTTCTTAAAAAAGAAGCTTAGTGCTTAGTGTTAAATCCTGGGCAGCTATGAGTACCTTGGCCAATAAAAAAATAATAACCAATAATAGCTCACTACTTAAATATAATTCACACAGCTTACATAACTCTCCTGTTGTCTTTGGGTCAAATTTGACAGTTAAAAAAATGTCTATATCTGAAATATGGGTTTCTTTTAACCAAATTACCACAAAAAATGGATTGTATTCCTTGGATCGAAAGGCAAAATGCTACAATAAAAAAAAAGAAGCTAAATAGACAGCAGCAGTTAACACGTGTAAAGGCACATTATCACTGAGAAGGAACTGAAAGGTATTTGAGAGCTCAAAACTAAAATACATGCCTTGGTTTGAGGCCTCATTTAACTCACTCAAACATCTGTAGTGCTTGTAGATGGGGGGGGGGGGGTGCATTCCAGAGCTGGAGGTAGTTTAGCACAAGGCCCAATCTGCTATAGTCCGAAGATTAGTCATGGGTGCAACGGCTCAATAGGTCATCTGAGTTTGGGTTTGGGAGATTCCTTTCAGGTGGACTGCAGCAGTCTCATGAATAATGTTCACAGACAGCTCAGTGAAGACTTTTAGACTCTGTCCTGAAGGTAGATCCAATATATGCTGAGGAACAAAAAGCATCTTTCTTTCCTGGTTGTGGTTTAAGGGTTTGCACTGTAACCTTTTAGAAGAATCTTCCATATTTAAAATGTTCTCAGGAAACAACTCTCTTCTAGAACCATCCCCATAACCACTGTAACGATCCTGTGAGGTTTATCTTGTCTCAATAATGGCGTTTTTCCATTCATGGTACCTGCTCGATTCCATTGCAGATTAGTACCGCCTCATGCGTGAGGCGAGCCACGGCTTGTTGTCATAGCAGCAAACTGCTGTGACATGGTGAGTGCGCAACACACACACACACACACACACACACAGACCGTTGAAGGTGTGTTGCTTTTGATTGTCGGCATGCCAGCCAGAAGGCCAATTAGTTTCAAAAGAAGCCGGAGGCAGCAAAAAACCGCTGGCTAAACTTTTTAAACACGGCAGTTTGTTCAGCACAACTCCCCCCCCCGTCTGTCGCTACCAATGACGCAGTGAATAGTGCAGATTCTCTCCGACCAATCATCACTCTGCAGGTTTTCACGTCACCTTTTGGTATCAGCTCGCTTGAAGCTTCGACTAAAGTGGTGTTAAATAAAGTACCTGTTAGCAGGTACCAGGGACTTTTTTCATAATGGAAAGTAGAGTGGAGGTGAGTACCATGCAGTGGAAAAACGCCATGAGATTCATAGCTACTGCATTTTCCAGTCCAGTGAAGGACTTTAGCAGGTAAAGAATATCACACACGCATCTTGCACACTCATATTACCCTTCTTTACCAGGGTCAATATTTACAGTTCGTCCTCTTCTGCAAAATCACTCTGTCACACTGCCTTACCATCTCCCCCTCCCTCCCTGTCTTTCCTTCTCTCTCCCTCTCTCTCCCTGTCTCTCCACTGCCAGTCACATTTACTGTATGTCTCAATGGTAGAGCGTGATCAAGGCCAATTATGGTTTCTTTTGAGCGTGCAGGGCATCACATTACAGGCAACTCGTGCTAGTCCATCTCTCCCCCTCATATCTACCCCTCAATCTCTCCATACCTCGTGCTAGTACTACATGTAGTAATTCATTCTGCACACAGCTGTTGTATCCACTTGGAATGTGGGTAAATGGGAATTTAATGGTGTGTCATTCGTTATGTATATCGGGGCGTTTCTTTCTTGTCTTGGGGCGTCCTGGAGGATGTTCCATACCCCACTCTAATGCTTTTCCAAAGGGGATTCTTGTGTTCTACAGGTTGTCTAGCACAACAGTAAGTGGATCTGGTGACCAGACCTGATACAGTTGGACCCTTTTGTAGATCTTCTCCTTTGATTGTGCAGGAGAGTACAAATGAAATTCATATTGGACAATCTCGGTTCCAAAGAAAAATATCCCCATTCGACATGGAACACCTGGCTTTTGATCCCTGCACATGGGCCCGAAGTTGTTGTGGAACTGCTGCAGCCTCAGAGACCGAATGTTCAAAAGCAACACGGTGTAACAATCCAGATTGGGAAAGATAGTAATTCACACATAGGCAATAACTCGTATCATTAATACCATCTAAATCAGTGGTTTTAAATCATTTTTGTGTGATGTGCCCCCACAGCCCTGATGATAAAGTCCGGTACCCCTTCATTGACACTTGACTTGTTCCAAATGTAGTTCTTTGAACTGATTTTAAATTAGATGGTATGTATTATTCAGTTGTTAAACTAGTTATTTCATTTTTATTAATCAAGTTATTGTTACAATATTGTTTTCACAAAATATAACCACCGATATTTAGGTCAGTTTGACGGAGTCTGCAGTCATGCTGTCTCTCCATGTTTTAAACTTTCTTATTAGCATATTTTAGCTCATTATTTGAACCATTTCTCCGTTGGGTTTAGTTAACTATCAACCATTTATCTTTATGTTTAGCTACGATTTACACCATTAGCTGTTCTTTTTGGCCAACTATGTCCACTATTTATTCTAACTATTTCAACCATTTATCTGTAAGTTTTAGCTAACTATTCAATTACATATCTGTTGTGTTTAGCTAACTATTTCAACCATGTATTACTTTTAGTATTTAGGACTTTTATTATATTACTATTATTTTGACAATTGAACCGTTAGCTAGACTTCCTCGCTTGCTAGCTGCTTTACAAAATGTGTAAAGAAAATTCTTTAAAAAAAATGTAATAATGATAAAAATGCTAACTTTCAAAAAATGTGATGTTTTAACAAAATGGCTGGAAGGATGAGGGTAATTATTACTATTTTAATGAATTATATGCAGTAAAGGACGTGCAAACACTGCAAAATGTTTTGTATAAACTCTACCAACTGGCTTCTGCCCTGTACAATTTCACACGAGAAATCTAACTCCTTTCCACAAACCGAACATAAAAAAATAAACAGTATAAATAAAATAAATGTGTAAATAACAGAAAAATAACACTTTAAATGCAAACAGTAAGTGTATCAATAACCAAAGTACTGCTAAGGATCTTCAATAGTAATTTTACGCTCCATCACGCTGACATCACATCGCCTCACGAGACAACTTTTCACCTCGACGAGAAATCTCGTCGCGTTTTAATCTCGCGGTGTGTGACGAGATCTCGTTATATATATATATATATATATATATATATATTCAGTTCACCTGTTAAATCAGTCCTCAAATTTCCCATCAAATGCAGCTTGCATCTACCTAACAAGACTGAACAGGATATGGAATACAAGTGGAGACGTTTTTTATTCTTCCTGTACTTTATGGAAATTTAAAGCTTTTTCATATGACTCCATTCAGTGATCTTTATATTTTACTAGATAAATAGTTGTATCAGGCCAGAAAGGTAATTAGAACCAAACTTCCCATTTTATTTCTTGTGGTTACAGTCCTCTTGGGGATTTTTGGGTGATCATTACAGCTAAATTCAAGAGCTCTGAATTGTATAATAATAATACTGGGTTCCCAATAGTAGATTATTAGTATAATCAAATAATGAAAACTATGGGCAGCTTTTTGTGCCAGGTTACCAACACACCAGCCACATACAGACTGACTTATTAACAGTGCTTGGTGCCTAAATGAGATAAATCTTGTGTCTGGTCAATATGCCACAATTTGTCCGTTGTGGGGATTGATGCATATTTAAAGATGACTTTGTATGAAGAGATTGTTGTCTCTGTGTAAAATATCATTGGTTAAGTGTGAGGTGCAAGAGAACCCTCTGCCCGGCTTCCTGCCACTCCAGTGTAGTTTATAGTAGTTTATTTTTTTTACATTACATGAAAATTACACAGCATGTAGTGCTTCCAAGAAGCCGTCACATGTTTCTTATCAACCATTAAGTTGAAGCTTTAGTTCAGTTGTCTCGGATCACCACCTCATCATCAGGATTGGTGCCGTTTCATTTTGTTACAATGTCATTTTTGGTTCCCTTTCACCCATTCATTCCAACTTGCTTGCCCATCGCTCCTATTTCATATCAATGGTTCCGTCCCTGCTGCAGTGGTAAGACTATTTATGGATTCAACCTATGTTGGGAAAAACTCAGTGGCATGTTGCTGAGCTAATAATGTCTGACTGCGGTCCCTGTGAGCTTTACGAGTGCTCCTTTGGGAATAAGAGAGAGCAGGTTAAGAGAGAGACTCAGAAAGAGAGCAGGGAGAGCAGTGTAGTAAGGCTCTCCAGTGCAGAAAATGACCCCGCTGCCGTTGCGTGCCATGGTTTGTTTTCAGAACTGGCCACATGTTTTACATTGCATAACTTCTCAGATGTGGTTTGTAAATCATGGAGTATTTTGGGCTATAGAGGTGTGTGTGTGTGTGAGAGAGAGTGTTTGCAGACAGCCACCTCACCTAACATCTTAAGCGTATTTATCTTCATATAAATATCATTTTTCATTAATGGATGCAGTTCTCACAACTGCTGATCACACCATCGACAATGAACGATTACTGACTGGTTTATGTAGGGAAACGTCATTTTCCAGCCATCCATACAGTTAATCTCCTGTCTCTGCCCCTGTTTATTTCACAGCTGTCTGCTTGTGTCTCGCTGTCCTAACTGTGGGAGCTGTGGTTCAATTAACGACTAATTAAAGGTCCAGGCCATGAAAACAGGGAAGTCTTTGTAGTGCAGTTTGCACAGGTGGTGAGCATCACATGTTGTAATGGTGTCAGGTTTACGCATCAAGGCTGCAGACATGGGCATGCCTGTATGCACAGTACACTAAAATAAGGCAGGTGGCAAGCTTTGCTTCATTTCTTTTTCCATAATAGTGTTAATTTCTAAGCAAGGGTGCTGAGACAATAAATGTTAACAAATCAGTCAAAAGCTAAACAGTTCTGAGATGTTCCACTTAGGAACATGCAGAGCAAAACAACTGTCTACTTAAGATAGTTAATCTGTCCAGAGACGCCCTTTTTGGATCTCTTCTACATGTTAATGTGCAGTGTGTGCGGAGTTTGTCCATATTATATTTCAGATTATGGAGTTGTTATTGTTGTTGTTGTATTATTAATTGAGAGTACACAGTGCCAGGTTCCAAACTTTCTAAATTGACAACAGAAGGGCTTTTATTCTGGCGTTTTCCCTGATTAATTGACATGCCGTTTCAATGGGTACATTAACACCAAATGACAGAGTACATCAGGACTGAATCAGCATCAATAAAAATGCCATGTAGCTGTTCTGAAGACTTTGTGTTATAAACCAGAGATCAGGCGTTTTGTAATGTTTCTCAGAGGGCTTATATCAGTTGGTCAGACTGACTCATCCCAAAATAAAAATGCTCGACCACAGCATTTCAGACTTGACAGAAGAAATATGTTGACATTTAAAGACATGTTTCCAGAACAGCTGCCATGTTTGTCGAGATTTATAACCTGAAGCCATGGCAGGTGGTGCATTTGTGTAGTTTGGTATAGGATGAGGTCTTCTACTGTAGATGAAATAGTGCTTCTGAGACTTGCCAGACCACAATAAGCAAAGCAACATTTGTGAGCTAACTCTGCAACTGGTTTATACGTCCCAGAAGCATAGTTGCTTATCATTATGATTTCATTATCCCACTGTTGAAAGATGGTTCTTCTATAGAGTATGGGTCACCCCACCAGCACAGGACCATTCTTACCAAAAACTCTCCCTGGGATTCTTTATCATAGGGTGACCAGACGTCCCCGGTTTTGGTGACCTGTCCCCGGCTGGATCTGTCCCCGGAAATGTCCCCGGTTTTCACTGTGACTGACAGACCCGAAATTGGAATGAAAGAAAGAAAAACGGAGCCGATAGTTGCACACCATACACCTGCAGGCTCCAGACAGCCAGAGCCAGCGCTGCTCAGAGCTCAGAGATGTCTTAGAAAGCCGTATTTTACCATGCTAAAATCACTGATTATTTACATGGAGTCTGGTGGAGATATGCTGCTCTATACATGCTAAAATCACTGATTATTTACATGGAGTCTGGTGGAGATATGCTGCTCTATACACGCTAAAATCACTGATTATTTACATGGAGTCTGGTGGAGACATGCTGCTCTATACACGCTAAAATCACTGATTATTTACATGGAGTCTGGTGGAGATATGCTGCTCTATACACGCTAAAATCACTGATTATTTACATGGAGTCTGGTGGAGATATGCTGCTCTATACACGCTAAAATCACTGATTATTTACATGGAGTCTGGTGGAGATATGCTGCTCTATACACGCTAAAATCACTGATTATTTACATGGAGTCTGGTGGAGACATGCTGCTCTATACACGCTAAAATCACTGATTATTTACATGGAGTCTGGTGGAGACATGCTGCTCTATACACGCTAAAATCACTGATTATTTACATGGAGTCTGGTGGAGACATGCTGCTCTATACACGCTAAAATCACTGATTATTTACATGGAGTCTGGTGGAGATATGCTGCTCTATACACGCTAAAATCACTGATTATTTACATGGAGTCTGGTGGAGATATGCTGCTCTATACACGCTAAAATCACTGATTATTTACATGGAGTCTGGTGGGTTTAGAGAACGCAATTTCATGGACTTTTTATGTTTTAAAAATGATCTTAATCTTTAACAGAAGGGTCAGCCTCCTTAGAAATCCTTTCCATAATGTTATCAGACACTTAGAATATTAATCTGAGTGAAAACGAGCACTTTATGAACGTAAATACAAGCTGGACAATTATCCCATTAACTTCCATTGTAGCATGAGAACAGCTCTAGGTCTAGTTTCCCTGTTTTAAGTTTTACAAAAATTAAAAACATGACGTGTTTTGAAGGTATATGCGCTTACTTCATCTGTTACTTTAAGCTAACTATTTCAACTATTTATCCGGTGTGTTTAGTTTAGTTGTCCAACCATTTATTGTTACTTTTAGCTAACTCTTTCAACATTTGTCTGTTGTGTTTAGTATTTCAACTATTTATCTGTTACTTTAAGTTATTTCAACCATGTATCTGTGTTTAAGTTGTTTAAGTAAGTATTTTAACCATTTGTGTTACTTGTAGTTAACTTTTTCAACCAAAGCATCATTTTATTATTATTATTTAGACAATTTATCCGTTAGTGACTTGCTCGCTTGCTTGCTGCTTTACAAAGTGTGTAAGAACTTCCTTAAACATTTGTACTGAGAATTGTAAATCCAGTTTTACCTGTTCCATTGCACGGCGGAAGCAGACTTTGTTAACCTGCACTTCTACAGCATAATAATGATAATGTTCTAAATGAGAAGCGTTTCACTGAAAACAGTTTGGAGGGGGAGAACCAACCATTTCTCAGCAATGACATGTTTTCGGTACAGTCGACCATAATACGCTGCACTCTCACCGTGCCCCCTCCCTCGAACACAAATCCACCACCACAACACGCACACACACACACACACACACACACACACACACACACACACACAGTTGGACAGTTTTTTCTTGCTATGATCTACTGACCACCCACACTGCAACCAAAACTTCCTCAACATGTGAGACTCATCAGACCTGCTCTTTAACTTCAAAACTGCATTTGTCTTAAGGTGCTTCAGCCATGGCAACATCACAAAGGTTCTCAGAAGGAATCCAAAGGTATAGTGGATCATTGCTTTCATATTTGAACAAGATAAGTATCATTCTGTGTTTCCGCGAGTGCCGGGAGCTTACAGGGGTATGCATTTCCTTTGACACACACCGTAGAGAGAACGCGCGGTTGAGGTTAACCAGATGAGGGCTGTTATAGAGAAGAGGTCTCGTTTGGTCACAAAAGGACTAGCTATGGATTTAATGGGGATGACAGGTGAATAAATGGTTGAAATCCATTAACCCTCCGACGACACCAGCTTAAGCTTTGCACCTAACGTTACCCTGGCCTCTGTTATAAACTGTTGTCTCCTGTACGTGTGTGTATGTGAGTCTGAGAGTACATGTGTGTGTGGAGGCGTGGTTTAGCCCAGGAGTCCCACCCTGCTGCACGCGATGCCTGGGAATCCGTGCTGGTTGAGGATTTACTGAACACGCTTTAGGGAATCCCAGCTCTCTTCTTCCCACATAGGCACACACACACACACACACACACACACTTACACACAAACACCTAAAGGATATAGAGCCGACATCAGGTGGGATCACTCATAAAGATGGTGTTCATACACACACACACACTCACACACAGCACTTGGATAAAAACACTAATGTGGTGCACATAAATGCTGCACACATGCACACACACACACACACTTACACCTAAACAGACACACACACACATACACACACACACACACACACACACCTAAAGGATATAGAGCTGACATGGTTAACACTGATTAGGTGGAATCACCTCATAAAGAAGGCGTTCATACACACACTCACACACACTCACACTCACTCACACCACTTTGATAAAAACACTAATGCGTTGCACATAAATGCTGCAGACGTGCACGCCTGCACGCACACACACACACACACACACACACACACACACACACACACACTCACTGACTCCCAAACACCTTCAGAGCTGTCATACCTGACACTGATCTGATGAGATCACACACACTAAGAGAGCCATTCCATGCACACAAACCTGCACCTGGAACGGCCAATCAGAAGCACCCTTCTATGTTCTTCATTTATTTTGTTCCTCATGAAAACACTGAATCTTATGATGCTGTGTGATTATGTGCCAGATTAAAGATATACACTCAGCTCATACTGTATGTGATTTAAAACATATATATATATATACTGCATGAAAGAAGCCAGAAGCATAACAGTTTATGTTCCAGTTGGCAGCATATCCACCGACTTGTTTGGCTTGGAGTCAAGAAAATATGAAATTGAGATGCAGAAAGCCAACTGGCGAGTTAGCTATGTAGTGTTTCCATCCAACTGTCAAGCTCCTTTAATCACAAATTAGATTTAAATCTAAATAGATTCTTTTCAGAAGAGCAAAAAAAAATAAAAAATGAAGTCCTAATTTTGTGTCAGGATTATCTGTCTTTCATTTAGAAGTCCAAATCCATGTTTGAATTCTTCAACATTACCAGCCACTGTATAGTGTAAGTAAGTCAATGAAATGGACTGACATTTTTTAATATTCACAATATTACATTTTCTGGGATTATTTAGATCATTAAAATCAGCAGTGATTAGTCCACATTTTCCATGCATATGCAAGGTCTAATCACTTTGTCTTTCTTTCTTCCTTTCCGTTTCCTTCGTTGACCTCTCCCTGCCTCGGTGATTCACCACTGGTGATCCAAAGGGACTTTCTCCATTGTGGCATAATGAGCCTAAATGTTTGGACAAGGAGAAGATGTGCCCGCCGAGCAAGGGGAAGAGAGAGGGAGACAGGAAAGCAGAGGTGATGCCAGGCGCTGTCTTTTCACATCGGGTTGTGAAAGCGTTGAAAGGGAGGTGCTACAACATCCTTTGTGTTAGCTGGAACTTTCTTCCTAAATAGCACATATAGCAAATAAACCCACTTTACACCTGGATTCATACTTACAGGTGACCCAAAACATGTGCAAAAGCTTACACAAATAGCACATACTGTATAGCATGCGTTTAAATATGCAAGGAATGATTGGGTTATCCTCCGGTTTTGTCTGTAAAGTATAAACTATCACCCCATTCTGTGTTATAGCTTCTTCGCCAACTTCATTCCAACATATTAACACTAGTATTACACTTTTGCTGGAATTCATGGTCAATAAACCTCATTAATATTAACTTATTCCTCTTTTCAGAGTTTACAAAAAGCACAAATGATGAACTATTTTGACTAACAATTCAAATCGGAGGATTGGAGTGGATCCCAGACTGGTAAATGTCATCATTTAGTCAGGAAACTGTTTGGAAACCATTTCAATTTCTTATCAAATGCTATAAAGTTGAATAAAACCCACACAATTCAATGAGAGTAATGATCCAATCCTTAATGTTAATGGCAACAAGCATTGTATGGAACCATCCATGTTATTTTTGAGGCAATTTGGTTTCAAGTGACCTGTATTTCTGATACAGAAGCATTGCTTGTAGACCACTCTGGAGAGTGATGGTGGTGTAGGGCAATGGGGTTCATCATGTTGTTGGAAGCTATAAAATAAATCAAGTCATTTGTTGGATGATGCGTAGAATTATCATAAAGATAACTGTACAATTATGGTCAACGCTGTTGCTATGTATCTCTCATGTGTTAACCATCTGGCCCTGCATGAACATGAGCCAGACTGGATTGGGTTTAATACAAAGCCCGGGTCCGCTTCACTAAGACCCACTAAGTATCACTATGAAACTTGAAGCATGTTTGAGACACATCTGGAGCTCTCTGACTCTCCTTCACAGTACAGCGGAGCCACCAAGGAATCTCCTTCCTTCTAACACATACTTTTTCATCTTATATTGTCCGGTGGGGGAAAGACTTTGAATCTCATTCTCTGGTTGTTTTATGACAGTTCCCACTGGCTTCTCTTTATCTTTAACTGTCTTTCTGCCTTCTTTGTCACGCAGAAAGGATTCCAATCTGTTTTTCTTCCCACTTCTTAGTTTGTCAGAGTTTTAAACAACAGCATGGGAACCGCTGTTTGACTTGCAACACCCTTCAGTTCAAACTTAAGAGTTCTTCTGTAAACAAGTTCACGGTGATTATTAACCCACGCCCTAACACATATATATATATATATATATATATATATATATATATATATATATATATATATATATATACATTTGACAAAAACCCCATCAAAAAAATCGCCCCAAGGTGACAAAAACTTGTTTAAAAAAGTGAGCAAAAAAATTGACTAAAACATCATTCAAAAAAATGCCAAAAAAGTGACACAAAATTGCAATAAAATGTACAAAAAAGAAAAGTGTAGAAAAACAAAACAAAATGTTGAAATTTCAACCCAAAAAAGTGACAAAAACATCGCCCAAGGTGACAAAAACTTGTTTAAAAAAGTGGCAAAAACAATACTAAAAACATTTAAAAATGACAAAAACATAATTTTCAAAAAAGCCCAAAAAGTGACAAAAAATTTGAAAAAAAACATGGTAAAAGATTGAGAAAAAAAAATTTAAAAAAAGAATTGTGACAAAAAATTGGAATAAAATTGACAAAAAACGTTCAGAAAAGTGTAGAAAAAGAACAACAAAATGTGGAAATTTCAACCCAAGAAAGTGACTAACCCTAACCATCACCAAATGGGAGAAAAACGTGTTTAAAAAAATTGACAAAAAACATAAACAAATTGACAAAAACATAATTTTAAAAAATGCCCAAAAAGTGACAAAAAAATGACAAAAATCATTGGAATTAAATTGACAAAAAACGTCCAGAAAAGTGTAGAAAAAGAACAACAAAATGTTGAAATTTCAACCCAGAAAACAGACAAAGTTGCATGGTCTACAAGGGGTTAACAGCATTTGATCTTTTAGTGTGCTATTTTATTAACGTTTTACACTAGTTAGCTCCTTTCCCACTGATGTTGGCCAACCTTCAGCAGATCTGGTCCAGGTCTTCCAGTCTGCTCGGATTTTAAACTGCACAGTGCACATGCTCATTAAACTCAGTGAGAAACTACATGTGTCTGTGCTTGAATGGACAGATTACAGCAGGTTATTTAAAGACGAGAGGCCACCGTGGAAACAAAGACGAATGATAAGACCACACACACTGTCATGCATGTGTGCGTGCCTGTCTGTGTGTGTGTGTGTGTGTGTGTGTGTGTGTGTGTGTGTGACAAATACACACATTATATGATGGCATGTCTGGTGTTTGTTTGTAAATGCAAGCATGCATGTGTGTGATTTGTCACTGATAAATTTGCGCAGGATGCTGGAACTTTTGTTATCTCGAGCCTTCTTTCCCCAGAGACATCGTCTTCATTTCAACATCCCTACTGTTAACGCATTAGGAACCCCTCCGCCTGAAGTGACGCAGCAGGTGTCCTCTTGGCTCAATCTGTCCACTTTGGATAGAGACAACAGCCCTAAATGTCTTTGCTGTTCAGGTGATAATCACTGGTGTCAGTGAGGAAATGGATCAGCTGACCGCAGAGCTTTTGCTAAGCATTTCCTGCTGTACTAAGGGTGTCCCGTGACCCCTGACATCTATTGCACTTAACCTATTCCTATAGGTCTCCATGAAATAACCTGATGTCAGGAAGCAGCTCTCTGCTTTCTGCTTACTGGGTTCCACTGATTCTCTTCTCTTCTCTTCTCATCTATTCTGTTCTCTTTTCTTCCTTTCTCTTCTCTTCTCGTCTATTCTCTTCTCTTCCTTTCTCTTCTCTTCTCTTTCTTCTCTTTCTCTTCTCTTCTCTTCTCTTCTCTTCCATAATGGAAAAACCAGTCACAGTAATTAATGATAAGGCAATAAAAAGAAGCATGGGGGCAAAAGAGAAGAAGAAACAGGTTTCTGTATTTTCCCTGCGCTGGCCCTTCTGACATGTAAAGCGTGTAAACTTGGCAGGGCCAAATTTGTTGATTGCGGGCTACTGATGTGACCCATCTGGGGTTGAAACATTGTATTAGGTCTTTGCACGCTATTCCCTGCCACTCCCTCAGCTCAGCAGCTCACCCCCCCTCTGTCACATGAGAAACAGTTGCAGTACTGTTGTAGGGTGAGGAGGATGTGGGTATTTGGTGTGTTTATTTTGTGTGTGTGCGCAGAGTGTGTGTAACGGGAGACTGGCCCCCAAATGGACGGTCCAAATCCAGCAGCAGCTGTGTGTCCTGTTGAAGTATCCTCGAGCAAGACACCACATCCCAAACTGACTATATTATAAATGGGTCCATGTTTGCATTAGGTGTTACTGTGTGTGTGTGTGTGTATTCTTGTGTTGCAATTTCTCCTAACTATTACAGTGCTGTAACTTTCTTTCTCCGTCTCTTCCATGCTTAGCATAAGAAACAGCATTAAACACTTCCCAATTGAAATATAACAGCAGAACTGATGAGTTCAGGAACAGAAAACATCCACAATTAGCGACGTAAAGGGGTAAAGATGAAGATGAAGAGCATGCTTTTCCTTGCGTGAGTTGGGCGCAGTGACACAGCAGGACAGGCTTGCATAGATAAACGGCTTCCAAACACATGTTCTGCACTTCTACATCAGATACGTTTGGTATGAGGTGGAAATAACATGCTGTGTTTATGAAGAAAAAAAGTCTTCAGATCCCTTCAAATAGCCCATTTATTTCTCACTGAGATTTCTCATATGTGACTCATATCACTTCTGCACGGTCACAGAAGGCTTGTATCATGTGGACGCACCAACAGTTTTGTGGTATATATTGTTGTATGTAGTGGATTTCGTAGATGAAGAGTAACCCCTAAAAGGAAGTGACAGCATGGAAGTAGCCAGAACTGTTTTTTGGGCCCTGGTCCAGCAGTGTTGCCCACAAGTCTCAGCTGTAGTGCAACACCAAAGAGCCGAAGTGCAAGTTTATATGCTGCAGAGCCCATAACATAAGGTGGTTTACTGACACATAATGTGAGCTTCATTAGTGTGAAGGCAATAATTGCACGGGTAGTTTGAGAAGCGTGCTGCACATTAGGTTCTGAAGAATTTCTCCATGATCCTTTCCTTTCTGAAGCGTTGGCTGATGGAACTCTCTTGCTTGTTAAACTGAATATTTTGAAGTACAAAACTTCCAGAAGTCACATCAGGACTTTATGCCCTAACCATTATTGGATTTGACAAGTTGACAGATACATGCATGCCTTTCTCTTTGATTACATTTCTATCTCCAGCTTAAAAACAAATATCAGATGCACATGATCTCATCTTGCATTTCATCCAGGATTTTTTGTCTTTATAAGTAAGGTAAATCCTAACAAATCAAATGATATAATGACTGGATGTTACCTACTATTTACATAAATCGAATTAGCCTGAAACGTTTTCCACATTTATCCCTTGCCTCAGCATTGCAATGTTGCTCTTTCCCATCTGCAGAGTTCTACAAAGTGCAGGAATGTAAAAGGCACGATTTGGCATCTAAACAGATCTATACTGAAGTTATTTTAGAACCTAAACAGTTTGTCTAGGATATACTGCATGTCATTAAATCAGTCCCTCCAGGATTTCGTGGACTTCGCCAAACTGCCGGATGTTGCAGGAGCTTTTGTAAAAAGAAATGCGATAAAAAGTTGCGATGTTTTTTGTTTTTTTGTTTGTTGCAATGAAGTTGTGAGAGACAGAGAAAGTAGCAAAAAAGTTGCGATTTTTTTGTGTAGTTCTTTAAAAACAAAAAGGAAACTTGTTTCACGGAGAATAAAACTAGGGGTCTTACCTAAAAGGATCAGGATGCTGCAAATGTTGGTGTAATATGAAAATGGCTGGTGGATTTAAGACAAAAAACATAATTAATATGAACATATGTGTCAGTGGCTTGTTTCCATTGTTAGTTAGTTTCCTATGCTGGGCTGGGAGACATTCATACACTTTGATAAAAGACTTATTGGACTTCGCCTTATCATTGCACTTACAATAATGAGCGTAACTGTCCTCAATTTAGGTCATCCTGTATGTTTCCTCTCTGCATCCACCGTGTGTGTTTGTGTGTGTGCGTGCGTCAGTCGCAGGGGGAACTCAGCAGCCCCCCCGCTTCAGAGAGTCGTTTGTTGGTAAATGTAAGACGTTCGAGTCACACACGTCTCGTCTTCATATCAGAAACAAGGAAATGAACTTTGCGACGTACGTGTGTGACATCAACCCGTTCTCACTCCCGCTTGGTCATTGGCTCTCAGAGTCACATGCTGATACAGAGTCTGGCACGTGGGCCTGCTGGGATTGGTTGAAGTCACGGGAAACTTCGGTTATTGGTCACATTTGCGAAAAACTTGCTGTGATTGGTCAAAATTGTGAGTCGCACCAAAGTCACGGTGATTGGTTGAATTTATGTTACATTGCAAAATCCTGGAGGGACTGATTAAAAGAAGTAGGAACATGTCTATAATCATCCTCAGTTTCTCTTGAGAGTTTCATTTTCCTAAATGCAGACCCGGATCCGCTGCGTTGAGGGGTAAACCTCCATATATGGACGGGCTCTACCAAGTGAGCTATCCGGGCGCCCTAAGAATTTATTTGTGAAAGAACCACTTTATTTTCATGTAAATGGGCAACATCAAAGGCAATGTATACTGTATATTTGGACAATATATTGGTTCCAGATCAAAACGTTTTTTCGACTGAAAGCCATATGGTAAGCTCAAGGCAGTGAAACAGCCAGGTCACGGTCTGTGTGTGTTTGTGTGATTCAGGGACACAGAAGCTTTTAAGTCAGTGGACGGAGACACTCTATTCTGTCTGCTGACCCTGATGTGCCCTACTGTACTCTGCCTAGCTGTCCAAAACAATCCCTCTTTTCTAATATGTGTGATCCAAATACACACATAGGCACAAATAAGCACACACATAAGCACACACACTCACGGACCACTGCTTTCGCATAGGCCCATCTTAGGGGGCGAGGACATTTAAGCGGGACATCAGCAGCAGGGTGAAACACACATGCACACAAACAATTGTCATAAGCATTCTTATACACAAAGAACAAAAAATAAAGGCTGACCTCACCTACACATTGACACAAATATAGACTCACAGAACCACAGACACATGACCCCTAAATGCATCATTGAGGCACTCTGAAGAGACAAAATTGGTGTCGCAGAGCATGAAATAGCTTGACTTTTAAACCCTAATATCAGCTTCAAAACCCTGGATCCTAGATTTCCCACAATGCAACGGAATATCATCTTTTTTTAGCCTATATGCCTTTGCCTTTTCAAATACACAACACCAGTTTGTAACACAGGCTTATTGTTATAAAATTGTAGTCTCCAAGCCCTGATGTAATCACTGTGACATCATCAGGGTTGTCGTCTCATTGCACACAGCTCGTCCAGGGCCTCTGAAGTCATTTAACTAGAGTTTCTAAGGCCGAGTAGTGTTTTCAATATGCCCCCCCCCCCCCATGTCCTTCCGTCACACAAATACACATGTCGCCTGCTGGGCGATAGCACCGGGGGTGTATGTCCACCCTCCCTGAGCCAAATGAAACGATTGCAGCAGACACAGGCTTGGATTAGTGTTGGGATGACATGCAAGGAGCACAGATGGGACAGTGTGATGTGGACAGTCCCGATATGTCCAGACCTGACAAAGGACATCTCTCTGTACTCACCTCACTTATGTCCAACGGTCCTCCGAGAGCTCTAAAGAGAGTCTTTGAAAAGGCTGATACTATTGTTGTCGTCGGATTAACCCTTGTGTTGTCTTCCCGTCAACCATGAAAAAAAACATTTTGGTAAATTTTTTTCCACATTATTATCGCTTTTTCCGACATTTGTGTGTGCTTTTTTGGATGTTTTTTCATATTTTTTTGTTGACATTTTCAGCACTTATTTAAAAAAAAAAAAAAAGAACTGAAAACAGGTCAAATTTCATGTTCAATACTTTGACCCAACCACTAAAGATGGACATTTTTATCCTCACTTTCACAACATTTGGGCTTATTTTCTAAGCTCTTAATTTCTTTCCCCAAACTTGATGTTTTGGTGAAAGAGCAGCTGAGATGCCTCTGGGATGTTTCCGCTGCTGCTGGATCGAATACCCTGCAACACAGGGACGAGGTGTTAGGAGAAGGATAACTGGATTACTGTTGCTTAATGAACAAGCTCTGTCAAAGGCCAAATTGTCGTGTGATATTATTGGCCTGGAAGAAATACAGGAGACGGGCCACTTATGCTAAAGTGACGCTGTCAGGTGATGCAAAGTAAGATCAAATCAGGCTAAAACTGGTAGGACTCGCAGCACAAACCCTGTCTTTAAATTGTTTCATGTAATGAAAAAGATGCCTTTGACGCTATGAAGGAATGTGCTGGGGTGACAAGCTGAAATTGAACTGTGGCAGTATGTCCCGACAGACGAGGAGAGGAAAACCTTAAATACTGCATTATGCTATAGCTGCTTCACTGATTAGTCCTGGTCACACACACACACACACACACACACACACACACACACACACACACACACACACACACACACACACACACACACACACATAAACACAGTGGATACATAACACCTCTGATATTGTCTACTGACTGACAAGTTAATGGCTTTCATGCATAAAGCATGATCAGCATCACTTGATCCCCCTCAACCCCAAACATGTTAACTACCTCCACCAATTTAATTACACATTGGTCATTGAGCCTTTCTCTGTGTTTGTGCATGTGTGTGTGTAATGTTTTGGTGTGGATTTGGCATGACAGAAAAACTGACGGTTTCTTTATGGTTCGAGAAAATGTTCTTACTTCTCAAACTACAGAACATAAACTATTTAAAACAGGTGTGTTTTCTGGTCTCATGCAACGTTAATGCTTTGGAGATACATGGTTTTTACAGTGACGTTTTGCCCCAGCAGAGTTTCAGCAAAGTACTGTAAAAGTACTCCTTTGTAACTCAACTTTTCTCATTACTACATTATGTCAGACACTTTCCCTTCTTGAGGACACAACTTGTTGAAGTACTCCGTGGTTAGCGTTTAGCATTGCGTGCTGTAGCAGCATTAGTGTAGTTTCCCTCCCATATGGATTCAGGCCGAGGCACCATCTGCCCGTTATTATTTGCCTCAATGGGCCGAAACGGCAGCATAATCTTTTTAACAGATTACCTCCTTGTTATAGAGAGGCTATAACAGAAGAGAAATGCTAACAGGATCACAGATGAAATCAACTTTTCATGAAAGGTGTGGTTTTTCAAGAAAACCTGTTGAATGTTCTGGTGTGTGTGTGTGTGTGTGTGGGGGGGGGGGGGGTCACACCAGATCTAAGGCTCGGTGTGCTTCTTTCTCCCTGTTATTTTGAATAATGTGAGTAACACTAGTTGGCACTAGTGGAAGCAGCATTTTGCTAAAGTGGAGGTGCATGTGGCAGACTGTAACCTGTAACCTCTGCTCTTTCTTTTGCCCCCCCCTCAGGCAGGAATGCAGCGAGACTAACTAATAAGTATACCCTGAGCTGTTATGAATAAGCAGGAGACTGGTGCATTTTGTAATTAAATCCTAAACCGTGCAGAGCTACTGTACACACTGTACGGTTGTTTGTCTTGTGCTTTGCACTACATTTCTTTGAGTCTCGATTTTAATGAAATGAATGTACTTCGGACTCTTTGGACCAGGGCCTGGACCTTAATAACTCAACTTTTTCAGTTCAACACTCCTCGTCTTCCTTCTTCTTTTCCCTCTGCAATTCCAATCATATTTTACTGATTTAAAACGTCTAATTCACCTCCCTTGACACATCTGTTTCCAAGCATCTTGTTTGTTTATAGAGCACGAGAGGTTTTCATTTCAAATCTATCTCTAATTAAACTAAGAATCAGCGAGATGGGTTTTACGGCAAACGTGCACATTATCTTTACAGTTCGAGAGGACGCGCTGTACGTTAATTTTGAGCTCTTGAAAAACTCCGACTGCTCGTGAAAATGGAGATTGTGAGAGTACAGAAATAGAAGGCTTGTGCTTTATTGTGGCCAGGT
>CM049392.1:326986-424486 GCA_026937815.1 Etheostoma perlongum | reverse complement strand
GAACTACTTCCTGTCCCTGTTCTACTTCCTGTCCCTGTTGTGCAGGTATTCCACAAGTGTCCCTGGTCTAGAAGAAGTCTCCCAGCTGATCCTGCCTTGGACTGACCAAAGCTGGAGAAAGAGTTATCTAGCTGATGGATCTTACCGAGCTACTGAGCATGTGCAGCTCCCAACAAAGATAGGATAGAAGTGAGATGTCTCACTCTGGAGCTAAAACAGAGACCTAAACACACAGGGTGAAAACAAGATCTGTAAACTTATTCTGGTACAAAATACAATTATGAAGCTGAAAATGAGCAGAATATGGGCGCTTTAAAGTCCTGAGACATTTGTGAGGTAAATTGAATGATATGTGGCGGGTGGTCCTAACATTTTGTTTACTCAGTGGAAGTGGAAATACAGACCTGGCCGTCTAAAGGAGCTAGACACTTTCAGCCTCACCCTTGGCAGCATGTACATCCCGCTACTTGTCACTTTTTAACACCCTGTCTTCAAACAGAGCACATAAACGCCTCACCATTACCTACTCTGTTTTTCTTTATAGACCAGAGAAGGAGAAAATAGAGGCAAAGAAAAGCAAACCCGAAGACACGAGCTGTGACGAATAAAGCCTGTATTGTTGGCAGAGGAAGTGCTTGTGCCGATAATTAATCATCCCGTGTGTTTGTCTTTCCTGACGCTGCATCCTCTCCAAAAGCTGCCGTAAGAGAGAAAACAAAAATACACGAGGCGTTGAAGGAGGAAAATAAAGAGGCTTATTAGATTCATTTCCCTCTGCACTACTTTCCACTGGTTGGATGATACTGCTGTGATTGAGAAAATGGTTTTGTGTGTGTGTGTGTGTGTGTGTGTCTGTCAGAGTCTTGTTTGTTTGTATGTGTTTGCACCTAGCGGAGGTGATGACAAAATAATTAACATTATTTCTGGCATTTATGAGTTTACTAAGCTGCCTGTCAATGCAGTGGCGAAGGCGCACATCGCGGACAGTTTTTCTCGATTGCTAAAACACATTTCTTGCAACCCTCACCCATTTTCTCAAAACTGTAAACACCAACCCAAATTCTCAAATTATATTCACAAAAACACCCGACTCTGCTGGCACACCCTAACAATGCTTTCAGATCGTACACGCAGCCAGTCGCTAACACTGCAGAGCATTCATTAGATATTACTCACACTCACACAGTCGAGACACATATAGTAAACACATTTTGCAATGAAAACAAAAGTATATCAAAACTTGTACAGCAAATACACTGCAAGTCGTGAAAAGTACTGCAATACTGAATGTCTGTATATTAGGCACTTGTAGAACAATACAGTAGTCCAACTGCAAAAGGCCAAAGAAAACGAAATGAAAACAAAAGAAAGAAAACAAGAAAAATGGTACAAGTTACATTTTCTCTAGCTGAAAATCAACGGCCTTAGCTTATTTTCTGTGATAAACATGTATTCCTGACTCAAATTAGTAATTATTATGGATATGACCACTTATGTTGTTTCCATAGTGGATTTTTAACATGAATTATAACCTCACAAAAATGAACCCTAATTCCATTTTTAATTGTGTTCTAGCAGAGACTGATTGCATTCACTAAATATAGATGTTATCTCAAATGTTTGAAATTGAGATAAAGACAATATTAGTTAATAGATTATGAAGTAAAATTTTATTTCACCCCAAATAAGTCACGGGTCAATTTGACCCGAGGGATACAAGAGGGTCCCGAAAGTGAAGACAACACAAGGGTTAATCCACATATCAAACAGTATTCACTGCTCCTGTGCACTCTGAACTGGCTTATATTCTCTATTCACTATTCATTCACTGGAAATGAACTATGAACTAGGAATTCACTCTTGGTTTGATCACCTCAGTATAAACGTAGCAGTTGTGTTTAACTTTTGCTTCCCGCTCCATTTTGCAACACAAGTGCATCACAGTGTCGAATGTGTTTTAGCGAGTGAGAATGTGTTCCAAGTTTTGCAAGAAAAGGGACTCATTCAACAAATTGTATTTAGGAAACTGAGCTTTTGGTTCAGAGAATGGAGTTTAGTGTTTTAGCAATTCAGGAAAAAAACAGTATTTTCACTCATAGCCTGAATAAAACCTGATGTTTTATGAGGGAATGATTGAATAAATGTGAAAAAAGTAAATCCAGACAAATGTATGGATAGAGGGGGAAAACAGGCGCATTAGCTTTGCGTACTTGAGGGTGGAATTAAGAGAAGGGGAACGCTTCACACGAAATCGGTTGTCGATCGCCTACGATGCCGAGTTGAACACAGAACGGGTGGAGAGAAGAGGAGGAGCGTAGAAGATGAGTTGATGGGGGAAGGGATAGACAGAGGACAAGATGGTAGAAGGTTAAAGGGGGAGACATGGAAGAAGGAATAATGGGATTATATGATGGGGTGGGGACTATACAAAGCATTATAAGACACTGTACATACATTCATACTTCGATAATTTTTCGTAGTGAGTCTATGGTGTGTGTGTGTGTGTGTGTGTGATTGTGTCGCATGACCAATCTGTGCCTGCTACTATGAGTGATGGAGCGAAGAGCTGATCTCTTTTAGTGAGCCACATGCCCTCTGACAGAACACCCATAAGAGAAACACGCAAACACGTCTCCAACACACACGTCACCAGTGCACATGTGACAGTTCTGCACGCCACAGTCGTGTAGGCTAATTGCATGTGTACACACTCTGGCATGGTAGTAGGTAAGCCTTACTGTGCAGCGGCCATATGTGTAGTAGTTGATGGAGCATGGCTTGCTTGTGATATTTTTACAGTAAAAACTTAGAATCCATTTTGTTGGGTTGAAATGTAGAAAAGAGAAGGCCCCTAAGCACTCTTCAGAGGACCCTACTTTGAGATCAAAAGAAGAAATCTTCTCTGACAAAGAGGTCAGAGGTCAGGCTCAGCTAGAGACCAGCAGCACTGCAACTGGAAAGAGTTCAATGTTTTTTTATAAGGGCACTTCAGTAAGGATGAAGCTTGTCTTAACAGAATTAAATGATGACGAACATGGCAGACCAAATAAGTCCATTTTAACAATGATATCGATAATCAACCACATGTCTCAAACCCACTAAATGTGCGTTCTACTTCACTCTGTATCAGTCAGCTTTGCATGTGCGTGTGGCTATATCGTGTGAGAAGAATCCTGTAAAGTCATAAAATCTTCCACTGTTTTGCTTCATTACACAGCCCCACCACACAGACTAATACCTGGTGTTAGTGCAGTGCAAAAGGAGACTGATACAGTTAATGTGCCGACCACATGTCTGAGTGTCGGTCCAACTCACTCACTGCCATATCACACAGGCTGTGGGAGAATTGGCAAGCATACTTTAAATGTAATCATTGTTATCATCCTCAATTTTTCCTGTGTTGACAGGGCTCTACACACACACTCTGTATTCTGAGTACAAAATAATATCTTTGAGACCAATATGAGGTGTGCTTGATTTTACCTTTTACTGTGTAGATAAGACTGTATGATTTTCTTCTTTTATTTGCCGCTGCTCTTTTAATTTCCACTTGCACTTGCAACCCCAGACTGAACAACCTTTTTATTTTTACATCCTTAAATCAACGGGTTGCTATTAGGTTATTCTTTTAACATAAATAAGTCCCTTATTTCAGCCAATTTACCCTTTTCTTTTTCTTTTTTATAGCGAACAATGAGAAGCCCTCCCGGAAGCACGGCATCAGCACAGCATCCTCTAACCCTGAACCCCGGAAAGAGAGCGTTCCCCTGGGCACCACGGTCAATGAAAGCAGCCTCCTCCTGGAAGTAAGAAACCACATGGCTGTTTCTGTATGTCTTTAATAATTCTGTCAACAATCTGCATACAAATACTGGTTTTTACTATGCTACTATCATACCATTGCCTTTTGGGTTGTACCGTGATAAAATGCTCGCTAGCTTGAAAACACGCCAGTCAGGAGTGTGAATTGGAAAGAGGGGAAAGAGGGCTTTTGTGTGTGTGTGTGTGTGTGTGTGTGTGTGTGTGTGTGTGTGTGTCTGTCTGCCCTTTGCCCTTTGCTCTGACCTCCTTTGCAGAGCTGTGGTGTTGCGTGACATAAGGGTAAGACGGGAGTGTCAGAGCGGATGGAGGAGGTGGGAACTCACCCATGCTGGCGGCTTGAGCAGCCAGCCAAGTGTGTGTGTGTGTGTGTGTGTATCTCAGTCTGAATGCATGCAGTCGTGTGAAAGTGAGCAGAAGAGAGTGAGATGAACCCACCAAGCCAACAGTAAGGGGGAGATAGGAGAAGAGTTTTTTGTCAGTTGACCTCAGACCTTTACTCAGATTTAAATGCAGATTATTATATGACATGATATTTTTTACATGATATCAGGACACCCAGGAGTACTCAGCTATCACCAATGTTGTTGAATCTATTTTATAAACTTGTAAAGATGTGTTTACTATAATTCCTAGAACAGCAAGTGTTTCTGTTGAAGGCATCAGAGCGGACAGGATGTCATAATCAGACACACACAGCAGCACGCTACCTGGGAACTGCTTTAGCATCAGATCATTGCTACACACAATATCTTAATGGCTATCTGTCGAACAACATATGACACTGATCATCTGACAGCCAAACTGTGTGCGCAGACACAGAGCCGAGCTGACCCACTAATAGGTTGTCTCAATGGGGCGCCAAACAAAAGGCTAGATTGACCGTAGTGACGTGCTGCCTACTGTTGCATGACTCCAGGCCTCACAGCAAACTGGGTATTTGTTGTTATGGCGATGGGATCCCAAGAGAGGAAGAGACGGATATGTTTGTGTGTGTTTGGTAGGGATGACTTTGTATGTGTGAGATATTTGTTTTGGTTTTGTTATCTGCTTGGTGAAGTGTTGACCAATAGGGATTTTTGGAGGTTGTTACTCAATGCATACAACATTTATTGTATATTTTATTGTATACATTGCATTTCTAATGTTACATTTTTTTATATAGAAACATGTTCTATAAAATATGAAACATTTAAATAAGAAGCGTAAAAAGGTCTAGAGTAATGCTAGTGACTAACATGCTACAAGCTTACAATGACCATAATAATAATAATAATGTATACTTTATTAATCCGGGGAAATTACAATCTACACTCTGTTGTTATTACACACACATGCTCAGTATCTGCACTAAATGGAGCGATGTCAGAGTGGGGGGGCTGCCCATGGAAAGGCACCCTGAGCAGTTGGGGGTTCAGTGCCTTGTTCAAGAGCACCTTGGCAGTGCCTAGGAGGTGAACTGGCACCTCTCCAGCTCCATACTTTGGCCCGTATGGGGACTCGAACCAGCGACCCTCCAGTTCCCAACCCAATGAGTGTGTTTCCAGAGTGTTTCCAGCCACCTGATTTCAATTTTTGCATAAAAACCTAAGTAGAATTTGAAACATTGCAAAATGTTTTTTTATGCTTTGCTTAGGTGGAAAAGTTGGTGTAACGAGAAAAAGAAGACTCAATGAATAATTTAAACAAATATAAATGCCATATTGTAATGAAACAATCCGTTCACGGTTGTTTTGTGATGCCAAGCCTATCATGTAGTGGCTTGATCTCTGCGAGTTGATTCTAACTGATTTTTCCTCATTTTTTAATTAAGACATTAAGATTCATTTCCAAAAGATGATTTTATTCCTCTTTTTAGTCAACTTAAGCATGGGTTGCTATACTCATGAGCAGCTCTGTATGTAACCAACCACCAAGGCAAATTCCTTGTAAGTACTTACTTGGCAATAACCCTGATTATATTTATTATATCTGATATACAGCACATACAACAACCCCTCCATTCACTTTGATGGCGTGAGAGTAGAAAGGAAAGGGAGGATTGATTCAAGGTGGCTTCACACTGATAAATCTTCAGGAAGGAAAACAGTGTAACATTTTATGATACAAAGTTATGATACGGACAACAAAAACAGATGAGAGAGCCTTCGTTCAGAGTTTTCACAGAACGGAATGCAACAGATCATTTCAACATTGTTTTCATTCATTTATGGTTTAACTGGCACTCTTTCTGATCATCAACACCATCTTTTTAAACCATCTTTTTCTGCAATAGTAAACCAACAGGGTTTATCTTGATGAAATAATATTTGAATATTTAATACAATAGTGGGTTAATAGAATAGAATAAAAAGCCTTTATTGTCATTATACACAAGTGCAGTACCTGTGCAATGAGATTGAAGCAAAACCTTTACAGTATCGATAGAAATATAAAAATATAACAATATAACAATATAAAGTATAGGTAGTGCAGAGAAAAAAAGAGAAAAAAGAGAGGGGGGGAGCCTGGTGCACAGTCTGAGTCGTGAGAGCACCTATGGACAGACATTGGCTGATAATGATAATATTATGAAGATGTTCCGTTTAGCATGTTAACATTTGCTTATCAGTACTGAACTTCACACAAAGTACAGCGGTATTTGGTCCCAAAACAAAGCATTTGATGTAGATATTCCTGGGCTAAAGTGGTGGACCCACCAACTACGTACACTACCGGTCCAAAGTTTGGGGTCACATAGAAATCCCCATTGCACTCCATTGTAGACAGAATGCCAGCTGAGATCAGTTGCATTGTTTTTTTAACCAGGGCAGTAATCAGATTACATTATGTGCTTACATAATAGTAAAATGGTTCTCCAATGTTTTTCTAGTTTTTTATTTTTAAATGATAGATTAGTACACAGAATGAGCCTTTGGAACATTGGATGAATGGTTGCTGATAATGGGCAATGTAGGTATTACATTAAAGATCAGCCCCCCCACCCAAATTAGCAGGTATTCTGTCTATAATGGAGTGGTATGGAAATGTAGAAGTGACCCCAAACCTTTGACCGGTAGTGTAAAAGACGGTGTTTGCACGCTTTCTGGGAATGTGAGGAGCTTTGTAAGGGTTAGAGATGCAACAATGGATGACACATTAATCAAATAAATCAAATTAAATCAAAATGGAAATCACAGTCTTGAGCAGCATCTTCCAAAATACAGACAACTAAAATACCCCCATTGGATGGATGGTCCTTTTCTCCTTTTTGGTATATAAAAAATAATTTTAAAGTATTGGACACAGGCCCCATCGCTACAGCAATGGAAGGGACAAATGAAATATTATTTAAGTATAGAAAAATCAATGTTTGAAGACCAGAACAAAAGGTAACAATGCAACAAGGTGGCAGAACATATATGAAGCCTTGTAAAGTTATGTAATGCCTGAGAAATAAGAACTAGGTATGTTGACTGAGAGCTGGAAACCAAGTGTGTGTGCGTGCGTGTGGGTGGGCTGTTGGGTTCGTGTGTCAAGTATGGGGAGGTGTATATGTTAAAGTATGAGTATGAGCATGCATGTGACAGAGAAATTCGTTTTTATATGTTCCTTATTAGACAATTCTCTGTAGTAGTGTCTTAGAATATTATATAGTGTGGTTTAAGATCCTGTGGAGTAGAGAAATACTGTTACTCGTAGGAGTTGTACTCTGAATGGAGTATGAAATTACACAATATGCTTGGATATGTATTACTTCTTGAAGGAAATAATAAAAAGAATTATTAAAAAAAGAATTCCCTCACTAGAGCCAGAATGTGTTTCTTATGTGTTACTGCATGTGATTTCACTCATAATAATATTATGATATCCAACATTTTTTTTCAATTATCATTCACTATATCAGAGTCCCACATTATTCTATACTTAGTATCCACCTCTTTCGTTATTACTCTCCCTTGCTTCCAATTCCAGTGAACCAATATTTTATTTTGGGCTCTGCGTGCAAAGCGCCTCTTAAGAATTTGTAAGTGAAAGCTTTTAGTTTCCCAGGGGCAGTTATGGGAGCTGGGGGTGTTGTAGTTGCAGATATGTGGCGGAGCGAGCCAGCAGCAGGTGCCTGTTTCCATTACCTAAAGGCTTCAGTATGCGAGGAAGAGAGGGAATGTGAATTGAGAAAAAACACAAAAAGCATGCATCATAATGCAGCCAATATTAATCTATTGTTTCTTTCTTTCTATTTCTATTTTCCTACTTTTTAAAAGAGATATAAATGCCTCTCTGGGTCTTAAGATAGATAGATAGATAGATAGATAGATAGATAGATAGATAGATAGATAGATAGATAGATAGATAGATAGATAGATAGATAGATAGATAGATAGATAGATAGATCCTTTATTCATCCCAAGGGAAATTTAACTATAGCTTGGATGTTTTTTTGTAAAGGCTGTTTGCTAGTTCTTTCTCTGTGACTTACAGTGTAAATGGCCTGTCCTATTCCAAGTTAAATGAATGGGTGTTCCCATAATAGTTTTGGACATGTGAAAATTAAAATGCGGTGCATTCATCAATACTATATTTGCCAAGAATTCCACTTTGCAAAGTCAATTACAGTAATAAACTTATAAAATAGAGTGTTTTGCCTGCACACTCTTTCAGGTCTCAAGTCCAAGGCCTATTTGTTCCAGAAGAATAAAAATGTCAAAGTCCTTAAAAAAGAAAATGGGTCGCAGAAATTTACTGTGGCATTTCAATGACTTGGAAGAGAAATGGAGAAGAAAGGTGAACTGGCAAAAAAAACTAAATGAACCCAAAATGTAAATGTTGGCCTTTTTATGCCTTGCTGAACCTCCTAAAGGCAACATTGCATACAAGTAGATTCAGGTTGTCTTCACATCTATTGTTTGGACAAGTTCTCACATCCCAGATCACTGAGTCATGTACTACATTTTTCAGCTGCTTGTTGAAGAAGAACTATGTAACTGGACATATTGTTAGGGGCTGAACATCAAAGCTGCATTGACCCTATTGTTTTTGCCAGTATTATATAGTATTATTCTTCATCTTCCTAAGAAATCCATGTTCCCATGTGTAAAAAAACCATCAAACTTTGTACAAAAGTCCAGTCCTGTGCCAAACTTAATCAGTGTGATTTGTGTGCTAATAGTCCTGAAGGTGGCGCTACAGCAGCCATTTTAAAATTCTTTGGGAGCTTCATATCCAGACTGTTCTCCACAAAAGTCAGATTTTTGATTTATCCAAAATTGAGCCCACAGTGCATTAAAAACATTTTACTGCATACAGTGTAAAAAAAATTCTGCAATTTCTTCCAAACTACATTTTTGAAAAAGAAATTCACAACATTCCAAGATCACTTTAGATTTAGCTTGCAAAATTTCAGAATTGATCTTTAAACATCAGTTAGGGTTAGGGTTATTGATATTTGTGAAAATGTATTACAGGCATCTCTATGTTGTCTTAACTAAGTACACAAATCCTCAAAATTGTCTAGTGAGAAATTATATATATATTTTTTAATTCTGCATTTTCATGCAATCCTGCCCATAATATGTCTACTAGTCATGTGAGGCCATTACCCAGGTAATAGCTGCACCTGCCTACAACGGCAAAAGTTCTGAGTTCATAACCCCTGTTGTTACAAGAAGATCATAAATATATTTATCTAATCAGGCGTTGTGCTGTGCATAAGTTTACACACCCATGCTAAAAAAGTGAAATAATTCCCATAGAGGCAGGCACATTTTTATATTTTCTGCTTTCCTATATGTGAATTTAACATAGGGCTTGTATACTTATACTTTTTTTTAAAATTAAGGCATTAAGCTCAATTTCCAAAAGATGTTCCAACCTTTTAGGATGCATAGTATCCTGATCCATGAAATAACTGGCCTTTAATAATAAAATGTGCCTGCCTCTATGGGAATTTAACATAGGGGGGTGTATACTTATGCCCCCTGTATTTTAACATAGGGGGGTGTATACTTATGTCCCCTGTATTTTAACATAGGGGGGTGTATACTTATGCCCCCTGTATTTTAACATAGGGGGGTGTATACTTATGTCCCCTGTATTTTAACATAGGGGTGTGTATACTTATGCCCCTCTATTTTAACATAGGGGGGTGTATACTTATGCCCCTGTATTTTAACATAGGGGGTGTATACTTATGCCCCCTGTATTTTAACATAGGGGGTGTATACTTATGCCCCCTGTATTTTAACATAGGGGGTGTATACTTATGCCCCCTGTATTTTAACATAGGGGGTGTATACTTATGCCCCCTGTATTTTAACATAGGGGGTGTATACTTATGCCCCCTGTATTTTAACATAGGGGGGTGTATACTTATGCCCCCTGTATTTTAACATAGGGGGTGTATACTTATGCCCCTGTATTTTAACATAGGGGGGTGTATACTTATGCCCCTGTATTTTAACATAGGGGGTGTATACCTATGCCCCTGTATTTTAACATAGGGGTGTATACTTATGCCCCCTGTATTTTAACATAGGGGGTGTATACTTATGCCCCCCTGTATTTTAACATAGGGGGTGTATACTTATGCCCCCTGTATTTTAACATAGGGGGGTGTATACTTATGCCCCTGTATTTTAACATAGGGGGGTGTATACCTATTAGAGGATGGATACCCGACCCGAGCCCGACGGGACCCGACGGTACCCGACGGGTCGGGCCGGGTTCGACAGATTTTTAGAAAGGATGCTCGGGTTCGGTCGGGCTCGGTCACATCAGCGATAAGGCATTGAACATTTTAACAGCTTATTATGTAGGTAACCAATGGGCCTGTTTCACCTGATGCAAATGTTCGTTTTTGGATTAAAATAAATGTCAAATATTACCCTAACATCCGTCTTCCTGTGTGCGGAAATTTGTTAAACTACCTTTGACAACGAAAGATGTGCGTATTAAGCTACATGTGGCAGCGCAACGATGGAAGATTTTAAAACTATTGAAAACGAAGGAAAGTCAGCTGTGCATTGATGCGCTCATCTGTTGACATTTCCGAATGCCTTCCTACAATTGCTTAATAAAAGCGGCTTTCCACACAAACAAACGGACATGTGTCATTAGTATGAGAAACAAATGCGATTTTAACTGTGTCGGACGCGGGCCCGGCTCGGACAGAAAAGTCCGGCCCGATCCGCACTCTAATACCTATGCTCCCTGTATTTTAACATAGGGGGGTGTATACTTATGTCCCCTGTATTTTAACATAGGGGGGTGTATACTTATGCCCCCTGTATTTTAACATAGGGGGGTATATACTTATGTCCCCTGTATTTTAACATAGGGGGTGTATACTTATGCCCCCTGTATTTTAACATAGGGGGGTGTATACTTATGTCCCCTGTATTTTAACATAGGGGGTGTATACTTATGCCCCCTGTATTTTAACATGGGGGTGTATACTTATGCCCCCTGCATATAGGGGTGTATACTTATGCCCCTGTATTTTAACATAGGGGGTGTATACTTATGCCCCTGTATTTTAACATAGGGGGGTGTATACTTATGCCCCCTGTATTTTAACATAGGGGGGTATATACTTATACCCCTGTATTTTAACATAGGGGGTGTATACCTATGCTCCCTGTATTTTAACATAGGGGGTGTATACTTATGCCCCTGTATTTTAACATAGGGGGTGTATACTTATGCCCCTGTATTTTAACATAGGGGGTGTATACTTATGCCCCTGTATTTTAACATAGGGGGGTGTATACTTATGCCCCCTGTATTTTAACATAGGGGGCTGTATACTTATGCCCCTGTATTTTAACATAGGGGGTGTATACTTATGCCCCCTGTATTTTTAACATAGGGGCTGTATACTTATGCCCCCTGTATTTTAACATAGGGGGTGTATACTTATGCCCCCTGTATTTTAACATAGGGGGGTGTATACTTATGCCCCCTGTATTTTAACATAGGGGGGTGTATACTTATGCCCCTGTATTTTAACATAGGGGGCTGTATACTTATGCCCCCTGTATTTTAACATAGGGGGGTGTATACTTATGCCCCCTGTATTTTAACATAGGGGGTGTATACTTATGCCCCCTGTATTTTAACATAGGGGGGTGTATACTTATGCCCCTGGATTTTAACATAGGTGGGTGTATACTTATGCCCCCTGTATTTTAAGGAAGAACATTTATTTATTTACAATACATTCATTCACAAAGAAAACTGGTGTCCTTAAATGGTTGGATTTTCCTAATTTTTTTAAATTAAGGCATTAAGATCAATTTCCAAAAGATGTTTTTTTATTTTATTTTTTTAGTGGGTGTGTAAACGTATGCAAGCCACTGTATCTGTCTGCATTCACACACTTGATTTAAACAGTCGGTCCAGTTCCACTTTAGGAAAGTCATGTTATTGGGTCAACCTGGACAAGAAGGACCTGTAGCTCAACAAAAAATATGGCTTTTCAGAGCGAGAGGCTGTGTTTCGATCCCCTACACACCCTCGCGTATGACCATGAATTTTTGGCACTTCTGCTGACAGAGCGCTCCTGTATCAGCTTTTTCTCTCCTCTTCCTCTTCTCCATTCACAGCCTTTTCACAGTTCACCTTGTTACTGCATTGTATATGTAAGAAACACAAGGTTTCCATATAGCAAACATCCCAGAAAGTCAAATTCTTGGTCTAAAAAACATGTATTTCATATATCCAACATTGACATTTGGGATTTGGACTCAAAGCACTGTTTTCAGAAGTATATTGGATTTGGCAACCCTTCTAATCTATGTTGCTCCCACATTTCAAAAGCTTCAGAGCAGTCCAAAAGTTGTTTTTTTGTGACAGGCACACACAAATCTTTGATGTCCAAATCTTGTTTGGTAAGTGCTGAGTCAGGTTCATAATCAAGAAAAGTGCAAATCAGATATGTTTGTGCATCATTTATTTTTGAGTGCTTGCTGCAGAAAGCTCTGTGTCTGTCTGTGTGTGTGTGTGTGTGTGTGTGTCTGAGTCTGCAGGCGGTCACCCTCCCCGCTGGATGTTATGAACATGTGCCAGTTGAACTTGTCAAACAACATCTGCATCTACATCGCTAAGAACCGGAGTCATCTTCCTGTCTCTTGACTGTTTCCTTCTCCATCCTATTATCTTTTCCACATATTGTCACATATCACAGTACAGATATTTGTCTGTCACTGGTTTCAGAGTCTATTATGTGGTTAGGATGGAGCATGTGCAGTGAGCAGAGCATTGCACTGCTCGCTAAGGCAATCAGATCAATGTTAGGAGAAAGTGAGGGAATGAGTGTGACTTTAGAGGCCAAAGGGATATATAACACATAGAATACACACTGTACACACAATGGAAGACCTGCATAGTCTCGCAGTAAAATAGACATGACAGACTCTGGCAGCAGCAGTCACGCAGGTCGTAGCCTTGCAGTTGTCACGCTATCACACACACACACACACACACACACACACACACACACACTCACACACACACTGGAAGTCCTTTTTTCTCTCATACTATTGCTTCCATCTCCATCTGTCCATCCCTCCTTATTTGACTGAAGCCAGTTATGTATTTATTAAAATGTTCTTTTTAATCAACACTTGTCTCTGTAAGCCCATTATTCCCCCATGTGTGCACAGCACGGGTGTGTGTGGAAAGAGGGAAAGCAGGAACGAGGGAACGAGGGAACGAGAGAGTGTTTGTGGAGTTTCTCTGCTTTTAATCGTGTTTGGTATCACAAATCAAAGCATGTTACCAGTCAAGCAGACTTAATTATCAAAGTTATGATGTACAAAATCGAGGAAGAGAGGGAGTGACCCTGCCCGGAGGAGGCCCGGGGCCCCCGTCTGGAGCCAGGCCTGGACGGAGGGCTCGTCAGCGAGCGCCTGGTGGCCGGGTTTGCCACGGAGCCCGGTCGGGCACAGCCCGAAGAAGCTACGTGGCCCCCCTATCTCCATCCCATGGGCCCACCACCTGTGGGAGGAACCGCTGGGGTCGGGTGCGCAGCCACATGGGTGGCGGCGAAGGTCAGGGACCTCGACGGACCAGACCCGGGCGGCAGAGGCTGGCTCTGGGGACGTGGAACGTCACCTCTCTGTGGGGGAAGGAGCCGGAACTTGTGCGGGAGGTGGAGCGCTACCAGTTAGATCTGGTGGGGCTTACTTCTACGCACAGTCTCGGTTCTGGAACCGTACTCCTGGATAGGGGTTGGACTCTGTCCTACTCCGGAGTTGCCCAGGGTGTGAGGCGCCGGGCGGGTGTGGGGATACTCACAAGCCCCCGGCTGAGCGCCGCTGCGTTGGAGTTTACCCCGGTGGACGAGAGGGTCGCCTCCCTACGCCTGCGGGTGATGGGGGGAAAACTCTGACTGTTGTTTGTGCATATGCACCAAACAGGAGTTCGGAGTATTCGGCCTTCTTGGAGACCTTGAATGGAGTCCTGTATGGGGCTCCAGTAGGGGACTCCATAGTTCTGCTGGGGGACTTCAACGCACACGTGGGCAATGATGGAGATACTTGGAGAGGCGTGATTGGGAGGAACGGCCTCCCTGATCTGAACCAGAGTGGTTGTTTGTTGTTGGACTTCTGTGCTAGTCATGGATTGTCCATAACAAACACCATGTTCGAACATAGGGATGCTCATAAGTGTAATGCGTGGTACCAGAGCACCCTAGGCCAAAGGTCAATGATCGATTTTATAATCGTTTCATCTGATCTGAGGCCGTATGTTTTGGACACTGGGTGAAGAGAGGGGCAGAGCTGTCAACTGATCACCATCTGGTGGTGAGCTGGGTCAGGGGATGGGGGAGGACTCTGGACAGACCTGGTAAGCCCAAACGGGTAGTGCGGGTAAACTGGGAACGTCTGGAGGAGGCCCTGTCCGACGGACTTTCAACTCACACCTCCGGGCGGAGCTTTTCGTGCATCCCTGTGGAGGCTGGGGGCATTGAACCTGAGTGGACAATGTTCAAAGTTTCCATTGCTGAAGCTGCGGCGGCGAGCTGTGGTCTTAGGGTCTTAGGTGCCTCAAGGGGCGGTAACCCACGAACACCCTGGTGGACACCGGTGGTCAGGGAAGCCGTCCGACTGAAGAAGGAGTCCTTCCGAGATATGTTATCCCGAGGACTCGGAGGCAGTTGCAAGGTACCGACGGGCCCGAAGGGCTGCAGCCTCTGCCGTGACAGAGGCAAAGCAGCGGGTGTGGGAGAAGGACTTTCGGTCGGCACCAAGGTGCTTCTGGAAAACCGTTCGCCACCTCAGGAGGGGGAAGCGAGGAATCATCCAAGCTGTTTACAGCAAGGATGGGACGTTGTTGACCTCAACTGGGGAGGTAATAGAGCGGTGGAAGGAGCACTTTGAGGAACTCCTAAATCCAGCTGGCACGCCCTCTGTGGTAGAGGCAGAGCTGGAGGATGATGGGGGATTGTCGTCAATTTCCCTGGTGGAAGTCGCTGAGGTAGTAAAACAACTCCACAGCGGCAAAGCCCCAGGGATTGATGAGATCCGTCCAGAAATGCTGAAAGCTCTGGGTGTGGAGGGGGATGTCTTGGTTGACACGCCTCTTCAACATTGCGTGGAAGTCTGGGACGGTGCCTAAGGAGTGGCAGACCGGGGTGGTGGTTCCCCTTTAAAAAAGGGGGACCAGAGGGTGTGTGCCAATTACAGGGGTATCACACTTCTCAGCCTCCCTGGTAAAGTCTACCCAAGGTACTGGAAAGGAGGGTTCGGCCGATAGTCGAACCTCGGATTGAAGAGGAACAATGCGGATTCCGCCCTGGCCGTGGAACAACGGATCAGATCTTCACTCTCGCAAGGATCTTGGAGGGGCCTGGGAGTATGCCCAACCAGTCTGCATGTGTTTTGTGGATCTGGAGAAGGCGTATGACCGGGTCCCCCGGGAGAAATTGTGGGAGGTGCTGCGGAGTATGGGGTGAGGGGGGTCCCTTCTCAGGGCCATCCAATCTCTGTATGACCAAAGCGAGAGCTGTGTCCGGTTCTCGGCAGTAAGTCGGACTCGCTCCAGGTGAGGGTTGGCCTCCGCCAGGGCTGCGCTTTGTCACCAATCCTGTTTGTAATATTTATGGACAGGATATCGAGGCGTAGTCGGGCGGGGAGGGGTTGCAGTTCGGTGGGCTCGGGATCTCGTCGCTGCTTTTTGCAGATGATGTGGTCCTGATGGCATCATCGGTCTGTGACCTTCAGCACTCACTGGATCGGTTCGCCGCCGAGTGTGAAGCGGCTGGGATGAGGATCAGCACCTCTAAATCTGAGGCCATGGTTCTCAGCAGGAAACCGATGGAGTGCTTTCTTCAGGTGGGGAGTGAGTCCTTACCCCAAGTGAAGGAGTTTAAGTACCTTGGGGTCTTGTTCGCGAGTGAGGGGACTATGGAGCGTGAGATTGGTCGGAGAATCGGAGCAGCCGGTGCGGTATTACATTCTGTGTATCGCACCGTTGTGACGAAAAGAGAGCTGAGCCAGAAGGCAAAGCTCTCGATCTACCGGGCAATTTTCGTTCCTACCCTCACCTATGGTCATGAAGGCTGGGTCATGACCGAAAGAACGAGATCCAGGGTACAAGCGGCCGAAATGGGTTTCCTCAGGAGGGTGGCTGGCGTCTCCCTTAGAGATAGGGTGAGAAGCTCAGTCATCCGAGAGGAGCTCGGAGTTAGAGCCGCTGCTCCTTCGCGTCGAAAGGAGCCAGTTGAGGTGGTTCGGGCATCTGGTAAGGATGCCTCCTGGGCGCCTCCCTAGGGAGGTGTTCCAGGCACGTCCAGCTGGGAGGAGGCCTCGGGGAAGACCCAGGACTAGGTGGAGAGATTATATCTCCAACCTGGCCTGGGAACGCCTCGGGATCCCCCAGTCGGAGCTGGTTGATGTGGCTCGGGAAAGGGAAGTTTGGGGTCCCCTACTGGAGCTGCTGCCCCCGCGACCCGACTCCGGATAAGCGGATGAAGATGGATGGATGGATGGATGGATGGATGATGTACATACATTTAAAGAGGAGCAAATTGGGAGTGTAGATCTTCAAGTAAAATGCTTTCAAAGTACCTTGAATTTAAATAACACCAGAAAATATTCAAAAAGGTCTTTCAAAAGCAATATTTTACATTACAAATCAGCAAGTTTTATTTGGCCCACTTAGTTCCATAACCATCTGTCCTTCATTCCTGCTCCAGTGTCCAGTATTATTCAATCTTTTGTTCCATTTTTACTGTAATTTGCTGTTCTGAGAATTATGGAAAGAGTGATATAAATTAAACATTGTGCTATAAAAAAGAGACAAATTCTGGCTGCGTTTTGCTTTTAAGAAATTGTACAGTAATGACTATAACCACAGTTGGGTCATAAATAATAACCGTTCTGTTGTGTTTCTGCTGGGAGCCATCATGCAATAAAGTCAGCTTTCAGAGCGAGTAAATACAGTTGTTTGTGTTTGATGCACTTTTCGAACTTGCTGCCTGAGGTGCCCTGAGTCTCTGCTGATTCCTGTCTGTCTCTGTTAGTCTCTTACAGGCTTCGCCTTGGTGGTGAGCAGTGATGGCATGGTTTTTTATGCCTCTTCAACCATTGTGGACTATCTTGGATTTCATCAGGTGAGTCTCAAACATATCTCATTTACAATACTGTAACATGCTGTATAATGATGGTACAACACTGTATGATGGATATAAAAACAGATCAGTAGGCAGTGGCATCCTCCAAGCTGCAATGCTTTCATTTCTGTAAAAATCTTATCAACCTTTAACTACTTATCAGGCTCATGTAACATGAATCCATGAAACCATTTCAGGAATTTAGGCTCCTGACAGCAACCACAGCCAATATGAAAAATGCAATAACAATGTTAACATTCATCAATTTCTTGTTAGGTCACGTTGTCTCACACTCTAGGTAATATCAATGGATACATCATACGCAATAAGTACATATGATAATCAAACTAATTGTGTTTACAGCACACATTGTTATCCCAAATGAGTTGTCTTTACTAGAAATTTTCCACGGAAACCTGTTGCCTTAAACGTTTTAAGTTTTTACACAAGGGGAAAGTTGAAAGGTCAAGTTGTATCAACACAGAGCGGTACGTTGATGCAAAAAAAACATTAGTTAACATAAGTTACTTTGTTTTAATATAATAAATATGAAGCATTAAGCATACTTATCAAAACTAAAAGTAATTCTTATAAATATGTTTTTTCTGTATAACAGTATACTGTAGTTTTAAGAGCAATGTATTCAATACATTAGTTCCATTAAAACAGAATGGATGGATCATTTCCAACACGGCCAGCATGGCTCTGAGTGAACATGGTCCACCTCACAGCCCAGACCCCATCAGTGCCCCCCCCACCCCACCCCGGGTCTCAGTCATGATGCAACAATAAATGTAGCTTAACTAAATCAACCATACAAAACTAAAACCCATGTAACATAAATGCAATCCCAAAATTGTAACAGAATATTATTATAACACACTTTAACTAGGACAGAAACTATTTTTCCCATGAGCCTTTGCATCGCTTCAGCACAGAACAGTTACAATGACCCCGCCCCTCCCATACACTAACTTAACATCCTTAGTTGTCTCTGCTTAAAGGAGAATTTCGGCTCATTTTTACGTTAATCTTGATCGCTATAAATATGCAAGTACTTTCAATTGAAAACCCCCCCGACCTGAATCGGTGCAGGCAACACGGAGCAGCTGCAGCTACGTGTACGGCTTCCACCGAGCTAAAACAGCAGTTAATGGGGCAAGTTTTAGAGCCTGTGTGCCTCTTAATGCAACTAATATGTCGGTACAACATCCTTACCTAGATTCGTTTTCAAGTCAGACATTGTTTTAATTCACCTACCCTGTCTTGATCTTGCTTGTAGGTAGCTTGCCCGTTTAGCTGCTAGCTGTTAGCTGCTAGCTGTTAGCTGCTATTGATAAGTGTGTTCAGCCAGGCTTTTGTGAAAATCATAACGCAGCAGTTCCGTGTGTATTTGTAGCTCATCCATTTTGTGTGTGATCGAGGCTTGGCAGTGTCGATCTGTGCGGTAGATCCCTTAGCCGGGCAGGGAGCCTTCGTCCCCGCCTTCCTCGCCCCCCCAGCCGACCACAATCCCCCGAGCGCCGGGTCTGATACAGGTCGGGGGGAGTTTTCAATCAAAAGTACTTGCATATTTATAGGGATCAAGATTAACATAAAAATTGGCCGGAATTCTCCTTTAATATGATCTGTGTACTGCATACTTAGGCTAAATATTACAACAGCTAATGTGATTTAGTTATGAATATGTTTTTAACACTCGTGTTGTCTTCCCGTCAAAATTAAAAATCAACACTTTTATCAATGTTTTTAACTTTTCCTTAGGTTTTTGTCCCTTTTTTCAACACTTTTTTCAATGTTTGTCACTTTTTTGACGTTTAACACTACGTAACACAAACTTATTCACTTTAGTTTTACAGTTATTTTTGAATTTATGGTCAATAAATCTCATTTATAGGAAATGATACCTAATGTTTGAGTTAGAAAAGCAGAAATTAGGAATTATTGAGACTAAAATTAAAGGAATGGATGTTGATGATAATCACAGACTGGAATATGTCAACTTTTACTCAATACTATTTCAAAAACACTTCCATTTGTTTTACAATGCTATAAAATTGAATAAGACGCCCCAAAATTAATGAAAGTAGATTTGTACTTGTGTGGAATCAATCATGTTATTTTGGGGAATTAGAAAGAATATTGATATAGGACAACATGAAGACAACATGAGGACAACATGGGGACAACATGAGGACAATATGAGGGTTAACAAAATATAAAAGAATAAGTATTTAAAAGTTAAATTACAAATAAATCTGGGTTTACAATGCAGGAATTCTCCCAGTGTGGGATTAATAAAGTCTTTGTTGTAAAATCTTATCTTATCTTACACTTTTTGTACAGATTAAACATAGTGAGCTTTAGAGATGCGAGATGGATTTTGTTACCTTTGGAGATGTTTCCCATTGTTTTCAGTTTTTATTCTAAGCTAAGCTAACCAGAATCAGAATCAGAAATACTTTATTGATCCCCGAAGGGAAACTCTGTGTTGCAGTTTCACAAATAGCCATTTCAAAAATATCAGAGTTGAAATAGAAATAAAGAAATATAAGAAATATAAAGAGTGTGGATATGTACGGTATTTACATAGTTAAAGGAATGTTATGATACAGTATTTACATAATTTACATAATTAAGGAATTGCAATGGTGAAAAGTAATAATAATAATAATAATATGAATTGTAGCAGCTGAGTATTGCACACATTTCAGCCCAGTGTTATTGCACAAAACGGATAATAAAGATAATATTGTCCAGTTTCAAGAGGAGTTCTAAAGTTTGATGGCCACAGGCAGGAATGACTTCCTGTGGCGCTCTGTGGTGCATTTTGGTAGAATGAGTCTATCACTGAACGTGCTCCTGTGATTTAGCAGCAAGATGGAGTGGGTGCAAGACATTGTCCAAGATGGCAAGTAGTTTGGACAGCGTCCTCCTCTCTGACACCACCACCAGAGAGTCCAGATCCACCCCCACGACGTCACTGGCTGACTAGATCCAGCGTCATAATTACAGTACAATGAGTATAAACCCCCCTATGTTATATTCCCATAGAGGCTGCTTCTATGGGAATTTAACACAGGGGGGTATACACATGAAGTGGCATTGATCTTCTCATCTAACTCACAAAGTTAGAAAGAGTTAGAAGACAGGCAAGCAAATAAGCCTATTTACTAAAATGTCCAACTATTTCTTTTATAGCTTGGAACAATAAACTAAATGTATAGTCATTCATCATATTGGAGGTGTGCGACATCTATTGATATCCCCTTTTCAAAGGTAAGCTAATAAACCCCCCTGGGAAGCTTCATATAGCCCGTCTCAAAGTTTTCATGCAACACGTGTCAGAAGTCTCTGCCATTTTTGAGCAAGTTCAACATTCCCATCTTTCACCCTTAGCTGATATGTTCTCTTCCATCCATTCCTTCCCACTTTCTCTACTTTTCATCCTACGGCTAATGAGCCTGAGGAAAAGTCTCTCTTTCAGTGTCTGATAACTCTATCTACAGGATAAAGTGAACCTACGTGCTAAGAGGCCACAAGAAGGTGAAGACCTCCGTTTCACCCTAAGATACATTCTGTAGCTGTCTGTGTGTGTGTGTGTGTGTGTGTGTGTGTGTGGGCACTAAAAAGTCTCCAACAGTTTAGCTTCCTTCCTCTCCGACAGCTACACCAAGTCATCAATTATGGATGATTTCAACACGGCAACCTGTCCTCCTATCATCTCTCTCCTTTAAAACCATAAATAGAGTGCTTTTCACTGTTAAAATCCCTTCTTTTTCCCTCATGTCTGCTTACACACACACACACACACACAGCACACTGACACTTTGGGGTAGAAATTGAACTGCTACAGTGCTCACACTGGGCTTACAAGCAGACGGGGGCAGCAACCCAGCACCATGAAATCAACAAGCAAACCAAAGCAGTCTGAAAGATCCAGCCACAGTGTGTGTCTGTGTGCATGGTGTGTGTGTGTGTGTGTGTTTGCATGTTTGAGAAAATTAAAATCGTAAAGGTGCATAAAATGTGTGCATGCATGTGTAAACCGAGAACAAAAACTGTTCATTATACTTCATATAAATAGGACTAAGAGTCCCAGGCTATGCTAACGGCACAGCGGTGCTAAAATGCTCCTAATGACAATGCTATCATGGTGAAGATGAGCAGGTATGATGCTTACCGTGATGTTCACCATTGTAGTTTAGAGTGTTAGCATGCTAACAGTGAGGCTGATTACAATGCCATTTGGTTTGTAAGTATCTCTGCAAGATGTATCCTCTGGAGAGCATGAATGTCTGCACAGCATTTCATAGCAATTCATCCAATAATTGTTAAGATATTTCAGTCTGGACCAAACAAACCAAAATCCACCAACTCATGACAGTACAACCACAACAGGACCTACAATGACTGTACTGTATGTAAGACCTGTTCTTTCATAACACCAATCATTCCACATCAACATTTTTAATTTGACAAATGCAAAAATATAATTAACATGGTCAAGAGTAAGAGCAAGAGCATTTTAGCATGCAAAGCAGCCTTTTGATACTGTGATATTTGATCACCAGGGACAGAGAATCCATAATCATTCTAATTGAGAAACCTCAGAATGAACGAATGTGTTGTTGACAGTGAAAAGTCTGTCCTTGCAGTACATAAATAAATAAGTACTCACAGATCATCATTATATTTCAGAGACGGTCACAAAAACATTCTCTTAGCCTTTCCCACATGTTCAATTCTAGCAAAGAAGCTTTTGGTTGTTTTTTAAGTCACATAGTTTGCTTCTAAGGTCTTGACAACATGTTACATAATTTCGAGCCCACAATTGTAGTCAGAAGGACACTTATCCCTAATATACCACAGGGAAAAGAGAACGCTTCACTAAGTAGCACCACAAGAAAGGCCTGGAGAAGAGCAGAAAACCTCCACTGGCCTTTGATCCCATTTGTTACTGGGGCAGTTAGCCTTTGAAGGTCAGCGAAAATATCACTTATTCTCATTTCTTTCCCCCCTTCTTTTCCTCCTTCTGTTTTTTACAAGAAACATAAACAATAGTCACTCAATCCGTCTGTCTGCCTGACTGCCGGTAGGGAACCCGACCACAGGACTAAGCGCCCGCCGAAGACGGTGGGAACAGATTGTGTTTTCAGAGGCAGGCGATCAAAAACCCTCGCGTGCCACCAGTATGGAAATTATGGAGAGTGCAGGGAGAAGGGAGAGAAGGAAGAGGAGAAGGTTGAACATTTTACTGAGGAATCTGTCATGGAGTGACAGAAAGCAAAGCTATTGCTGGAAAAGAGAGAGAGGCATGACGAGAGTGGGCTGGAACCTGACTCACACTGTGTGTGTGTGTGTGTGTGTGTGTGTGTGTGTGTGTGTGTGTGTGTGTGTGTGTGTGTGTGTGTGTGTGTGTGGATGGGGAGTGCAAGCTGGGCTGGACTGCCGTTCAGGAGCTGGTGTCACGCGATGTTTGACAAACACAGCTGCCCTCACTGGCCTTACGGCGATTACGGTGTTACTGTACTAACTAAATGCTCCTGTGCGTGTGTGTGTGTGTGTCTGTCTGTGACTTTGTGTGTACAGTATGGACCTTATATGCATGGTGGGGAGGTTAGAACGCTCCCTGGGTATCCTGAGCCAGACTGAATCAGAGTGTATTAGAGCCATATTAAGAGGAATCCCCCCGCCCTCACTCCAAACTGCACTGCTGGCACCAAAACACAGTGATCCAAAGTCAGTCTAAGGACAGTGCTGTAAACCTGCAATCTCTCTGAGAGAGTTTAAAACTACAAATGTATCTGCCTGACTTTTTATGACTATATATAGTTACAAATTTCCTCTCATTTTTCCCCACAGACTGACGTGATGCACCAGAATGTGTTTGACTACATCCACATAGACGACCGTCAGGAGTTCAGACGGCAGCTCCACTGGGCCATGTGTCCTCCAGAGGGGATGTCACACCAGGACAGCCAGCTAGCTGCAGGGACCGGTGGGTAGCTTCCTGGGAAGGGATGAACCAGTTGCCTTGGTCAAAGTATTTGGTTAAAATGCAGATATTGAATACTTTAGTTGCGTATACACTTATACTTTGTTTGCACATACAGTACATATATACTTCACTTGCACATATACAGTACATGCATACTTTAGTTGTGCATACATACAGAGGCTTGAATAAGTTTACACACCCATGCTAAAGTTGATTAAAAAGAAGAATAAAAAAACATCTTTTGGAAATTGCTCTTAATACCTTAATTCCAAAAAATTAGGAAAATCCAACCTTTTGGGATGCATATTATCCTGGATCTATGAAATAACTGGCCTTTAAAAATAATAATGTGCCTGACTCTATGGGAATTTAACATAGGGGGGTGTATACTTATCTCCCCTGTATTTTAACATAGGGGGGTGTATACTTATGCCCCCTGTATTTTAACATAGGGGGGTGTATACTTATGCCCCTGTATTTTAACATAGGGGGTGTATACTTATACCCCTGTATTTTAACATAGGGGTGTATACTTATGCCCCTGTATTTTAACATAGGGGGTGTATACTTATTCCCCTGTATTTTAACATAGGGGGTGTATACTTATTCCCCTGTATTTTAACATAGGGGGTGTATACTTATGCCCCTGTATTTTAACATAGGGGGTGTATACTTATGCCCCCTGTATTTTAACATAGGGGGTGTATACTTATGCCCCCTGTATTTTAACATAGGGGGTGTATACTTATGCCCCCTGTATTTTAACATAGGGGGGGTGTATACTTATGTCTCCTGTATTTTAACATAGGGGGTTGTATACTTATGCCCCCTGTATTTTAACATAGGGGGGGGTATACTTATGCCCCCTGTATTTTAACATAGGGGGTGTATACTTATGCCCCTGTATTTTAACATAGAGGGGTGTATACTTATGCCCCTGTATTTTAACATAGGGGGTGTATACTTATGCCCCCTGTATTTTAACATAGGGGGTGTATACTTATGCCCCTGTATTTTAACATAGAGGGGTGTATACTTATGCCCCCTGTATTTTAACATAGGGGGTTGTATACTTATGTCTCCTGTATTTTAACATAGGGGGTGTATACTTATGCCCCCTGTATTTTAACATAGGGGGGTGTATACTTATGCCCCTGTATTTTAACATAGGGGGTATACTTATGCCCCTGTATTTTAACATAGGGGGTGTATACTTATGCCCCCTGTATTTTAACATAGGGGGTGTATACTTATGCCCCTGTATTTTAACATAGGGGGTGTATACTTATGCCCCCTGTATTTTAACATAGGGGGTGTATACTTACGCCCCTGTATTTTAACATAGGGGGTGTATACTTATGCCCCCTGTATTTTAACATAGGGGGTGTATACTTATGCCCCCTGTATTTTAACATAGGGGGTGTATACTTATGCCCCCTGTATTTTAACATAGGGGGTATACTTATGCCCCTGTATTTTAACATAGGGGGTGTATACTTACGCCCCCTGTATTTTAACATAGGGGGGTGTATACTTACGCCCCCTGTATTTTAACATAGGGGGTGTATACTTATGCGCCTGTATTTTAACATAGGGGGGTGTATACTTATGCCCCTGTATTTTAACATAGGGGGTGTATACTTATGCCCCTGTATTTTAACATAGGGGGTGTATACTTACGCCCCTGTATTTTAACATAGGGGGGTGTATTTACGCCCCCTGTATTTTAACATAGGGGGTGTATACTTATGCGCCTGTATTTTAACATAGGGGGTGTATACTTATGCCCCTGTATTTTAACATAGGGGGTGTATACTTATGCCCCTGTATTTTAACATAGGGGGGTGTATACTTATGCCCCCCTGTATTTTAACATAGGGGGGTGTATACTTATGCCCCCTGTATTTTAACATAGGGGGGTGTATACTTATGCCTCCTGTATTTTAAGGAAGAACATTTATTTATTTACAATACATAATAATACTGTATATAATACAATACAATAATATTCATTCACAAAGAAAATTGGTGTCCTTAAAAGGTAGTATTTTCCAATCTTTTTAAAATTAAGGCATTAAGATCAATTTCCAAAAGATGTTTTTTTATTCCTCTTTTTAATCAACATGAGCATGGGAGTGTAAACTTATTCAAGCCGTTGTATATATAAACTTCACTTGTGCAAACATGGATATTTCTTTTACGCTTATATGTATACTTCATTTACATGCATAGCATGTGTGAGTATGTATGTGTGTGTGCTTAAGTACAGTAAGTATGTTTGAGCATGGGGTTTGTAGTCGGGGGGGTGGTGGGGTGGTCGGAGTTAAAGTCCCGTTCAAAACCATTGGAAACTATGTTGATCTATTGACTTATTTATTGATAACTTTACTTACCTGTTTTTATGACTTATGCATACACCTTTTTTTCTTTTTTCGTTTCTTTGCTTGCACATAACTCCTGAGACAGCTTTACCTTATTGACTGCCATAATGCATTTTGCTTCCACCTGTCTCAACTTCTTAATTTATGTTTTGGCACCTTGTTGTAAAAACTTCAAGTTAACGTCACAAAGTTGGGAATAAGTAGGTTTGTTACTAAAGTTAAGTAAGCAAAGTAATCAAAGTAAAGTATATATTAAAATATTTGTTCTTGTATTTTATTCCTATTATTATTTCATGTATATTGTATCCTAGTATTTTATTTACTGTATAACCTCCTGAGTGAAAGTCCTGTGTTTAGACATGCCGCCATCCTCCCCAAGCTTCAACTCCCTCATGCTCACACACACACACACACACACACACACACACACACACACACACACACACACACATGTTATGCATGCTTGTGCAAGTGAAGTATATATGTACTGTATGTGCAACTGAAGTATGCATGTATGTGCAAGTGGTTAGTACCAGAATATAAATACTGTATGTGCAAGTGAAATATTTAATTCTCAATGCCATTTCTTGCTAATTATTTTAATCACAATTGGATTTTGCCATTCTGCTGGTTACTTTTGAGGCAGATCTAGAATATGTCGTCAGTATAGTGACTTGTAAACACTGACATAAATCCTGAAATAAGATGCACCTAATTGTTTTTAATTGTATTATTGATTGCTCTTTAAGTTCTGACTGAGACGCACATTGTAGGCTGCCACACAAATTGCAATTCAGATGAAATATTTCTCCTCTATCTTTCTCTATTGCATCTCAGGTGAGGACTTTGTAGTGGGCAGCCTGTTCCATTCTCCGGAGGCAGGGGGAATTCCTCCTGAGCTCTCCTGCTTTCTCAACAGATGTTTCATTGCCAGAGTCCGATGCCTCTTGGACAGCACCTCTGGATTTTTGGTGAGTGGTCTGAAACAAACTGCCAGCTAAACTGAGCAGTAACAGTTTTCCATACATTAACATTGACGCAAACCAGAAAGTTGCAGAATATGCAATGCAATTTTAGCATGAAGTAAATAAATGTTGCCCACTTTCTAGAGAGATGACCCAGGCCTATAGAAAGTAGTATGACCCCTTTGGGACAGCACAATGTCATGTTTAATTGTAGTGTGTACAGTTATTTATAGTTGTATTGCAAGGCATTATGAGGTAATTGGATGCCTGGACTCAGCAGCAGAATGGGAGCTTGTTTCATTCCTCATGGCTGTGACTAGAGTGGTTTGGAGAACAGCAGTGGAAAAGCTAAAGGCCTTGATGACAGAGCAGTAAGAATATGGGGTTTGGACCATTTCATCAGGGTCATTAGAGTTCACTGTCGGCTCTGGTTGCACTGAGGTTGGCTGCGCAACAGAAATTCTCGATGGCAGTTTTTGTGCTTGAAGCACATGTAGGCCAAATAGTGAGCAAATACTGGTACGGTTTTTTTATTCATCAGTCAACATAATTACAGTTAAGGCACAAGAAATCTGGAATGCACAGTACTAAGTATACAGTAAGAATGAAATGAAATCAGCTCTGTTGAGCACACCTGCTAGCCACAGTAGCTTTATGGATGGCAGTTTTTGTCCACCTCTTTCAAAAGACTAAGAAATAACTAATACAAATACTGTCAACCACAACCGTACTTCTTGTTTTGCATTGTTTGCTAACAAGGTTAGCTACATGCTAAACATCAGCATGCTAGCATTGGAACTGTGACTATGATAGCATGGTGATGTTAGCATTTAGCTCAAAGTGTGTCTATACCCGTGAAATAGTGTGCAATGTGGTTACCAGCATCTGCATGGTTCTCAAACATTACATAAAGATATACAAAGTGTATCAAATGTAAAGTATTTTTCAGGAAGCAAACCAGTTTAATACATTTTTACTTCCAAAGGCTAATAATATCCTGTAAAATTTATAATTCGACATGCACAGAAAAATAACATGCAGGACTTTTCAAAGAGCAAAGTATATATAGATAATTGGATATCTCAATTCTTCTTCTCTTTTGTCCCAGACTATGCAGTTCCAGGGTCGGTTGAAGTTCCTCCACGGTCAGAAAAAGAAGTCAGCCTCCGGGGCTCTGTTGCCTCCCCAGATGGCTCTATTCTGCATAGGCGTACCCCTCCTACTGCCCTCCATCACTGAGATGAAAATGAAGAACATGTTAATGCGGGGAAAGAACAAGGGAGGAGGTGTAGGGATTATCTCTGCACTGGAGCATGAGTAAGAGAACGCATACACATCAGCAACATCCTTACAATATGAACTCAAGTTGGAGGGAGGATGTACTGTATATTCACTGTGTGTCCTAGTGGAAAGCCACTGTTTTAATGGGGGTGTTTTACTGTAATTAAAAGCCAAACGTTTTAACACAAACTTAACCTTTTAGTCCAAACATGAGGTTTGATGCATTTTGGCAGCCTGTTATCTCCTGTAGAGATTACACTGATCTGCTTCTGGGGGAGCTAAAAGAAAAGGTCAAATTGGAAATCATAAAAGGCCAGAGCTGTCAGCAAAGAGATGTCCTTATAATGCATAAGGGCCGCCATGTTTATTTTAGTAAAGTACAGATTACATGTAAAAACATACTTAGTAACTGTCTTGGATAAGATCCATGAGGCAAGGGTACACCAAAAACTCACTCAAAACAGTGTTAGAGTGATGAAAAACGATATGGGCATCTGTTCTTATGTATTATTTATTCATTTTTGAGAGACAACAGCTTATTGCCCAGCAACAGTTGTATGAACACCCAAGCACTTACCCTGGGGCCCAGTTACCAACACAAACATAAGCCCTTTCCTCACCCAGCAGGCTCTCACACTAAACCAAACAAGTGCTGGACGCTCTACCTGTGGCCAATTAGGAGCAAATACATGTCTCAGCTTGGATAAGGCCGTCTGTGCTTCATGCATCATTAACAACTTTGGAAAGCTTAGAGGCCAGGAGTTGAGCTGTAGTCAGGGTGCAGAGCCCTACCACCTCGTCTGCTGTCCAGTCCTTCTCAGCATCATTCAGGTTTCTTTAGAAAAATACCAATTACTTATAAGTGGACAGGCTGGTTGGACTTGGAGGCCATGACTGGGTTGAGAACACTGCCTTCTTACAGTACACTCTAGTTTTATGTTTAATTAATGTTTTTGTTAGCCTTAATAAAAATCTCCACTTTCTTTTCTACATTAGAAATACATGTGTTTTTAAGTGTAAAGCAAATAAAGATACAGTGTATTGTTATGTTATGCCAATAAACTTGGTGTGCGGGCCATCATTGATTTTTGGATTATGGATGTTGATTCTGTTCTCAATTTTTTAGATGAGATGAACTCCGGAAAAAATGAGTCACTTTTGGAACGATTTTCTCATGAACTTAAGTGAACCAAAGCTAGATATTTGGGGTTTGAGTCATTCATCAAACAATAGAAAAAACACTTCATTTGTGGACATTCCCATGTGGATATCTGGGCAAACCAATAATATGTTTAAGAGATGATCGCTTCTGCATGTCCTCAAGGTCTACAGAAACGTTGTATATTCTACACTGATAGGTTTGTCTTCTTGTTTCATGACTAATGATCCCCTTCTTCTGATCCCTCTCTCCTCCCCCCCATGTCTTCATGCCATCCCTCTCCCCGACAGCGAGCGAGGGGAACACCTCCGGAGGCATTCCTTCAGTGGAGGAATGGGTGACATTGCCGACCCTCTCCACCTCTCCTGTCCCACTCCTGGGGCTACTCAGCGGGGTCACCACACTCCCTGGACCCCGCTCTCCAAATACAACCTCAAGTACCGCCCTGAGGGTTTCTACAACCAGGAGGAGCCCCTCAACTACTGCAAGTCCACTATGGCTCCCCATAAAGGTGTCAGCCCAGGACTGGGCGGCGGTTGGCCTCTGCGGCTGAACGCCGGTCCCCTGAGAGCGGGCCAGGGTGTCGGCTACATCCCCTCCAACCGCATGAACAAGGCCGGCCAGTATGGGAAGCCGTACCGCCTTTCCCCCAACTGCCACAGCGGCAGAGGTAACGAGGTGTTTGTCTCTAAGCTGTACGGGAACGTCCAGATTCCCACAGACCCAGAGGCCTACTGTGTGGACCTGGTGAAGAACGAGAACGGCTACGGGGAATGCTACGACGGCCACCTGATGCCTGAGATGCCACCCATCAAGGTAGAGCATGACTCGGACACTGAGAACGGCTGCGATGTCTACGGACGACCCTGGGCTTGCCGCAACCCAGAGGCCATCGACCGCCGCTATGGTAACGGGGTATACGACCAGAGCTCGGGCCTCCATCTCAAATCAGAGGCAGATTATTATGACCCGCAGTACTCGCCCTGTCAGCGAGGGAAAGCAGGAATCAGCCCACCGTACAACAACAGCAACTATCACAACTATGCAGTCAGCAACAGCGGGAACACAAGCGGCCGTCTGTTAAAATGTGACAAAGACTTGGGCAATCACAATGACAACAACCAGTTTAGTCCTCAGAGACTCTCTCACTCAGACTCTCTATGCAGCAACCAATCAGTCAACCTCATGGACTCACACGTCTATTCACAAGACCCTCACAAGGCCTACATGCACCCGGACAACAACAAGCACGACACTTACGAGTTCAAAGGGAACGGCCTGGTCCATTCGATAAAGCGGGAGCCCATGGACTCCCCCCCGTGGTCTGAGAGTGCTCATGACATGAGCCAGTCCATGAGCCAGTCCATGATGGTTGGTCCACGGAACGTTATGCCCTGCGCTATGAGCACAGGGCACCACAAGTCCAGTCCCTACATTTATTTGCCATAAAAGCGATTAGTGCAAACACAGAGGGGGATAATTTCACAAGATAATTTCACACACACACACACACACACACACACACACACACACACACACTCACGCACACACTTTGTATTGCAACATGCACCAGCAGTACAAAAGGATTCCCAGGATGTCAACATCTAACCTGACTTCTTCTATTTGATGAAGGGGTCACAAACAAGGCTCAGGTTCTAGTGTTAGCGTTGTGACAATCAAAAATAATACTTTGAATCCAGTTTATAGATAGATGATTTGGTTTTTAAGGAATACATTTTGTAGTTGGTTCCTAGCACTTTTGGATTTAGTGACGAAAACACAATTTGATTTATGTGTTGTGTACACCTGGCTTTTGTGGGAGGAACAAAGATTTTGCTGTAAAAAGAGACTTTTTTTGTAAAACGTAAACAGGAGATGACTTCCACCTACTGCTGGGCTTATCATCGGAGATGGCTAATAAGGAGTGAAAACAACTTAAAGGATAATCTGTCTTGATGGAGATTTTACTTGTTTTAGTGCTTTAGCTATGAATCGCCTACCTTTTTCTGTACTTACCCCCAGTGATCTACTGGTTTCTATGCAATTTAGACTTGTACTAAATCAACTTTAATTTGAAGTTTAATTTGAGATTTGAAACTGAAAAAATATATATTATTGTTGCCAGATAATACATTTGCAACGCTCATTATTCCGGCATTCAACGGCTGTGATATTTATTGGCAGCTGCCGAAAATCAGTTTTTAATGTGTGACACAACCAAATTTATATTATTTTTTCCACAACATCCAACTTTGTTTACTCAAAATGTGTGTCCTGAATTGGATTTTCCAAGAGCATAGCATACTTCTTTTGTCAGGGCATCCCTAAAAACACCAAGGACAGTTTATAAAAAAATAAAAAAATAAAAGGTTTCTCCTTGTAAATGCAGAATCCTTTGGAAAAAAATGTGTAGTTAATGACAAAACAAACTAAAACTATTGGCCAAAATATAAGTATATTCACTACATCAGTTATTAAACTAGAAATTGATAACACATGAAGGCATATACATAAGGGGGGCACAGGAAGTAGGGAACTAACCCTTAACCATCACCTGTGGGTCGAGCATGTGGCTCTCACCTCCTTGTGGCAGAAATAAAAGAGCACACTAGAATTGCCCTTTAAATTGCATAACCTAAGACGAACTTGGACCGAAGAAAGACTGCTCTGTGCCGGTTAAATGACGATGTCAATTCTCAGCAGAAGGTTTGTTGGACAAAGTGTTTGAATTGAAGGAAAATCTAGTTGACAGGTTTGATGTTGCAATGCGCACAATCATTTTTATGATTTGAAGTAATGAAAGTCCTGTTGAACCTACAAATGATTGATTTATGTTATTTTATATCAAAGCTAATGTACAGTTTAGATTAGTGTTTAGCCAAGATTGGCTTTTCAGCTCGATACGGCCAATCTCACTGCAGATACGACACATTTCCTTTAGTTAAAAGAATATACACTTTCTGTGTTGTCCGAAAACATCAGACATTGTCTTCACAATCAGTATGTTTGCACAAATGCAGTAAAAGCACCACATTGGATTCAATGTTAGTCTCAGTTCTGTGGAGCTACTGTTGTAGTTTCTAAATTGCACTACTGGGAGTCCAGCCTACCCAGACAGGTTTTTCTGAGTCAACACGCACAACTGTTCATGGTGTCACTGTTACGACTTTGTCTTTTTCTCTTAGTGTGTGTTCATTTCAATAAATGTTTGATCATTTGTATTTATTGTAAGAGGCTAAAGTGTATAATTTAAAAACTACAGTTTTGAAGGCTTTTCTGTTTCATTAAGGTAAATAAATATGGCTTATTTTCCTTCTATCTTTTTGATAATTGTTAAACTTGTCTCATGGAGGAGGTAGCTGCAAGGTAGCGAACACAGTGTACATATGCAGTGTCTTCCAATGTTTCTATGTGTTTTTTTTGCAAATGGGACTTATGTATTAAAAGACTTTTCTTTAAATGGAAACTCTGAGTGAAGTGTTGTTCTTTTGCCATTAATAATTAACAAGGCAACAAATTACTGCCAGCTTGGTGGGCGAGTAACACATCCACATGGTTCCATGTAATGGCATTCTGGATTACCACATACAAACACATCTACAGTAATCACATTACAGGCAAATAGTTACGTTTGACTATAGTCTTGCATTGTCAGACCTATCTCCACAGCGCTCTGGGTTCTTTGGACCAATCACAAAAGAAAACACCACATACAAAATTAAATGAAGGTAACTGTTCACACAAAACAGTACAGTAAGCTATTTAAATTAGCTGGACAGATGGTTTTAATTGGCTATTTTCATTCAAAAACTTGAGGCTGTGTATATATTGGGAGTTTGTTAAGATGAATGCAAAGTTAATCCAAAATATTTAAAAACAGATAAATAATACATTTAAAAAATTACAAGACGGTCTCTAACTTCAGCTCATGACATAATGGTAGGAGGCCCACATGAATGTAAAGATGGTCTAAAAGAAATGATGAAGATATTGACAAGTATGGGCCATAACTCACTGGGGTTCAAAGGTTTGGGCACCCAAGGTAAATATTTGTATTAATTAATTAAGCCAAGAAAATATGGAAAAATCTCCAAAAGGCATCAAATGACAGATTAGACATTTGTATAATATGTCACAAAAAGTCTTTTCTTTCTGAAAGTCTTTTCTGCATTGTTAACTGCTGCAGTAGGTCTCACAATTGACAGGCAAGCGCATGATAAAATGTGTCATCATTATCCAACTTGGAAAAAGACACAAAGAGACTGCAGGTGAACCTCCAGTGACGTGAAGTTTTAAAATTGATTGGAGGTGTAAGCACTCACGCCACAGACCAGGTATGAAAAAATATCAGGGACACTGCGGCTTGGTAAACTTTGATAATTATTACGCCATACTCTTCAATTCAATTTAATTAAATTTTATTTATATAGTGTCAAATCACAACAACAGTTATCTCATTGTGCTTTCCATAAAGAGCAGGTCTAGACCGGACTCTGGGATGTTATTTACAGAAACCCAACAGTTAACCAAGAGCAAGCACTAGGCCACAAAGGCAAGGACAAACTTCCTTTCAAGAGGCAGAAACCTTGAGCAGAACCATAGCTCAGGGTGGGGGGGGCATCTGCCTCAACCGGTTGGGGGTGAGAGAGAGAGAGACATGGAGAATTCCAGCAGAGGGTGTGGAGCAGGAACATGGAGGCAGCAGGTGACTCCAACCACAGATCCAGAGCCAGAAACACCTGCAGGAACCGATAGGAGGAGAGAGGCGAGGGGCGAGAGAGCACAAGACTCTGGGAAAGGGAAGAAGTCGAGTTAATAACGTGCATTAATGTAATGAGGTTGCATACAGATGGAGAGAAGTAGCATCATGGGAAGTCCCCCAGTAGTCTAGGCCAATAGCAGCGTAACTAAGGGATGGTTCAGGACTCTCCTGAGCCAGCCCTAACTATAAGCTTTATCAAAGAGGAAAGACTTAAGCCTACTCTTGTTCATAGGGATCAATTCCGCCATGTCCTCAGTTTTTTTAAGTAGCGTTATTTGGCTTCATTATTTAGTTTGTCAGTATACGGTATAGTCAACTTTTTTTTTGTCACGGCCCATAACTATTTTTCTGTCATTCTATCTATTCTATCCTACACTAGTGTTTTGAAGCCTTTGCGTTACCGCTAAAATGGTCGCCGCTACCCACAATGCACCGTTCCATAACGTCTACGCCCGAGCTCTATATCCCAAAATGTCCCAGTTAGATAGTGAATGCCGTACACATAATCTTTGTAAATCTTTACAATCATTCACAGAAAGAACCAAGCAGGCCTGCCTTGTTGCAAAACCCAAATTTTCTGCAAAACTATTAAAGCCGTTTTCCAGACTCTTTGAGACACCCCCTCTGGCAGGAGGCTGAGGTCCATCAGGACCAAAACCTCACGCTACATGAACAGTTTTCCCCCCCCGCCACTAGCCTCATCAACAAGGCCCGGATGTACTTCTGTTAATCCATAACGTTGAATATGAATATGACACAGCTGTACTGTAAATGTCAAGCCTTTGAATCCATCATGTAAGATTTGATATAGCATACAGCAACTTGGTTTTGTGAAAGAAGGTGCTTTGCAAAAGCTCGGTACAATGATTAAAAAACGTTTGTCATAGTATAGAAATCCATTAGATTCACCAGTTGTTTTTTAACAATGCCATATGAATATCATATAATGTACAGTACGTTCACTCTACTAATCTAATGGTTTCCTGCTCTCATAAAAGCTTTCAAGAATGAAAAATAAACAAATTCTATTGTTCGGTTAACATCGTTGTCTCTTTAGTAACTGTTGAATTTTTTACATATACTGTACCAAATGTGGTCTCATCTTTCAGATTTGTGTCTTTATTAATAATAAATACTTAGCAGAACAGGATACAGAGTATCTCTAGCCACATTGCCTGTATGATTAATGTGCTGTAAAGTTGGCATGACAGCTCCTTCACACGATCTGGGCAACTCAACACCAGTCTCTCACCACTGTCTAGGACAGGGGCTAGAGCAGGGGGAATGTTGGTCTCCACAGAGCGGTAGAGGGCAAGAATAGAAGCAGTGAACAAGAAGAGAGAGGGGGACGTTCACTATCTTCTTTATCCCTCTGAACAGAGTAGCACAGTTTGGATTACAGTACGCAGCATTTTTCTAACACCACCTCCAGATATCAGTCATGTAAAAGTTGCATTGTGACAGAGAGAACGGCCATTAACCCTCATGTTGTCCTATATCAATGCTCTTTTTAATTCCCCAAAATAACATGATTGATTCCACACAACGCTCTTTGCCAAGTACAAATCTCTACTTTCATTCATTTTGGGGCGTCTTATTCAATTTTATAGCATTTTAAAAAAACATTGAAGTGTTTTTGAAATAGTATTGAGTAAAAGTTGATTCCAGTCTGTCATTATCATCAACATCCATTCCTTTAATTTTAGTCTAAATAATTCCTAATTTCTGCTTTTCTAACTCAAACATTAGGTATATTTTCCTATAAATGAGGTTTATTGACCATAAATTAACTGTAAAACTATAGTTAATAAATTAGTGTTACGTTAAAAACATCAAAAAAGTGACACTTTTTTTTAAAATGTTTTTTTCAAAAGTATTGAAAAAAGGACAAAAAAGGTTAAAAACATCAATAAAAAGCATTTATTTTGGCAGGAAGACAACACAAGTGTTCTATATTCTATATCCACGGCGTTCCACTTCCGGGATTGCTCCGGTGCCGCTGGAGATTCCCCCGGATGTCCCTCTTTTCGGCAGGATGTCCGTCTCCTTCCTCTTTCTTTCTGTTGGTGTCCTAACCTCTGGTGGATTTCTGAGGACTATGGTTACCTGGTCCTCAGATCTCTGCAGGGTAAATCCAGACAGCTAGCTAGACTATCTGTCCAATCTGAGGACTATGGTTACCTGGTCCTCAGGTCTCTGCAGGGTAAATCCAGACAGCTAGCTAGACTATCTGTCCAATCTGAGGACTATGGTTACCTGGTCCTCAGATCTCTGCAGGGTAAATCCAGACAGCTAGCTAGACTATCTGTCCAATCTGAGGACTATGGTTACCTGGTCCTCAGATCTCTGCAGGGTAAATCCAGACAGCTAGCTAGACTATCTGTCCAATCTGAGGACTATGGTTACCTGGTCCTCAGATCTCTGCAGGGTAAATCCAGACAGCTAGCTAGACTATCTGTCCAATCTGAGGACTATGGTTACCTGGTCCTCAAATCTCTGCAGGGTAAATCCAGACAGCTAGCTAGATTATCTGTCCAATCTGAGGACTATGGTTACCTGGTCCTCAAATCTCTGCAGGGTAAATCCAGACAGCTAGCTAGATTATCTGGCAATGCAAGATCATTCAGGGATCTGTATGTTTTTGGTTATTTAGTTTGGTGGTTTAACCCACCTATCTTTCCAAACCACTAACCCCAGATCCCTAATACCGTTCTAAACCACTAACCCTGGTCCCTAATCCAGCTCTGATCTCCAGAGCCGCTAACCTTGGTCCCTAGTCCCTAAAACCACTAACCCTGGTCCCTGATGTTTACAACTGGGGGGCCATGTGACTTGACTGTTTATGCCGCCATTTTGACAGGAAAGTAAAAGGCAAAAAAATGTCTAAAACCTACAGCTTAGAAAAACATATGCTGAATGCATTCAATTTCCATTTCAATTTCAATTTATTTATAGTATCAATTCACAACAAGAGTTATCTCAAGACACTTTACAGTTAGAGTAGGTCTAGACCACACTCCAGAATTTACAAGGACCCAACAGTTTCCTCCAGAGCAAGCAACAGTGCGACAGTGGCGAGGAAAAACTTCCTTTTAGGCAGAAACCTCGGTCAGACCCAGACTCTTGGTAGGCGGTGTCTGACGACCGGTTGGGGTTAGAATGAAAAGTGGCAATAGTCCCAATAAAAATAGTAGTTGTTAGTAGTCCTTTGTAGTAGGCATCGCAGAGCGTTCATCAGATCATTTAAAATAATGTTTTAAGTCAATTCAATTGTATTTTATTTATATTGTCAAATCATAACAGACGTTATCTCAGGACACTTTACAGATAGAGTAGGTCACACTCTATAATTTACAAAGACCCAACATTTCCCCCCAGAAGCATGCATTTGGTGTGACAACGTTGAGGCAGAAGCCTCAGATAGAACCTGACTCTCGGTCGGGTCTGTTTGAGGATCTGTCTGTTTTAGGTTATTTGGATTGGTGGTTTAACCCCCCCGACCTGTCTAAAGCACTGATAACCCTCCATTACTGTAGATTATAGTGGCTCTAAGCCCAAATTCAGGGTCCAAAAGAATCATTTTGCTACACAGTAATGAAGATGAGGTCTATGCAGAGAGCTTTGACTAACGCCCTTTGGCCTTTGGTAGCTTGTAAAGCCCTTATGAACAGATTCAGTTCTGATACAGTAAACCATGTGGTTGCAGATAATAGAACACAAAAAGAGGTTCAGGACTAGAGCAAATGCCGGGTGAGTAACAATTACAACACTGGAACATGGAAACTATGCATTTAAATAAGAAAAATAACTGAAATCACACAACAGGAGTAGTGTTCCCTTGTGCTGGTTTATTTTGCATAGTGGCCATATTTAAAAATGCAGGACTCAGGGGGAACCCAGACTCAACAGACTGATCAGGAGCGTGGGCACTGCCCTGGACTGTCCTCTGGACTCCAAGTAGGGGGGGAGAAGGATGTTAGCTAAGCCGACATCCATCCTGGACAACACCTCTCACCCCCTACATGACACTGGGGGGTCCTTGAGCAGCTCCTTCAGCAGCAGACTGATCCCCCCCCCCCAGTGTAAGAAGGAGCGGTACCAACACCACTTGATGGCTCTATGTATATCTGTAAATAGATTTATGTACATCTGTGCATATTTATATTTTTCCACTCCGAGTACTTACCGGATAAGCGGATAAAGATAGATGGATGAATGGATGGATGGATGGATGGATGGATGAATGGATGGACAGATGGCTGGATGGAGTACTTACTTTTTGTAATATTATTTATATTATGGTCGGTCACTCTTCAATAGAATTTATATCATTGTTTTGCTATATTATTCAATTTCATACACTTACATTGCAATACTTTTTGTACTACGGCCACCTCACTTACTTTACTTTAAAAAACTTTTTATATAATGCCACTTTAAATTCACTCCGTACTTTTTGCACATTATCTGTTGTTTGCCTGTTACTTTTTACTATGGAAGTACTGCTGCTTTTACAAGGGAATAAAGTATTATCTAATCGAATCTTTTCTTTTTCTTGCTATATTACAACTGTAACACACTGACCTCTTTTGTTGCTTAAACACTTGATCCTATATGTTGCACCCCCCCGTTAGATTGTGTTTGACTACAGTCAGAGTATAGCTTATAGGGAATTACAGGATACACAACAAACATTAGTGATTGAATTAGTTTGGGGATTTTACTCATTGGGATAACTGCAAGCTTATATGTGCATGTGTGCAACTGTGTGTATTTGCATGCTTGTATAACGAGTATAAGTACCAGATAGCCACATCCACCATGTTTGTTTGCGAACAGACTACTAATCCTGTTATGATCTTCACATCTGTAACAATATTATATTAAACATATCCATGGTATCACATTTATTAAGCATAAGCACTTTTTAAGAATTAAGCTTTTTGATTCAGGTTATTATCCTATTTAACGTAATGTATATGGAAGCAATGTTAATATAAAATATAATGGAAGGGAAACTCTGTGGCTAAAATCGCCTCTGCTAGAGTTACAATGGTTCACACTATCGTGCATCAGAAAACCACAGATGTTACTCATGTGCACATCATTAATAATGGATGTGTCACTGTATTGTGTCAATATAGCACTGGTAAAATATAATTGGTATCCTCAAAACTGGTATTTCTCCATTTTAAACACTTCCCATAAGTGTACACTTCCCTGTTTAATTACTCTGGTGAACAGCATTTTCATGATTCAATATGCAAAAAGTTATTTACTAGTGATATGGATGGCAGTATTGATGTTGAGTACACCCATTTGGCCCAGCACAGTCCAGCACAGGGAACTGTTCTCTTCCTCATGGTTTAAACCTGCACTAGCCAATAAAGAGCCTACTTCCTCCTCCAGTTGTCCCGAGTGTAACTTTGCATTCAGATACCTTAACACATATTTCATCTTTACAGGGAGTTTCTAAGGATTTCCCATTGGATGCCGTTCACATTCAGTACGGCAGGGTCAGTTGAGACAGGTTAGGTCTTTATTAATTAAATTAATGAGAAGCATTACTTGGCTGTTGGCAATGAGTGGGGAAATTCAGTACAGGGTGAATAGTAATAGCTAAACAATGTACATGTTCTTGTTCATACAGTAATAAGCAATCAATGGACAGCACTGTAGGGTTTAATACCTCTGGCCCTAAAAACAAGGAAGAATCACTGGACTTGCACTCAAACAGTGGACACTGAATATTAAAAGGTATAATGGGATATACACACAATTAATTGTATTGTAATATAGATCCTGAACAAAGAAGCAGCATAGCGCTTTGTTGGAGGCCTTACAGGGATCTAGCTTAATAAAATAAGATGCATTGGGCCTCTTTTAAACATATTCTGTACACAGTTCTCTTCATAAGAAACAATTAAGTCATGCGAAGCACTGTGTCTCTCTTACTTTTCCCCAAAGGAGTACTTTGCTTTTGTCTCACTGTATTTTTCTGACTGATGATGTGACATAAGGGGGGGGGGGTTAATATTCGTCAGCCTACACGCAAAACAGAGAGGAAGAGACAGAGAGGTGGAGAGACAAAAAGAGTGAGAAAAGAGGAGTTAGCTTTGGAAAGGGGTGAAAACAATGAAAAGCGCACATCATATCATCATATCAAGAGAGAGGAGTGATGGCTTAGGGCAACTGTAGGGTAAGCAAATGTTTGATGCTTGTTGACAGCTGTATCTGTGAGGTGGGGGAGAGAGAGCGAGACACCAAGCAGACCAAGACTTATAATCCTATATCATGCAAGGTTGCGTGATCGTTCATACCCCACTCTTTGCTGCTCTGCACACCATTTGCCCTAATTGGTTACACCCACTCACTCTCAGTCTCAAACACACACACAGACACACATATAGGTAGATGCACCAATGCATACAGAGACACAACAATGTCTACATCTCCTCTCCCCATATCCCCGGTGACAATGAGGAGAATCCTTAAGGGTATATTACAGACACGCATGTACATACACTTATGCATGCACATTATCATGCACATATACACACACCCTACTAAGCATATGGTAGACAGTCACGCAACCCCCAGCCCATATCCCCCACAACCTTGGCGCATCTTGCTTCCTGGCTACAATTACCTAACGGATAATAAACACCACCTTTATGCTTTATTACTTTCTTTAGCTCTGTCGATGCCTTTACAGCACGAGTTTGCAATCTTTTTTGTCTTTTCCCACAGCTGTGACAGATGAACTCACCGCCCCCAAACCACCCGACATGCTCCAAATATAAATGATTTTACACTGGATGTTATTTAAAAATTTGTCAATTTGTTGTACTACTACCACAGGAAAGTTACCAATTATTTTTAGCTTTTTATTCTGACAATGCATAAATTTATGACTAAGCTATTTCAGTCATTTCTTAAGTACTTTCTTTGGTTGTTTTTAACCACTTTCCCAACACTTTTGGCTAACCATTGCAACTATTTATCATACTTTTGGCTATTTCAATAGTTTTGTTCAATAGTTTTAGCTAACTATCTCTACTATTTATCCATTACTTTTAGCTATCTCTACTATTTATCCATTACTTTTAGCTATCTCTACTATTTACACATTACTTTTAGCTATCTCTACTATTTACACATTACTTTTAGCTATCTCTACTATTTACACATTACTTTTTTAGCTATCTCTACTATTTATCCATTACTTTTAGCTATCTCTACTATTTATCCATTACTTTTAGCTATCTCTACTATTTATCCATTACTTTTTTAGCTATCTCTACTATTTATCCATTACTTTTAGCTATCTCTACTATTTATCCATTACTTTTAGCTATCTCTACTATTTATCCATTACTTTTAGCTATCTCTACTATTTATCCATTACTTTTAGCTATCTCTACTATTTATCCATTACTTTTAGCTATCTCTACTATTTACACATTACTTTTAGCTATCTCTACTATTTATCCATTACTTTTAGCTATCTCTACTATTTATCCATTACTTTTAGCTAACTATTTCTACTATTTACACATTACTTTTAGCTATCTCTACTATTTATCCATTAGTTTTAGCTAACTATTTCTACTATTTACACATTACTTTTAGCTATCTCTACTATTTATCCATTACTTTTAGCTATCTCTACTATTTATCCATTACTTTTAGCTATCTCTACTATTTATCCATTACTTTTAGCTATCTCTACTATTTATCCATTACTTTTAGCTATCTCTACTATTTATCCATTACTTTTAGCTATCTCTACTATTTATTTATCCATCTCTACTTTTATCCATTACTTTTAGCTATCTCTACTATTTATCCATTACTTTTAGCTATCTCTACTATTTATCCATTACTTTTAGCTATCTCTACTATTTATCCATTACTTTTAGCTATCTCTACTATTTATCCATTACATTTAGCTATCTCTACTATTTATCCATTACTTTTAGCTATCTCTACTATTTATCCATTACTTTTAGCTATCTCTACTATTTATCCATTACTTTTAGCTATCTCTACTATTTATCCATTACTTTTAGCTATCTCTACTATTTATCCATTACTTTTAGCTATCTCTACTATTTATCCATTACTTTTAGCTATCTCTACTATTTATCCATTACTTTTAGCTATCTCTACTATTTATCCATTACTTTTAGCTATCTCTACTATTTATCCATTACTTTTAGCTATCTCTACTATTTATCCATTACTTTTAGCTATCTCTACTATTTATCCATTACTTTTAGCTATCTCTACTATTTATCATTACATTACTTTTAGCTATCTCTACTATTTATCCATTACTTTTAGCTATCTCTACTATTTATCCATTACTTTTAGCTATCTCTACTATTTATCCATTACTTTTAGCTATCTCTACTATTTATCCATTACTTTTAGCTATCTCTACTATTTACACATTACTTTTAGCTATCTCTACTATTTATCCATTACTTTTAGCTATCTCTACTATTTACACATTACTTTTAGCTATCTCTACTATTTATCCATTACTTTTAGCTATCTCTACTATTTACACATTACTTTTAGCTATCTCTACTATTTATCCATTACTTTTAGCTATCTCTACTATTTACACATTACTTTTAGCTATCTCTACTATTTATCCATTACTTTTAGCTATCTCTACTATTTATCCATTACTTTTAGCTATCTCTACTATTTATCCATTACTTTTAGCTATCTCTACTATTTATCCATTACTTTTAGCTATCTCTACTATTTATCCATTACTTTTAGCTATCTCTACTATTTATCCATTACTTTTAGCTATCTCTACTATTTATCCATTACTTTTAGCTATCTCTACTATTTATCCATTACTTTTAGCTATCTCTACTATTTATCCATTACTTTTAGCTATCTCTACTATTTATCCATTACTTTTAGCTATCTCTACTATTTATCCATTACTTTTAGCTATCTCTACTATTTATCCATTACTTTTAGCTATCTCTACTATTTATCCATTACTTTTAGCTATCTCTACTATTTATCCATTACTTTTAGCTATCTCTACTATTTACACATTACTTTTAGCTATCTCTACTATTTATCCATTACTTTTAGCTATCTCTACTATTTATCCATTACTTTTAGCTATCTCTACTATTTATCCATTACTTTTAGCTATCTCTACTATTTATCCATTACTTTTAGCTATCTCTACTATTTATCCATTACTTTTATCTATCTCTACTATTTATCCATTACTTTTAGCTAACTATTTCTACTATTTACACATTACTTTTAGCTATCTCTACTATTTATCCATTACTTTTAGCTATCTCTACTATTTATCCATTACTTTTAGCTATCTCTACTATTTATCCATTACTTTTAGCTATCTCTACTATTTATCCATTACTTTTTTAGCTAACTATTTCTACTATTTACACATTACTTTTAGCTATCTCTACTATTTATCCATTACTTTTAGCTATCTCTACTATTTATCCATTACTTTTAGCTATCTCTACTATTTATCCATTACTTTCAGCTATCTCTACTATTTATCCATTACTTTTAGCTAACTATTTCTACTATTTACACATTACTTTTTTAGCTATCTCTACTATTTATCCATTACTTTTAGCTATCTCTACTATTTATCCATTACTTTTAGCTATCTCTACTATTTATCCATTACTTTTAGCTAACTATTTCTACTATTTACACATTACTTTTAGCTATCTCTACTATTTATCCATTACTTTTAGCTATCTCTACTATTTATCCATTACTTTTAGCTATCTCTACTATTTATCCATTACTTTCAGCTATCTCTACTATTTATCCATTACTTTTAGCTAACTATTTCTACTATTTACACATTACTTTTAGCTATCTCTACTATTTATCCATTACTTTTAGCTAACTATTTATACTATTTACACATTACTTTTAGCTATCTCTACTATTTATCCATTACTTTTAGCTATCTCTACTATTTATCCATTACTTTTAGCTATCTCTACTATTTATCCATTACTTTTAGCTATCTCTACTATTTATCCATTACTTTTAGCTATCTCTACTATTTATCCATTACTTTTAGCTAACTATTTCTACTATTTACACATTACTTTTAGCTATCTCTACTATTTATCCATTACTTTTAGCTATCTCTACTATTTATCCATTACTTTTAGCTATCTCTACTATTTATCCATTAGTTTTAGCTATCTCTACTATTTATCCATTACTTTTAGCTATCTCTACTATTTATCCATTAGTTTTAGCTATTTCTACTATTTACACATTACTTTTAGCTATCTCTACTATTTATCCATTACTTTTAGCTATCTCTACTATTTATCCATTACTTTTAGCTATCTCTACTATTTATCCATTAGTTTTAGCTAACTATTTCTACTATTTACACATTACTTTTAGCTATCTCTACTATTTATCCATTACTTTTAGCTATCTCTACTATTTATCCATTACTTTTAGCTATCTCTACTATTTATCCATTACTTTTAGCTATCTCTACTATTTATCCATTACTTTTAGCTATCTCTACTATTTATCCATTAGTTTTAGCTATCTCTACTATTTATCCATTACTTTTAGCTATCTCTACTATTTATCCATTACTTTTAGCTATTTCTACTATTTACACATTACTTTTAGCTATCTCTACTATTTATCCATTACTTTTAGCTATCTCTACTATTTATCCATTACTTTTAGCTATCTCTACTATTTATCCATTAGTTTTAGCTAACTATTTCTACTATTTACACATTACTTTTAGCTATCTCTACTATTTATCCATTACTTTTAGCTATCTCTACTATTTATCCATTACTTTTAGCTATCTCTACTATTTATCCATTACTTTTAGCTATCTCTACTATTTATCCATTACTTTTAGCTAACTATTTCTACTATTTACACATTACTTTTAGCTATCTCTACTATTTATCCATTACTTTTAGCTATCTCTACTATTTACACATTACTTTTAGCTATCTCTACTATTTATATATTACTTTTTAGCTATTTATTCTACTTTTTATAACTATTTATCCATCACTTCAGAAAACTATCAGCAGCCTATCCACTATGTACAGTATATTTACTATTTCATTTTTCAGGACTTTTTACTATTTTAGCCCTGCTAGCTTGATTACTACTTTTCAAGCACTTTCAATCACTATATGTTTAGCTGACGTCAATATGCATATTCAATATTATTATATTGATTAAATATGTGGATATTAATTATTAGAAGAATCGTTATTTAGATTTTGTGGAATGAGTATGCCCGGTTGGGATTGCCTGATCTAAATCATAAAGATTTTCCGTAAAAGAAGAAACAACATTAATATTTTCAGTCCTAGGGACTTCAAAATAAACAGCTGAATGTGATGACATTCAGCTGTTTATTTCTAGTGTTTCAGTATGCATTCAGCGTTAAAATGAAATGGTGCCCAGGGGCAACTAGCCAGTTGAAAGGTTCCCGAGTGCAACCTGGTGAATCATGAACTAGACATGCAGGCCGCAGCTGACCGTGAGTCATACACACATGCGTACACAACACACAAGTAAGCAAGCTCTTTCTCTCACACACAGATAGACAAAGTGTTTAAGCCACTAATTCAACCCTCTACTGTGTATCTCACTCTGCACTCCTACAATCAGTCCTATTGGGCAGGACCAGCAAACATGATTGGAACATACAGGACTAGTGAATGCTCTAATAATTTCCATGTGAGATTAGGAGGAGACAACAGTGAGATTATGGAGCCACTGCCAGCACTGTCTGATGTGGGTTGTATTCATGCTCCAGTTGACCGATTAAGCTGTGAGGGTTATACAAGGATAGATGCTCCAGCTTTTCCTTCTGATGGAGAATGCTTCCACCTACTGGTCACAACTGCACACTGGAGCCGAGGAAGTTTTTATTTTCTCTTTAAATCACATCTCATTCCATACGAAAATGTTATATTATCACATATATCCATCATTTTTCCAACAAATTAAGAAAAAGCCCAGCTATACATTATCAGCCTATTTTTTTCTCAAGATGTGACAATGCCAACCAAAAACTTCTGAATGGTGTGTTCGATATTTTAGTACAGAGCTGCTTAACACCATGGTTGTTAAAGAATGAGTGAAAATTAAACAGGAAATGCCATTGTATGAATTTGTTCTGGGCTAAAATTATTTAGATAATTAAGTGCTGGGGAGACCAAGAATTAACAAAATACACACTTTATTTTTTAGCATATACTGTATCCATAGTCCATCATCTTAAGTTATAAACACTGGAATGTCATTCAACCTTCAGTCTTTGTGACGTTTGTGTTGGTTTGTAATGGCCTACGATCTGAATCAAGATGAAGGAGTTGATGATCAAGAAGAGCAATCCAGCAAGCCAGATCAACAGGAAGGTGTTGTAGCCTTCAAACTCCAGGAAGTAGGATGGGCCCAACCAGATACCCTGATAGTGGAAAGGAAGTATAAGTTTCTTCATACCAAGATGAATTTTAGTTACTTTGGCTTTAATATTATGAATATAAGAATCGATAGGCATCGATGCATCTACCACTGAAGATGCACTTTTTTATTGCCAACATAAGTAATGACAGTTTGTTATAACGTGAGGGTTTTGTCTGATAATGCAATAAATTGATTTACCTGTCCAACAAACCAGAGGAGCAGCAGTCCCACTCCCTGTTTCAGTGACAGACCCAGGTGTGGGATGACCAGAGGGAGTAGACACAAATACCACAGGAAGTACTATGAAAGATTAACAGGCAGACATTATTAAATGCTCTGAAAAGGGTGTGAGCTATGGCTATGTAATATTATACACATATTGTAACTACATTAATATTCACAGTGCCTGTGGCTGGAGGGTACGCTGGAGGACAAAACAAATTCACTTCTGATGGATGGGAACCAGTTCTAATTTACAAATTAGCTCTTTTTTCACAAGTAACACTAAAAGGTAACCCTAATGAACTTGTGATATCAAACTGGAAATGCATCATCTAAACACTACTTGGACTATGTACCTGTGAAGTGCAGACTTTGTTGAAAGAGACAAAGATTGCGGTGTGCAGGAAACAGCAGAAGGCCAGGTCAGAGTAAAAGGCCCACGATGCTACCAACAGCAGGATGAACTGTGGAAAGAAAGCTACCAGGCCGAGCCACTGGCTCCACCGGCTGTCTGTACCAAGACATAATAAACATACTTTCAACTTTATAACTGATTCAATTAACAAGCATTTTATCACAGCTGACCATGAGCTTTAACTTTATGCAGGTCTGTATTCTGTCTGCAGTAAGTTGTCACACTACGAGGCTATAAATGTCTGGAGCGGCGAATACCAGTGGTGAGGTAGAGCATATAGAAGTATGGAGAGAAGTTGTGTCTGATGTCCCTTCTGGTCAGATGGTACAAGTAGGTCTCATGAAGGAACTCCCATCCATACCTGGTAATACAGGAGAGGATTATTAAAGTATTATTTATTTTATGTGAAAGTGTATTTCCTCGGATAAGGGATGATTATGGAGAGGCCAATATGAAGTCATATTAGAAATACTTAAATCAGACATTTCAAGCACCATGTTTTGTACCATCTGAATACTTTAGGGGGAGTTTTAATGAATCATGTGTTACCAGTTGAGTAATTTCAAGTTATCTGGACTTTTTACACTTGAACAACAGAAGCATGACATTTCTGCATGTGGGAGAAATCTAAATCCATGCAAAAACTAGTTTAGCAAGGTTAAACACCTATTGTAATATGTAATATTATGCAGTCAAAAAGAAAATCTTTTTACTGTGTGTGTAATTTATGTGTTCATCTCACATATAATAGAAGAGGGCTGTGAGCAGAAAGAAAACTCCTCCGGCCACACATGCAAAGAGGGACAGCTCTCGGTTGAGAAAGCTTCCCATAAATCCAATGAACCTCCTCCACGGCTTTTCGTTCTCCTTGGATCTGGTCTCTAACGTGCGCAGAGTTAGAGCGATGGGCAGAGCATATGTAACAGGATAGATCTTCATATGAACTGACAGACCATAGAATATGGCTGCCCATATCATCTGCCTGGCTAGAAGAAAAACAGTAAAAAACATATTGGCGCAGCAGCTGTGTATACGTTCCCTTACAAAATTAGCAATATCTACATAAGTTTGCGATATATTTGTAATAATCATGAGATAAAATGTGTTTTTGAAGCTCCAAAGCTACACACACACACACACACACACACAACTTCCACACCCTTACCTTCAATACAAAGTAATGTCCCCAGCACAAGGGCTGCCATGATTGACTCAGCATTCCCACGGCTGGATACTCCCATCGGCAACGGGTTAAGGAGCCACAGAGAACAAACACGACGCGCAGTCTGAAAAGAAAACAAGTAATATGCACTCTGCATTTCCAAGAAGGCTCTGTTACAAAATGATACATTTGCAACAATGGTCAGCAATTATCAATAAAACATGCTAATAAAATTGACTGATTTATGATCAACAAGGAACGGAGTTAAAAAAACATACATCTGAGCCCAGACCTCTCAGGCGAAGGATTCTATAGATGAGCAGTCCTGACAGCACATCACACACAATGAAGAGGATCTTGCCCAACACCACGCTGAGATAGATGTTAGGGGTGAGCAGCCAGGCTAGCAGAGGGGTGTAGCGGTAGGTTGATCTGTTGTATGGGGACTGTCCCTGTGAAAAAATGTGTCCCTTAATTAAATGATGTAGTACTGCACAGAAGTATGGAAACAACATACTTAGTACAAGCACTCTTGATGCAGAATGGCCCCAGTCTGTGTATTTACATATTATTGTGACATTATTTTTGATGTATTGACCTGGAGTAAGCAGTACTTGGATGGTGTAGCTAGCTGGTGGAGGTAGTTATTTTAACTGCGGCACATAATGGTGGGGAGTTAGCTAAATCTAACAATACATCATGTTATATTCATTTATAATTTGTTTTGTATGTAAAATCTTAATCTGAAAGGCAACAAGTAACTATAGTTGAAAAGATATGTTGACATACGTCAATGGTATGACAAGCTATATTTTCTTGATAGCTAGCTTTTGCTTTTGAAGTTTAGCTTGAATGTTTGACGTTTTAAAAGACTATTAGAAGTACCATGGTAAAGTTGGTTTTATATTGGACTTTGGCGATTATGCAGCTTGCCCTTTTGACTTATCCACGTCAAAACGCTGTTGGTCAGCTCAGCTAACTCCCCTACGTATTGCACAAAGCTTCTTTTTGTTTTAAATAAATCTTTTTTTTATGTAAAAAAAAAATGCTATAAAATATTTATAATTTTTGTTTTTAAATAATAAGCTTTGTGCAATGTGTAGGGGAGTTGAGCTCCCCAAAAGTGTTTCGACATGGACAGCTAGGTCAAAGGGGCAAGCTGCAGAACAGACTTTTCTAATGTGTCCAATATAAAAACCAAATTTACCACGGTAGTAGGAGTAGCTAGCACCACATTAGCATTATATGGCTAACAGTACAATAATAATAATGTATAATAATAATAATGGGGAAATTACAATTTAATTTAAGCATATATTTTTTCTTTGGTGCCAGCAATAATAGTAGTAACGTTTGACAGAGTAGCTTTATTTGGCTAACGTAGCTTAACTTTCCTCCTCCTGTCACATAGCTAGCCAAGTTATAGGACGTATATTACCTCAGTAACGAATCTTGCAGCGTCTGTGAACACATGGTAGTCAATGTCAGTGTACTTCACCACCATAGTCCTGTCCTGGTAGTCTCCATAGGCGACCAAGGCCAGTCGTATAGCGAATGAAGCCGTAAAAAGGACATGTTTTTCTGTGAGCTGGGTTATTAGCTTTTCCATCACTAGCTAGCTAACCAAGCAGGGGAAACCTGATTAGCGAACAGCACGAGCTAAATTAGCTACTTTTCTCCTCTGCTGGAATACGTTAGTCACTTTCCGTTTCTCTCATCTCAGCTTGCCTTTAAGAGTTTTCTGGTAATTATAGCCGTCATGTTTTGTTAATAAGCAATTCGCTTTTCCATTTACTTCAAACATGACAACTAGGAAGTTATCCAGAAGTGCAGTTCCAGATTCTTCTTTTCTACACAAGGGCCAGACAAAGCGATGCAGGAGCACCACCTACTGTGCTGGAGTAGGATGGATTTACTGACAAAACGAGACGGGTATGGCTGCAGCCTGGAGCGTCCCCTGTCATCCGTCCCGTCCATAGACCGTTAATATTAACGGTCTATGCTCCTGACACGGCCCGAAACCCAGTCAAATCCCATCCTGTTAAAATGCGGCGTGCCCCCCCCGGAATACGAAGTGTCTGTTCCACTCATCTAAGCTTGACTATGACGTACTTATTTTTGGTAATAGTGACGTCATGTTACCTTAATATGCGATTTGTTTTTTAATAAACTTCACCCACTAGGAAGTTCTTCTTTTTCTGACTTTTATTGGCGGTTGGCAGTTCAAACCTGTGTCTGACACAGCAAGCTTTTTTACATGCAAAATGTTCCTTATGTGACATATAGCACATATCTCCTGTTACACTTGCAGGTACATTTAATCCCCTTAAAATTTAATATTAATAGCCTACTATTAGATCTTCATGCTTGAATCATGTGTATTAACAGTTCCACAATATTATTAGTAATCCCACTACTTTTCTTGGCAGATCAAACTGTAGCTTAGCCATATTATCACACAGGTCTGAGAAAATGTTAAAAAATAAAGTTTGAAATACATGCTACAAACAATATTTGTGAACCACACACTTTTATTCCATATGTAATGACATAAAGCATACACATAAAAATGTCCTGGACTCAAAAGGAGTTCAAACCTTCATGTAAACTCTTTTTCTATAGTCTAAATTCATTATATGCATAGTGGTACAATTACAAATAACTGCACTTTGTTGATTCCAATTCTAATAATTTCCAAGATCATAGCTTTCTGACATTGTGATTTCATCACATTATTCTCTTTGGTTAACTGAATATATTAAAGGCTGAAATTGCATATTCTGTAGATAAAGTGCAGAGAATCTGCAATCGTCATACATTCATATGGTACAGTTGACGCCTGGCAGGTGAAAAAAAAAGAGGAGCATAATAGAAATTGTGATTAAGGCAAATTCTTTCAAAGGCTACAGAATAATAATAAAGAATACAAGACCGTAATGTTCAGGATAAACTCAGGATGTAAGAAGTGATGCAAACAAGAAGCCCTGTTTCTTTCAACACCGCAGTTTCTACTCATCATTCTGGTGTCGAAAATAACTGTGATTAGTACTAAAACTCCAGGGCTGTGATTCTCAAAGTTTTTATACTTTACTTTATGTATTGTAACCCCCCCATTTGAGAACCACTACTCTAACGATGTTTTGCTCACTTAGGGGAGCAGTATCGGCCAGCAAAGAGAACGCTCCTGGAGGGGTTATGTCTGATGAAGAAGAGGAAGGGATGGTCTGCGATGAAGGTAGCTGGAGGCATGGGCATGCAGCGCATCATCATGATAGCAGCAGTGGCAGCAGCAGCCTCCGTTCCCTCCTCGTTGACCTCCACAAAAGCCTTGTGGACGACTTTTGACAGTACCAGGTCGTTGGCAGGAGACATGCCTGTCACACAAGAGAACAAAACAATGACTTACTATAATATAATGTATGTGTCACCCTACAACATGAATAGAGTAAAATATTTAGGGAGAACCTCTGGATTAACTTGTCTCTTTTTAAACTGACAGGAGACAGATCAGGTTTCAGCTGCCTGTTCTTTAAATGATTATGAATATATCTGATATGATGCAGGCACATGTCCTACCAGAGAAGTCACTCGATGCTATGTCGAAGGCATCCACCATGCCCATGCTGACCAGGACGTTCTTCATGTCATATGACTCCTCCATCTTGAACCGAGGCAGCCCCACCTGGACCTCAACATTATCCATCATGTCTGGACGCGTCCACTCCATAAAGTTCTCATAGGTCAGCTGCTTCTCCAGCTGGGGGTGGACACGGAATCAATTATTAGTTTGTCTGTTTCTGTGGGTTTCTTTATTTATGTGTGTGTGTGTGTGTCTTACCTTCTCCAGACCTGTAGTACTGTCCTCCATCTCATTGGGTAAAAAGATAAGCATGCTGAGCTCCTTCCCTTTGTAAGGCATCTCTAGGACCTGTCCAGCAGAGGGTTTCAAACATTACAGTATATATACTGTATATACTTGTCAGGAAGTTAATTTAACAGTTATGGTAAATTAATCATAACCAAAATCTCAATTCTCCTTTGAATCATTCACATTTCATTGAAATCTGATTGAATCCTGTTTGACCTTATTAACAAAGGTTTTATGATTGGTTCAGCTGCATCATTACCTGGCAGCTGGCTTCAGAAATGTAGGTCAAAGGGAACTTGGATTTCTGGTGCATCATCTTCACTGGCTTAGTGTCATTCTGAAAACAGGAAGCAGAAAGAGAGCTTAAAGAGAAACACCAACCAAAATCTTGTACACATCACCTTGTTCCAGTGATGTAGAAATGTTCAGCAGGGTGTGGTCAGTACATAGTGACATCACTGTTGGGTGTGGTTTAAAAAGGTGCAACATCTTTAAGTTTTCAACCAGAGGTAGCTGCAACACACTGCTTGTTAAGTTACTCTTTGACACACTCTACAGTACATTTTAAAGCTGCATTAAGCTACAAGGGATAGGGGTTGGACTCTTTTCTTGCCCAGGGTGCTGGGATACTCCGTCCCCAGCTAAGCACCGCAACATTGGAATTCACCCTAGTCTACTCGATCCACCCCCGAGTATTCTGCCTTCTTGGAGACCCTTGAAAAGGTCCCATGACATGGTGCTTTTTAGATGCTTTTATATAGACCTTAGTGGTCCCCTAATACTGTATCTAAAGTATCTTTTATATAGACCTTAGTGGTCCCCTAATACTGTATCTGAAGTCTTTTTTATATAGACCTCAGTGGTCCCTAATACTGTATCTGAAGTCTTTTTTATATAGACCTCAGTGGTCCCTAATACTGTAACTGAAGTCTTTTTTATATAGACCTCAGTGGTCCCTAATACTGTATCTGAAGTCTCTTTTATGTTGCTTTTATTAAATAATCAAAAGTCACCCTTTTTGTCCCTGCTTTCTACCATATCATATGGCCAGGTTGATGTCAAATTCTTTTCATTACACTTCTTTCAATGAAGAAATCAGGATTAGCATCCTAGTGGCATAAATGGTTTATGCTACCATAATACAGATTAAAAAAACTTGTTTTACTGAGGTTTTGTGAATCCGTGTTAGTCTATTTTTTCTTAGAGCAGTGTTACCTTGTTGAGTCTAAACTGGGCATCCTGTGTGGCACTCGTGTTAAACTGTGTGTTCCATTTGCCTTTGAAGTAGATGGCATTAACCAGCACCAGCCTGGTCATGCTGTCCACCACACCTTTGCCCAGCAGATCCTTAATTTTATCTGGTGAACATAATTGACACATACGTGAAGCAATGGCACACAACTGAAAGCAATTCTGAAGTTTTGATGAAGTTATGAGCTAATTAGCCATGTTTCCATTTGTGTTATGTGTATGTAAGGGTGTATGATCCACCTTGAGTCTGCTTCTGCACCCAGCTGTTGATGTTGAGTCTGGCGGCCTCTGAGCCACCTTTGAAGTCCACAGTCTCGAGCTCTGCTTTGTAGTGCTTTTTGGTTTTTCCTAAGAAATCCTGGAACCATCAACCACACATTTACTTAATTAACTTTAGTTAGTGAAATTGAAGTCATTACAGCCAGAAAAGAATTTCACAATGTATTTCACAATTCCTCATTCATCATTCCTTCTTACAGAGCTTAAATATTCCCATGAGTGCCTCTTACACCACACATACTGTACTCATGAAGATGCATACACACATGCTAAACACACACACCTCAACAAACTGGTAGGACTGCTCCCCGTACAGCCTGTTGGCAACACTGAGGGCATACGGAGCATCAGCCTTGTTGAGCTCGCTCAGCAGCTGGGCAAAGCTAACATGGACATCATCCTGACAATCCTTGGTTTTCAGGCACTGTGGACAAAGAAGAGACAACTGTTACAGAGACGCACTGAGCACTGACAGACCAGTCTATTCTAAACAGTAGATTAGACTGCCTGTTAACTAATGAGACTAAATAAAAAATGTTGTGGTTGTAGTTGCCGACTTTTGTGCTCCATGCATTTGCATAACATTACACATGCATGTTGAATGATGTACCTAATAGCTAGTAGTAATAAAATGTTCTACTGGTGTAGTATTTCAATTTGAAGGTTTTCAGTAATCCATTCTCCAGTCCTCCAAATAACAGATATATTGTATCTGAGAACACCTAAATCATTTGCAAGTCAACGTTAGTGTACAACATCCCAACACGGATTGAAAAATATGGCAAAATGCATAATAAATACAATAAAAAACGGACATGGAAAAAATAAAAGGAAAACTTTAACACCTTACACACAGACTTTAAAGAACCCATGGAGATGCCAGCCCAAGCTTTGACGAGCCCTTCCAGAAACATATACATGAAGACACACGCCATTCCTCCACCATGTTTCTTTTTTTAACATGGTTATTTTAAAAAAAACATGTCCATCTTTTTATTCTGCTCAATTCAGGATGGTATGTATTGTCTGGTGTGCATCCAAATCAGCATTTCGGAAGACAGTCATAATGTCGTTCACTAACTTTGGTCTCAATCACATACAAGAGTGTTATCAGAGTAATACACTTTGATACACTGTATACAGTGAGGAAAATAAGTATTTGAACACCCTGCTATTTTGCAAGTGCTCCCACTTAGAAATCATGGAGGGGTCTGAAATTGTTATCGGAGGTGCATGTCCACTGTGAGAGACATAATCTAAAATAAAAAAATCCAGAAATCACAATGTATGATTTTTTTAACTATTTATTTGTATGATACAGCTGCAAATAAGTATTTGAACACCTGTCTATCAGCTAGAATTCTGAGCCTCAAAGACCTGTTAATCTGCCTTCAAAATGTCCACCTCCACTCCATTTATTATCCTAAATTAGATGCACCTGTTTGAGGTTGTTAGTTGCACAAAGACACCTGTCCACCCCATACAATCACTAAGAATCCAACTACTAACATGGCCAAGACCAAAGAGCTGTCCAAAGACACTAGAGACAAAATTGTACACCTCCACAAGGCTGGAAAGGGCTACGGGGAAATTGCCAAGCAGCTTGGTGAAAAAAGATCCACTGTTGGAGCAATCATTAGAAAATGGAAGAAGCTAAACATGACTGTCAATCTCCCTCGGACTGGGGCTCCATGCAAGATCTCACCTCGTTTCTAAGTGGGAGAACTTGCAAAATAGCAGGGTGTTCAAATACTTGTTTTCCTCACTGTACAAAAGGAAACAGCTTAATTTATGTGTGCTTTAATTTCCTAAAGTATTTTGTTATTATATTTGCTTTTTTCTCAAATTCAGTTCAAGACAGCAGCAAAGAGGAGATCAGCAAGCAAAGCAGAGTGAAACAAGTGTGGAATTCTCTCTGAAACCACCGGCTCACCAGATGACACCATGACTGTTAAAATGCCCCTAACAGACAGTAAAATGCCCCTCAGTTAGTTTCTTATTCCTCTGCTGTTGACTCCGTTACCCCCTTCAGCAGATGCGCTGGCAGTCTGGACTGGACCTGCTGCTGCTGCTGCTGCCCCTGCATCTGCTTTGCTCCTGCATGCCTCGGCTTTTCTGCCTTAGTGAAGCAGAGGACCTGGGGTGCACAGTGTGATCACTGTTAAGTTAGAGACCACATGTCTCTGGTCGCGTACAGAAGTTATAATATCACCCTAACAGTGATCGTCTAATACATTACCTTTAGATTGGGAAGATGGATCAAACACTCTACAAAGTCAAACAGCAAAACAGAGTGAAGGAGTTGTTCAGCAAAACACTGTTTTGGGATAATAATAATAATAAAATAAAAAAAATACCAAAGTGCTACAGATTAAACAAGATTAACAACAGGGTAAAAACAGAAGCAAAGAAATAAAAATAAGAACAATAAACCATTCTACAGGCTAAATCAATCAGGAGACAATGTAGTTATAGTAGAACCTGACCGATAAAGGAATTTTTAAGGCTAATATATATATTTTTTAAATGAATCCAGAAACGCATAACAAAACAAACAGATTTTAACAGATTCTAACATTAGTTATTTGTAGTTATTTATAAGTTCTCACTAAAATAATATGATAATGTGTTTTATTGTCACAACAGAACAGAGGAACATCAAAATATATTAAAGTTCTGATCAATAAAATGTATAAAAATACAAACTTAACATATGGAACTTAAAGTCCTTTGAACAAAAACACATTAACAAAAAAATAATCAGTGTTGCCAACAGGAACGTTGTAGAGCGTCCTCTGGTGGACAGACAATGCAACGCCATCACTAACAGGGACGTTGTAGAGCGTCCTCTGGTGGACAGACTATGCAACGCCATCACTAACAGGGACGTGGCAGAGCGTCCTCTGGTGGACAGACTATGCAAAGCCATCACTAACAGGGACATTGTAGAGTGTCCTCTGGTGGACAGACTATGCAACGCCATCACTAACAGGGACGTTGTAGAGTGTCCTCTGGTGGACAGACTATGCAACGCCAACACTCACAACATGGTTGACAATCAGTTTTTATTTTATTTTTTAAATATTAATTCATCAGAGTATATACTTTTTTTTTTAATTAAAGCAGCCATAATAAATGCCAATACCGATATTTCAGCCAATAATATTGGCCCGCCGATATATCTGTCGGTGCTCTAAATTATAGTACACATTTTACACTGTCCAAAGATTATCTTACCACTCAAACGATTCACTTATGAATGTAGATAACTTCCCAGCATGTACTGTATTTGCTGAAATTTAGTGACCTTACGAGGATATAGTATGAATGCAAAGTCAACCAAACTGACATTTGACAAAAAAACATATTACATATATATTATATATTACATATATATTGCTATCATTACGTTAATGGCTGGGGAGAAGATTAAAGACTAGTTTTTGCAATTAATGACCCACACATTTTTAAATCCCATCAATGGACTCCAGTATTTGGAGAGTAAATGGTACCCGGCTGGCTCATGAATAAGAAACCAGTTTACACAACTGGACTTGCTGGTCCTAAAGAGTAACCACACCCAACAATTTAGTCAGGGGTGTATTCACCGCACCCTCTGTACACCTCTGAGTAAGTGGAGGAAGGAACTGGAGGTCAGCAAACACAAGACTGGGCCTTTTAAATTTCCCTGAGCCAATCAGTGTGCCCTGGGAACGGTGCCTGACTAAAAAGAGAAGATTTAAGAAAAATGTCTTAAATTTTATCAGCAAAAAAAATGTGTTAAAAAAAGTTCAATTGGTTGACAACAATAATCACTTAGATATCGTAAATGCTTCTCTGGTCTTAAAACCCTTAAAGCTATAGTGCGTAGTTTCTGCCGCCCCCATGAGGAATTAATGACAACAAAACTCTCGGCTGTGAGCTATCTATGGTTGTTTTATTGCTAACGTTAGCACAAAACACCATTCAACTGACAGCCTTTGTTGTGTTTGATGCTAACTTTAGCCAGCAGTGAACCAACTTGGTTAAGTAGGTCCATTTTTACTAGGTTGACATTACAAAAGTCTCGTTAGCATCTTGTACGCTATTTGTCACAAAGTGACGCATGCGCAACTCACATCTTCACTCGACTTACATTGGGGAGTGACAGGCACGTCCACATAATACAACCCTTCTGTGACACCCCCCCCCAAAAGCAGTCGCTAGTAGCCAAGGAGGACACAGAGAATTAAAAAAGCATAGACCCTTCAGAAGGTGTTATTATCTTAACCTGATTTTCTTTGCGGGAAAGTCTCTGGACGCCACAATCTTCTGAACATAGCCATACTGAGAAATACAGAGAGAGTTGTGTGGAGCTGATAGTCTTAATTAGCTTTGTAGCAACTCATTTGGCCATGGCTTAAGTTCATTAATGTAAAAAGTTACACACTTAAGCTTTAAAGATGAACTGAACTGGAATTTGAAAAATGGTGATATAACAGATGTATTTTATTTCTTCTCACTGGTACAATTATTAAAATGGGTGAATTTGTTAAAAGGGACAAAATACTGTATTGCCCCAGGCTGCCGTAAGGAACTGTATAGGGCTTAGGCAGCTGGGGTTACGACACATTTCCACAGGCTACCTTTGTCAAGGAATAAAACAGTCCTTAACTCATGGCTAGTAGCTAGCTGCCTTAAAAAACGGGCTAGGCCTCCGACAGCCCCTGGATTTCGAGTCTGTAGCATTTTTTAGCGACAGACTATTTGGAAAGCTGTGCTTCTGATACAACAGCGTCACTGGTGAGGTTAAGTCCAACAGACTGAAACCTGAGGCCTGCAGGCTCCAGTGCAGGGCAGACCGATAACCACCGGCAAGTAACACCACCGATGCTACCTGCCGCAGACAGGGCGCTGAAACGCTCACGGCAGAGCACAGAGAGGTAGCGGTATGTTTACCTGTTGTCAGCATACTATCAAGTCTACTAGGCAAAGGGCTGGATGTAACGTTGTTGTCACTTACACAAAACACGAACATATTCACTTACAAAAATAAAGCCCAACGTATAGGCTTTATAGCAACAACAAAACAGAGACTGACACACTGGGCATGACATGAAATTGAGACACAACACCAAGCTAGATACCAAACAATCCAACCGAGGGAAAGGGCTAGCAACTAAATACGTTGGAAGCTCTCTTATGACAAACTCCCCAAGCTAGAACTCCGACCACAGACTGTATAAATAAACCAAGACTCCGACGATATCACAGATCGACAATACGTTTACTAGCCGCTAACTAAACCACAGAATCCAACGTCCCTCTACTCACCCTGAAGCTAGCGGATGTTCGCCGTCTCAGGGCACATTGTTGATGCAGAAACAGCTGCTAGTTCCATAGTAAAAATCCGCCAACTCTGCACCTGCCTAATCAAAGTAAACAGCAAAACTCGTGAATCCTCCGTGCATCGATGGTCAAACAGGGGTAACTCTCCTACGTGCAGTTAACAAGCGATCCCATTGGATTAATTTGTCCAATTACATTTTCCACTTATCTGCCTCTATTTTCTTAAACAAACAGGACCTTAACCATGTTTTTTATGTTTTCTTTAAATGCAAACGCTATATAAGCAGTCTATTTCCTAAAATGCATAATGTGCTTGGATACAATAAATTAGAGTGCATGACAGTAAGCTGCACACACACCGATCCCTGTCAGTCCCCCCCACAAACGATCCTGTACTGAAGGGGGAGCCTGAAACTGATTGTCCATACCATACCATACCATACCATACCATACCATACCATACCATACCATACCATACCATATCTCTCTCTCTCTCTCTCTAAGTTGCCTTTACACACTACACACAAATCATTTAAAATAGGGTGAACTCTTTGAAAAACGCTGTTACCAGTGGTGGAAAAAGTATTCAGATCCTTTACCTTAGTAAAAGAACCAATACCATACTGTAAAAATACTCTGTTATAAGTTGAAGTCCATAGTTTCATTTACAATAAAACTTGTAAAAGTAAAGTAACTGAAGCTGTTTGATTAATGTTGTGTAGTAAAAAGTACAATATTTCTCTCTGAAATGTAGTGGAGTAGAAGTAGAATGTGGATTGAAAAGAAAAGACTCAAATAAAGAACAAGTACCTTAAATTTGTACTTAAGTAAATGAACTACCAGTAAGATACATTCCACAACTGGTTGTAGGGCAGTATAACACCAACATTGTCCCTGAACTTGTCTAATAGCATGGTTACAACCCCACTGATAATGAAGCAGAAGACAGCAGAGAACAAAGAAGACAAAATACTGTAATATATTTTATATTTGTAACCTGCATATTGCTGTTAAAGGAGAATTCCGGGCATTTTGTACATTAATCTCGATTGTCATAAATATGCGTGTATTTTCGATTGAAAAACCCCGACCCTAATCAGTGCAGGCAACATGGAGCAGCTAGCAGCTACCGGCAGGATCGAGACAGGGACCTTTAAGTCTGTTAAGAGACACAAAGGCACTGTAAAACTGCTGTTTTAGTTCAGTGGAAGCCGATACACGTAGCTGCAGCCGCTCCGTGATGCCTGCACTGATTCAGGTCGGGGGGGGGGTTCCAATCGAAAGTACTTGCATATTTATGACGATCAAGATTAACGTAAAAAATGGCCAGAATTCTCCTTTAATAACTGTAACACTATTGACCTATTCACCGTGCTCTTCAAACAATTCCTTTCCCAATAGTTCACAGTTCCCAACAGTCTGTTGTAATCACTTTCTTCTGTAATCTTTCACAATAAATCATTTCAAAATGAATGATGACTGGAGTCGTTTCCTAAGAAACATGGTGGCTTTAGGGTGAGGTCCTGCCCCTCCCACATTCTCCCACCCCCACCAGCCCAGAGTTATCTGGGTGTGGCTTTGCTTTGGCAATCCTTTTATTGTTGTTTAACACCATGTTAACTCCCACCTGACTACCTTCACTGATTTCTCACTGTATTTCTTATTGCCAAGGCCCTTCTGTTGTTTCTTCTGGGGCACAGACCGCCACTGTGTGAGAGCTTTTATTCTCCTCAAGGTGGAAAAGTATAAAGCAGTCATTATTCCATTATACAGTATATGACTAACCCTATATAGAAATAAAAACTTAGGAATTCACTCTACAACTATCTACATTGCACATAGGAGTACAACAAGAATAGAAGCTGTAACTGTAATGACTATAATAGTCATTCATATTTATCGTCCAATGGGGAATAAATGAGTTTAATTATAGAGAGCTGCAAATATTCTTCTACTTTAGGGAACTCCCCGGGCAGCCAGACAAGTGGACATGCCTGTTGCACATAATGGGAACTGATAAGGTGTACAGATTACTTTACCTATATCTTTATTGCCTTAACACATCCATCTAATGTTTTCTGTTCCTATAGTAACACAACACAGAGCCACCCCCCATAAATTCTAGTTCGAGTCTGAACAGAAGAGAGCTTTGTTATTTTTGCCGACGAGAAAGAAACTGGTGATTCATACTGAGTAAGGGCTAACACGCCTCAGTCCTTCACTCTGCATGTCCCGTACAAACTTATCTTTATTGTAATTTTAAAAAGACATAGTTTTAGGGGTGGGGGAAAAAAATAAAATAAAAAATCGATACAGTATGGTATTGCAATATTTTCCGTGGCAATATTGTATTGATACACCAATTACAAGTATTGAGCTTTTATTATAGGAATTGCACATGCAATTTAGCTTTTTGATACTAGAATACTTAAAACTAATTTTTGTGTCCACTAAACAGTGCCGTTGTTTTTTTCTTTCCAATGTTAACAATATTAAGTTTCCTTAAGGGACATAATGTGAAGTTGAAAAAAAGGTAATACATTGCAATATAATGTTTAAAATAACAATAATATTGTATCGTGACATAGGTATCGAGATATAATTGTATCTTAGGTCCTCTGGCGATTCCCACCCCTACAGTTTGTAAAGGACAGCATTTTATAAATCTGCATCATCTGTCCACTAGACGAACAACGCATCAACACCGTTGGTTAAAAGCTTCACAGAACCACTCCAAACCAAGTGCACAAACCTGCAGTGTAATTTTGTTACTTTTTACAAAGACAGTTGGTGTGTGTGTGTGTGTGTGTGTGTGTGTGTGTGTGTGTATACCTCTGACATCTGGGTGGCTGTGTTGCCTCTGGCCCCCAGCATCACCATAGCCAGGGCTGAAGAGATGCTGAAAGGGGAGTAGAAGATGTTTGCCGTCTTGTCGTCATCTCCAAACTTTTTGAGCAAAGCCAGAGAGAAGGTGGTGTTGGCCTTGGACAGAGGGGTTGGAGATGCCATTGTGTCTGACACACAGGAAAGAGGACAGAGCATTAATTATTACAGACGTAAAATAATGTTATTTATCTGACTAGTATCTCACTCTCTCATTGGGCCAAACTCAACAACTAATTTACAATTACATGGAAAGTCTCTGAATATGAATACCTGATCTACTGAGACAATGTCTGAACAGACTTTAGTTCAGCAAACATTAAATAGACCTAGCAGAGTTAATTCAGTATAGATTTTAGAACAATGAGTTCACCTATCCAAATCTTCACCCACCTACTGTTATAAACACACACACACACACACACGAAAGTATTAAACTTCCAGATTTTTCAATGCGATATGGTAGAACCAACAGCTAAAATGGTTGTTCTCGCTCTGTATTGCAAACAATAAAGTACCGAGGTTACATTAAGTAGCTCCATACACACATAGCATTCTACTTAGCGTTGCATTAGACCGTGAGTCGGCCAGGTAACCATTGACTGTGTTGCATAGCTATGCCTATGCCTGTCATACACGGCCTGTCTCGTTTAACCTGTCAGGTAAAGGTGATTTAAGAATCAAGTTGCTTCTAGTCTGGACACACGTAGCCTACTGCGGTTTCACCGGCGGTGTAGTACAAACCGAATGAGACTTATCTTCTACTTACAGACGGAGCCTTTCCTGGTGGTCCTAGGGCGATTTGGCAGTCTTTCCGATACAGGAAGACTTCAGCCTGCAGCTTCAGTTTTTATTTACAAGCTCCTGACACGCCCTGACCATGGCCCCACAGCCGACAGCGAAATTACGAATCCTACTATGGCTACGCCAAGACCCGCCCTACAATCCCATTTACACACTACTATTGGCCAGAAGTCCGTGCCTACATGTACAGGTCCTATTCCCTGTCCAATCGGCCATCCTAACCATAACCACTTGCGGTCACTGCCTAAACCCCAACCAATCGAACTATATTGCTGTTGAAGGGCGGGTCTTGGAGTCAAATGAGCTTCCTGGATTTGCGTGTCATTCTTCTTCTTCTTCATGTGTTATGGCGGTTGGCAAATAATGTTATGGTACATTATCGCCACCAACTGTTAAGGAGTGTGGCTCACTCTACCTTTACATTCACTAATTCTAACAATAAAGTAAAGAAAATGAGAAGTTGTTTCTTTTTCGAGTTGTTTCTCCTAAGCTCTAAGATATAAAAACAAAAATAGATAACAGTTCTTCCCCAAACTTTTTTTAACAATATCATATCTCAACTTCTCTCAGCATCATAAATCATAATAAATCAGCAGGGTTTGCCATTTAAAAGAATACATTTAAAGATCAAATATTGCAATTGTCAATTGATGCCACCAAAAATGAGTTTAGTATTTTAGCATTGTTCCAAGAAATAGGGCTGTAATTCAAGTTCAATTCAATTTTATTAGCATCAATTCATAACCAGCGTTATCTCGAGACACTTTACAGATAGAGCAGGTCTAGACCACACTCCAGAATTCACAAGGACCCAACAGTTCTAGTATTTTCCTACAGAGCAAGCAACAGTGCGACAGTGGCGAGGAAAAACTTCCTTTTAGGCAGAAACCTGGGACAGACCCAGACCCAGGCTCTTGGTAGGCGGTGTCTGACGACCGGTTGGGGTTAAAATGAAGAGTGGCAATAACAGTCCCAAAAAATAGTAGTTTGTAGTAGTTCTTTGTAGTAGTTCATGGCATAGCAGGGCACTGTGAGCATTACGAGGCACAGCAGGACGTAGCAGGGCACAGCAGAGCGTAGCAGGATGAACGTGGCATCGCAGGACGTGTAGCGGGACCATGGCAACAGCTGCTACTAGGGATGAGCCAAGTACTCGGCTGAAACGATGATCCGGTACGGATAAAGCACTTTTGCCGAGTACAAGTAATATTCGAGTAATACAAGTCAATATCAGTGCTTGGATTGAATAAAACTCCTCAGCTGACCATGGCTGCGTTCTGTGATAGTCACAGCGTCCCCCCCCCACACACACACACACGCTCTGCTCAAACACACAGAGAACAGCACTCTCTCTCCCTCTCCCTCAGACACTCGGGGTCGTGGGTCTTTTCCGTTAACGTTTAGGGTTTCTTCAGCTTCAGGTTTGTTTTTAACTTGAGTTTGTAGTACTTACATAGTAACCAGTGGATTTCTGGTGAACGTGGGGCTTGTAGTACTTACATAGTAACCAGTAGATTTCTGGTGAACGTGGGGTTTGTAGTACTTACATAGTAACCGGTAGATTTCTGGTGAACGTGGGGTTTGTAGTACTTACATAGTAACCGGTAGATTTCTGGTGAACGTGGGGTTTGTAGTACTTACATAGTAACCAGTAGATTTCTGGTGAACGTGGGGTTTGTAGTACTTACATAGTAACCAGTAGATTTCTGGTGAACGTGGGGTTTGTAGTACTTACATAGTAACCAGTAGATTTCTGGTGAACATGGGGTTTGTAGTACTTACATAGTAACCAGTAGATTTCTGGTGAACGTGGGGTTTGTAGTACTTACATAGTAACCAGTAGATTTCTGGTGAACATGGGGTTTGTAGTACTTACATAGTAACCAGTAGATTTCTGGTGAACGGGGGTTTGTAGTACTTACATAGTAACCAGTAGATTTCTGGTGAACGGGGGGTTTGTAGTACTTACATAGTAACCAGTAGATTTCTGGTGAACGTGGGGTTTGTAGTACATATGGCGTTTTTCCATTGATGGTAACAACTCGGCTCGACACGGTTTGACTCGCCTTTACTCGGTTCGACCCATTTTCGGTCGGTTTTCCATTGCAGATTGAGTAACGCCTCAGCGTGGCTGGTTACCATAGCTACGCGTGATGACGTAATTTTCAACGTGATTCACAATAGCACGTCGGCTACTCGCCAATGTTTTGTTTCAAAAGAAGCTAAAGGAAGCAACAAAATCACCGCTAAAAAAACAGGAGTTTGGGAATTCCGACGGTGTTCAGACGTCAACATGACTGTTGTTCGCCGACACGAAAGGGTAAGTTAAGTTTCCTGGTAACGTTAGCTAACATTTGCATGTGTTAGGGACCCCGATCAGTATTTACTATACGCTATATAAAGTACATGAACTTTAGCAACCATGATTACACACCAAAACATGTCTGCTGTGTACCGTTTGTGTTTCAGAGCATTAACGCTTTGCAAAACCACCGCCGCAGACCATCTGGTGGGCGATGTCCGACGGGTGAAATCTCTGGTTCTGACCTGCTGTGCTTCGTATAATCTTTATGAGAGTCATGGAACTTATGACAACGGCTGGGATGCATCTGGGCCAGCAGAGCCGGGGTGATGCAGACACTGTCACAGGGTGCAGGGGAAGAAGACCGGGATGGACGGGGGTTTGATGCGCTACTTGAATAGCTAAATAAAAACTTTTTTTGATATATTGTCTTGTTTTTTTTAAAGTAACAGTGTGCAATATTGGAAACAACATAGATCCCCTAATATATAGCCCTTAATATTGAACAGTAAAAGTGAGAATAGTGCAGAGAGTAGATAATCTGTCGGTGTCTGGCTAGATTTTTTTTTTTTAAATGTCCCGTTTTGTTCCGGACACACACTCTGCACTCTGGTCTGCTAAAAACGCAGCGATCCGACCAACCAGTAGCCTGCAGGTTTCCGCGTCACCTTTTAGTATCGCATCAGCTCGCTTAGAACCTCGACTGAGGTAGTACGAAAAAAAGTACCTGGTAGCAGGTCCCAGGGACTTTTTTTCGTAATGGAAAACCAAAAAATGCGAGTAGAGTAGATACCACGCAATGGAAAAGCACCATTACATAGTAACCAGGAGATTTCTGGTGAACGTGGGGTTTGTAGTACTTGCATAGTAACCAGTAGATTTCTGGTGAACGTGGGGTTTGTAGTACTTACATAGTAACCAGTAGATTTCTGGTGAACGTGGGGTTTGTAGTACTTACATAGTAACCAGTAGATTTCTGTTTAACGTGGGGTTTGTAGTACTTACATAGTAACCAATAGATTTCTGGTGAACGTGGGGTTTGTAGTACTTACATAGTAACCAGTAGATGTCTGGTGAACGGGGGGTTTGCTGCTTGGTTTAAATGCAACTCGATGAGTCTCTGCCGTCGGAGATTTTTTTTTTTTTTAACTGTCAGCTGCCCCCCTCTCTCTCTCTCTCTCTCTCTCTCTCTCTCTCTCTCTCTTACACACACACTCACACATACCTAGTGTGGAAATAAAAAAATAAAAAAGAAACAAAAACAAAAAAATAAAATCACACTGATCATAAAAAAACTAAAAAGTTAAAAAAAGAACGTTATATTGAGTATGAAAACTCTTGTTCATTACATTTTACTTCAAAATTTCCACCGCATGTGTTGTATTCGTTGTTGTAAAACGTTCAGTATATAGTTTGTTTGTTACCATGACAACACCATTGATCTGAAGTTTGATGCTGTCATGTAAATAGTTTTCTAATCAGCAATAAATATAACAATTTCTGATCAACCCATATCAATCATGCTTAAAATAACATACTGGTTAAAGCCCGGAAGTTTCAAGACAACCCGACCCACTTCCGGGTTAAATTCTGTCCACTTCCGGGTTAGGCCCCACCCAGTCCAAGTACAGATACAGATGCAGATAATTCATGTGGTAAACAGATACAGATACAGATAATGCTGTACTCGCTCATCCCTAGCTGCTACCATGATTTTGGAGCCTCCCTGATCCGAGGAAACATGCTGGGAGAAAAAGAACAAAAGGACTCCGGGGAATGACTCCCCAGAGCTAGGTTAGTAACTAGGTTAGTAACAAGCATTTCTGGGACATGGATGCACACAAATGGAAAGTTAGAAAGATAGAAAGATAGAGGAGAGAGGAGCTCAGTGTGTCGAAGGAAGTCCCCCAGCTGTCTAAAACTATTACAGCATAACTAAGAGAGACAGGGTAAAGAGAGGAGCCTGGTCAGGCTAGAACTCTCCCCAACCGGATCGGGCTGTATGCCCTGCCTCCCTCTAGTTTTATTATATTATTGATTATATGATAGATAGATCTGACAACTATGACGAGAAGCAGGTGGGCCGGGTTAGGTGGATGCTGCAACTCCTCACTACCTAACAATATTCAATTCTATGCCCTAACTATAAGCTTTATCAAAGAGGGAAGTCTTAAGCCTACTCTTAAATGTGGAGACGGTGTCTGCCTCCTGAACCCAAACTGGAACCTGGTTCCACAGGAGAGGAGCCTGATAGCTGAACGCTCTGGCCCCCATTCTACGTTTAGAGACTCTAGGAACCATAAGTAACCCTGCATTCTGGGAGCGCAGTGCTCTGGTGGGGTTGTAAGGTACTATGAGCTGTTTAAGATAAGATGGTGCCTGACCATGAAGAGCTTTGTAGGTGAGAAGAAGGATTTTAAAAATATAGTTTATGCTCCCGTCTCATGTCCTGACTTTTCAAAATAAAAGCTTGTGTCTGGTCAGCAATGTCTTTGTCCTTTAGTATTTTGGATGGTTTTGAACTAAACAGTATGACAATCCTGCTAACGAATACAACTTGTTCAGCAGATGTCTTAATTACAATTGTGTTGGTAATCGTTGTTGTATAATCACAATATGACGCTTGAGGAGGCCTTCAGTGATGCACCTTTCGGACAAACTTATTCCCTCCCATGTAAAATGGCTTAAACAATCGTCAATGTTAAACGCTAATGCAGTTTTAAATGTTTTATTAACACGAGTTTACAGATACATCTCTGCTGATTGAGGACCACCTGGGACCTGAGCCGAGACACGCCCACCAGACGAGAGGAAACATATGTCAAATATAGACTTAATATTTATATTTACATTAGCACACTGTTTCACACCATTCTGAGATTGAACCATAGACTGTATATTATTATTATTGATAGCATATTAATATTAATTAATATACAGTCTATAGATTGAATGAGTCCTGGCTCTCTCTCTCTCTGCCCGTGGGGGAGGATCAAGCTGTTCCACTTAGCGCTCCCCCTAGAGGCCTGGAGAACTTCCGTTGTGTAATCTGTATGCAGTGTTTTTTTTTTTGTTGCATCTGCTTTTCTTTTTGCATCTCTTCTGTATATGCAGCGCGTTTGTGTATTTGGTTGTGTTGTGTGATTTGCAGCTTCAAACTAGCTGCATACGTTTTGTCAAATTAATGAAGTTGTTTTCTTAAATTGGGTGTTTTGCACCTGTTGGCCACCACACACACACACATAATTTTACTGTGTGTGTGCGTGCGTGTGTACACAAGTGTAGACTAGCATGATTGCAGCAACCGATTCTTGCTATGCTAACTTTTGGGTTGAATCGGGTATTTATATATTTTTTCCGGTCAGGCATTGCAGATCAAATCTCATAACGGGTCTGCGCGGCTCTCATAAAGTGGGTCTGCGCGGTGCCGCGCTTGGTAAAAAACAAGACGGTCTTGGTAAAACCATTTCTGATTTTAAAATTGAACGTACACAATGTACATTAACAATTCAAGTCAAGCCAAACATGTTGTAAATATGATGTTTAATACAATTTCAAACTATTCCTCAAACTATTCCTGTCTTACCTGCTAGATCGTGCAATATCTGGCAGTAGGCTTCAGTGAAGTATGCTGATTTAATTCTCGCGATACGAGAACTAACTGTTTTGCCGCAAAAAAGCTTCAAAATAATGTAACAACCTTACATTTTCTTGCCGTGCTATTTTGTAAGGCTGTTACATTTTCAGTAGGAGACTGGCATTACACATATTTTACTAGAAATCCCAAATCCGTTGTCCAATCAACACAAATCTCTCAGGGTATGTCCTCATAAGCACCTGAACCCCGCCCTGAAAGTTTCATTCAAATAGAACACCACGGGGTGCTATGAATGCAAACAAACTGCAGATGATAGAGTGCAAATCAGGCTATACATGACTAAATGTTTGTCCAATCAACACAAAACTTCCAGGAAATGTCTACATAATGACCTCACACATACACTGCAAGTCCCATTCCAATTGACCAATAGGGCGCGCTTTAAATTCACAATACCTGGACATTGAATGACACAAATCAAGGTTTGAACTTGGAATTGCAGCTTGCACCTTTATTATTAGCAATTGTTTTTGTGTTGGTCATCTGCTCTTCTCAAATTGCTGTGAGCTGGACTGAGCTACATATCACACTGAATTGAAAATAAATGTTTTTGACAAATCAGTTGTAGGCATTTTAAACAAAGTGCACTGTTTTTTTAGTCGTAGTACAAAGCTTGCAGGATATGTTTTATAATGACGTTGGACCACATAGTATGTGAAATTACTTTGAAGTTGCTATTGAGAAAAAAGGTTTGAAGCCGCAAATCGCCGTTTGCGGCTATATTTTGGTATTGAAACTGCAATGAAGGCTTCTCTTTTAACAGAGGTCTCTGTGACTGCGGACCTTAAACCAAGTAGTCTTGATGCACTCTGACATGAACTAAAAGGCTCAGTGTGACGAGGGGATTGGATCAATATCATCCGATAGAGCTTTCAGCATGTCAGTTGCCATCAAAACGCTTTATCAAAAGACTATCAGGTTCCTTCACTCTCTTGTCCCTGCAGTCTCACATGAAAATAAACACACGTGCATACTTGTGACTGTATACTATACTTAAATATTCTAACATCTAAATATGAAAAGGAAATGTGGATGATTGTGGAAGTGCCACAAATGGGAATCAAAAAGTTAAAACTGAGAATTGAATTAAACAGAAAGGGCTTATAAAGAAATAATCATACACGTGTACACACACACACACACACGTACCCGTAACTGAGAAGGAGTGTTAGCGGGGCAGCGCCGGCTCCCAGCAGGCCCCTCCAGGACTGGCAGCCCAAGGCGACGGCCAGCAGCAGCAGCTCTCCGGCTACAGTCATCAGGCCGGCCAGCATGGTCACAACCAGCCTCAGAGACGGTTCACACAGCTCCAGACCTGACAGGCAAACACATCCTCAATCCTGACAAATCCTTACCTGCTAAACAAGCATGTCTGTTAGGGCTGCACCCTATACCATATAGCCATCATCGTGAAAATAACTGGGAGCAATAAACACATCGCAAAAAGCTGCAACATATCGCAAAAGACACTCCCGAGATATTTTTAGTTCGTTGAAAGAAAACATCAGTAGAAAACTGCACTTTAAATGTACAGTGAGGAAAATAAGTATTTGAACACCCTGCTATTTTGCAAGTGCTCCCACTTAGAAATCATGGAGGGGTATGAAATTGTTATCGGAGGTGCATGTCCACTGTGAGAGACATAATCTAAAATAAAAAATCCAGAAATCACAATGTATGATTTTTTAACTTTATTTGTATAATACAGCTGCAAATAAGTATTTGAACACCTGTCAATCAGCTAGAATTCTGACCCTCAAAGACCTGTTAGTCTGCCTTCAAAATGTCCACCTCCACTCCATTTATCATCCTAAATTAGATGCACCGGTTTGAAATCCTTAGCTGCACAAAGACACCTGTCCACCTCATACAATCAGTAAGAATCCAACTACTAACATGGCCAAGACCAAAGAGCTGTCCAAAGACACTAGAGACAAAATTGTACACCTTCACAAGGCTGGAAAGGGCTACGGGGAAATTGCCAAGCAACTTGGTGAAAAAAGATCCACTGTTGGAGCAATCATTAGAAAATGGAAGAAGCTAAACATGACTGTCAATCTCCCTCGGACTGGGGCTCCATGCAAGATCTCACCTCGTGGGGTCTCAGTGATCCTAAGAAAGGTGAGAAATCAGCCCAGAACTACACGGGAGGAGCTGGTCAATGACCTGAAAAGAGCTGGGACCACCGTTTCCAAGGTTACTGTTGGTAATACACTAAGACGTCATGGTTTGAAATCATGCATGGCACGGAAGTTTCCCCTGCTTAAACCAGCACATGTCAAGGCCCGTCTTAAGTTTGCCAATGACAATTTGGATGATCCAGAGGAGTCATGGAAGAAAGTCATGTGGTCAGATGAGACCAAAATAGAACTTTTTGGTCATAATTCCACTAACCGTGTTTGGTGGAAGAAGAATGATGAGTACCATCCCATGAACACCATCCCTACTGTGAAGCATGGGGGTGGTAGCATCATGCTTTGGGGGTGTTTTTCTGCACATGGGACAGGGCAACTGCACTGTATTAAGGAGAGGATGACCAGGGCCATGTATTGTGAGATTTTGGGGAACAACCTCTTTCGCTCAGTTAGAGCATTGAAGATGGGTCGAGGCTGGGTCTTCCAACATGACAATGACCCGAAACACACAGCCAGGAGAACCAAGGAGTGGCTCTGTAAGAAGCAGATCAAGGTTCTGGCGTGGCCTAGCCAGTCTCCATACCTAAACCCAATAGAGAATTTTTGGAGGGAGCTCAAACTCCGTGTTTCTCAGCGACAGCCCAGAAACCTGACTGATCTAGAGAAGATCTGTGTGGAGGAGTGGGCCAAAATCCCTTCTGCAGTGTGTCAAACCTGGTGAAGAACTACAGGAAACGTTTGACCTCTGTAATTGCAAACAAAGGCTACTGTACCAAATATTAACATCGATTTTCTCAGGTGTTCAAATAATTATTTGCAGCTGTATCATACAAATAAATAGTTAAAAAATCATACATTGTGATTTCTGGATTTTTTTATTTAGATTATGTCTCTCACAGTGGACATGCACCTACGATGACAATTTCAGACCCCTCCATGATTTCTAAGTGGGAGAACTTGCAAAATAGCAGGGTGTTCAAATATTTGTTTTCCTCACTGTAACTTATTTTTTAGTAATACCCTTTTATGTTCAATTCAACGTTCAATTTTTTCAATAAAAGAATGTTTAGTATTATTTGTTTTAAATTCAACAAGCATTTTGTTGTATTTTAGCAGAATATTGAAAGCAGCGGAAATGCAGAACTGAGTACACTCTAAAATGTTTATTTTGAAGTTCTATAGATATTGCGATATTCAGCAACGTTGTCGTACGCATATTTTCCCCATATCGTGCAGCCCTAATGTCAGCATTGTCATTGTGAACATGTTAGCATGCTGACGTTAGCATCGCTGTGCCTGACTACATGTTAAAGACGCCAACATCGCTGTTAATCCTGTTTGATGGATCTCTTTCTGCTAAAAAACAAACATGGTGCGTCCCCTAAAATGTTGAAATACTCACGAGTGATGTGCAGAATGAGGTAGACTCCCGCACTAGCAGCCGCCAAACAGAAACGCGTGACGATGAAGATGGAGGGGTACGGAGAGACACACACCAGCACCCCAAACACCACCGACAGGGTCAGACAGGTCAGCAGAGTCTTGGACCTGCCCAGTGTATTGTTTGCAATTGTAAATGTCTAAAAATAATAATAAAAAAATTTGATAACAAAAAAAAAAACTTAGCGATAAAAAGAAATTGGGATATTGTTCATCTACCATTCCAAAAGTGCCTTTAGTCATTTTATCATAAAAAAGAAAATACATTTAATTCTATATCAAGATGAAAAAACATTAAACCAAGATGCAGAAATACATGATAATGTAAGTTGGTTCTGATTACCCAAGGGCAAAACACTACTTCACTAGTTTAAATATTAACAGCAAGAGGGTTGAGATCAGAAAATGATGAGTGATCATGCCATTTACAAATCATTTAGACAAAATGACAAATTAAACCAGATTAAATGTTTATAAATAAAACTAATTTCCCATAATTTCATTAAAACTTTTAAGGCCAGATTTCTGTCAAACTGAATTTACATTTTAAGTCTAAGGATCTGCAGACAACCTGTTCAAATATATTACTAAAATGTATCATCAAAACTGTCAAAAAAGGTGCTGCAATCACAAAGAAAGACATAAATAAAACATAAATGCATCTGCAAAAGGTCTGAAACATACTGTAACTCCTGTGACGTCACTAAATGTGACGTTCAGCTGCATGCAGGTGCAACCTGCATGCATGTTGCACTGTTTGCACTGTTCCCTTTTTTTTCTTTGTACGTTCCCTAGGAGGCAGTATTAATTCACTAGTCTTGACAAAAAGATGCTATGCTCAGTTGGTCAGCAAATGAATAAGGGTTGTTAGCTGATTAAACTGGCATCCTCTCCCTCGCAATTCCCCACAAAACTACTGCTTCCCCGAAAACACAGCAGACACAGGCTGGATCCATTATGTCAATTATTAGAGGTGCTTAGGTTGTGTTTAATGCAGAGTGCAGAGCGTGAGGTCCTAAGCACTAGGCATATGCAAAAACTCAGACTAACATTAACCTTTATGCCATGCATTGTTTATATGTAAAAAAAAAATAAGAAAAATGCTAATTGTGATATATTCTTAAGGTAGTGAAACTGCAATGTCAGGACAAGAGATGGAAGACTGAGGAACAAAGTGATTTAACAGCACAGTTTGTTGCATGCCATGACAAGACAATCCCAAAACAAGTTTCAAAAACTGACACAGTAGTCTGGATCCACGGAAGTTGAGTCAGTGTTTTGCCGTGCTCAAAATCCCTTAGTTTAGGGAAACAACAACAAACTTCGAGCCAACAAGCTAGACGCTGAAAATAGCAAGTTTTGAAGAAAATTTGGATCTGAAGGCAGGCCTGCTTGGTTCTTTCTGGGAATGATTCTAAAGATTTACAAACAATATGTTTAATGTTACGGCATTTACTAACTGGGCCGTTTTGGGACCGATTGGTTGGATTTGCTATGAACAAAGTGCACACTGAGATACACTGGTAAGAGCAAATTACATGTAACCATGTATCTACAGTAGCTAATTTAAAAAGTTCACGTTACTGTATTGTGTGAACAGTTGACTACATTTAATATTTTACATGGCGTTTTCCTTTTGCGAGGTGCAAATGTTCCAAAAAATTTCTTCCTAATACTATTCTGCAGAGCCAGCGTCGTTGCATCTGGAGCTTAGCGCCGCCCAAGATGATTGTGATTGGTTTAAACCCAGAGTGTTTCTTTCTCCTATCCCAGAATGGATCTGCGGTTTAGCGAGACTTAACGCTACAGACACAGTAACCTATTAACAGAAATCGCCTTGGGTTGTAAATTTGGTCTTTTCTAAACCACACAGCCTGCAAGAAACACTGGTGTGTGTGTGTGTGTCTGTGTGTGTGTATTACCTGTCAGCAGCATAGCCCAGGCCGAGACAGCCAGTCAGGACGCCTAGGATGAAACACACTTCCTCAACTGGGACCAGCCAGTACTGAGCACACACCAGGTCCCACTGGACAGCACAGACACAAGAGAGAGGAAGACAGATCTAGTAGTTATTATCGGTGCAGGTAATTACAACATACATGTTGGAGAACAGGAAGTCTTCAGGCAGACATCACCACACATAGCAACAGGAAAATAGAAGCAATAGAAATCCAGACGTGCACACACTGGAATAATGTTTCATTAATATTCCAACCAACCAAAACTTAAATTCACATTTTGACCCCATTACCTATAACAGGGGTTCTCAACCTTTTGCAAGCTGGGCCCCCCCAAAGCTGGTTCATTGCAGTTGGGGCCCTAGTGCCCTAAGCCCCACACACCACGAACAATAGATAGATAGATAGATAGATAGATTTTATTTTTAGGCCCACATTATTATTATTAATTTTATTATCATCATCAGTAGCAGTAGGTATGCCTATTATCATTACTAGGCTATTTTTATAATTGGCAGTAGTACCAGACTTCTAATGTGAGCTTGCAGATATTATTATTATTATTATAAGTAGTATTATTATTAGTATTATTAGTATTATTATGAGTAGTATTAGGCCTATCATCATTACTAGGCTATTGCTATATATTTATATGAGGTTACATGCTTTATTGTTGTTATTATTGTTATTATTATTATTATTATTATTATTATTATCATCATCATCAGTAGGCCTATTATCATTACTAGGCTATTGCTATAATTGGGAATTGGCACGAGACCTCTGATATTAATTTATGCTTTATTATTGTTATTGTCACTAGGTCTAATTGTAGGCATCATCTGCATTTTTTAAAGAAGCTTGCAGGTTGGTGATATTAATGTGAGACCTGAGCCTGCTTTGCCTTGCAAAGATCCTCAATTCTTGGCTCAATGTTTGATAAACATAGCCTCAAATCATCCTCGATTTGTGCACGATTACGGTATTTAGTTTTGAGTGCAGTCATTTTTGAGAATCCTGCCTCACACAAATATGTTGACGCGAAAGGAAGGAGAATCTTCAAGGCGACGTCCCAGAGTTCAGCGTATTCCTGCATCAATGATGCCCAGAATGACTAAAGAGGGCTGGAGCTAAAGAGTTCCTTCAGTCGACTGTCACTCTTCAGCTCAATAAGCTGTTCCTGCATATCAATTGATAGCTCGTTTGCTGTGCACACAAACGGATCTCGAACCCATGCAAAAGATCGATAATCCTCTTTAAAGTACAGTGCCTTGCGAAAGTATTCGGCCCCCTTGAACTTTTCAACCTTTTGACACATTTCAGGTTTCAAACATAAAGATATAAAAATTTTATTTTTTGTAAAGAATCACCAACAAGTGGGACACAATTGTGAAGTGGAACGAAATCTATTGGATATTTGAAACTTTTTTAGCAAATAAAAAACTGAAAAGTGGTGCGTGCAAAATTATTCGGCCCCTTTACTTTCAGTGCAGCAAACTCACTCCAGAAGTTCAGCGAGGATCTCTGAATGATCCAATGTTGTCCTAAATGACTGATGGTGATAAATAGAATCCACCTGTGTGTAATCAAGTATCTGTATAAATGCACCTGCTCTGTGATAGTCTCAAGGTTCTGTTGAAAGCGCAGAGAGCATCATGAAGACCAAGGAACACACCAGGCAGGTCCGTAATACTGTTGTGGAGAAGTTTAAAGCCGGATTTGGATACAAAAAGATTTCCCAAGCTTTAAACATCCCAAAGAGCACTGTGCAAGCGATCATTTTGAAATGGAAGGAGTATCAGACCACTGCTGTTCACAAACTCTCTCCATCCAACCTCATTGAGCTCGATCTGTTTTGCAAGGAAGAATGGGCCAGAATTTCAGTCTCTCGATGTGCAAAACTGATAGAGACATACCCTAAGCGACTTGCAGCTGTAATCGCAGCAAAAGGTGGCTCTACAAAGTATAAACGCAAGGGGGCCGAATAATTTTGCACGCACCACTGTTCAGTTTTTTATTTGCTAAAAAAGTTTAAAATATGCAATAGATTTTGTTCCACTTCACAATTGTGTCCCACTTGTTGGTGACTCTTCACAAAAAATAAAATTTTTATATCTTTATGTTTGAAGCCTGAAATGTGTCAAAAGGTTGAAAAGTTCAAGGGGGCCGAATACTTTCGCAAGGCACTGTACGTCGCAAATTGTTTTCTCATTGCTGACAGGTGCTCAGACGCTGTCTGAAATAGGGAGGAGAAATCATGTGACGCGCCTGCATCGGTGATAAAGTCTGCAAGGCTGGGGAACATGTCGCAGTTCCCTCGACTGATGCGGCCATGCCAGAGGTCTAGTTTTTGTGTGAAGGCGTGCACTTTGTCCGCAAGGAGCAAAATGTGAGTTTCGCGGCCTTGCAAAGACAGGTTGAGGCCATTCAAGCGGTCAAATATATCGACCAAATAGGACAGAGATGCAAGCCACATAGTGTCATCCAGATGCTTCGCCAGATCTGATTTGATTTCTGTCAAAAAACACTTCACCTCCTCTCACAGCTCATACAACCCGCCCCCTGGAGAGCCAGCGAACTTCAGTGTGCAGAAGCAGCTGTTCGTGCCCTGACCCCATCTCCTGGCAGAGGACCCCAAACAAGCGAGAGTTTAGCGGCCGTGATTTGATTAGATTTATTATTTTCACGGATTGGTTCAGCACAGAGTCAAAGAGAACCGGCATTTTTTTAGCAGCTAGTGCTTCGCGATGGACCATGCAATGTGTCCATTTCACAAGTGGAGCTACTTGCTGAACGCGAGCAGCCCAAATTTTCAAGCCCAACTGTACCTTTAAACATGTGTTTTGGGTGGTAACTGTTTTTGTGGAGGAGTGCATGTGTGTCAGTTGGTTTGTAATAAACCTTGGTGAAGAGACAACTACAGTATATGATGGATTGATTGGCTGAAAAAAGACCGTGGTATCCAGAAAACTAACCTGAGCTGAATCTAGTGTGCGTTTGACCTTAATGGAGGGATAATGGTTGTTTGTTTTTTTAGATTGTCTCTCACAGTAGACATGCTACGATGACAATTTCAGACCCCTCCATGATTTCTAAGTGGGAGAACTTGAAAAATAGCTGGGTGTTCAACAACTTATTTTCCTCACTGTAGATGTTGGCGTATGACGGTGCAAAGCGTTGACCCATGGCTGTCCCGTGAACCTGGAGTTAGTGTTTATTGTTGAATAAAAAGTTGCTGTTGCTGAGGCAAAGATTCAGGAGTTGTAGGATGTCTCTATCTGGTCTTCCTGGTTTTGGGTGTTTGTGGAAAACTGATTTTACTGCTTGTAGTCCTGATGTGGTGTTTATGTTTGTGTATAAACTGTCTATATCGATGCTGAAGAGATGGGAGTGCTGGGGGACAACCATGGTTGGATGATGTCCTAAAAATTATAAGTGTCCTTTTATGTAGCTTGGGTGTTGAGTAGAGAGGGGACCAAGGAAATGCTCAATGTATGTGGAGATCATAGACCGTTAATATTAATGGACAGAGCATGTGTGACGTCACCCATTGGTTTGTGGAGATCAGAAATGAGTCGTCGAGTTTGCGTTTATGGGCGCAGCCATCGTGGTTGCGGATGTGATGATTTTAGAGGAGAGGGCGGAGTGAGAGAGGAGCCACAGACCGGTGGGCGGGATCTACAGTCTATGGGCGGGATCTGACTGACGTTAGCTGAGAGCTAGCACCGCAGCTCTACCGTTACGTTAGCTACCACTTTCACTGCCAATGTGGATGCAACTGCTGCTGAATAATTCAAGGTAAGATTTAGCTTCACTAACGCTAGGTTTTAACTATATCTTTGTCCCATATAGTATATGGTTATATAACATATAAGAGTCACATTGCAAAGTAAATATGTCTGAAGTTACCATGTAAATTGTCTGTAACGTTAGCTTGCCACTTAGCTAGCTATGGGTAAACATGCTAACGTTAATTTTCTGCAAATCGAAGTTTACTTCTAGCATTAACGTAGTGTCAGCGAAATGCAAAAAATGGCGATTGTCAATGCTTATCATTATGTAACGCTATTAGCACATGTATAACCAAGTTTCTTATAACGTTTGGCTAACTGTAATAACCATAATGATCCGATAATGTGCTACTGTTTCCCCTTTCAGTCTATAGTTGGGGCATTTAACCTTGACATGCTGTTAAGACCTAATGTTAGCAGAAATAAGCTCATTTAACTAAGTTACAGTTACACTAAAGAACAATGGACTGTTGATTCATGTGTATTGTATTCTCCTGGATAATTAAACAAGTACAGTTACATGCTAGTGTGCATAGATATTTAACTATGAGGGGCTCAAATGGAAATTGATGATTCTTTCATTCTTTCAGAAATAAGAGTGCTGAGAGCCACGATGGCATGTTCACCCCGAATGCCCCAGAAGTAAGCAATAGTAATAGTTCATTTTCTTTTGCTATATATTCTACAACATTAAACTTTTACCAGACTTTTGTACAACTAAGCCAAGGTAATAATGCATTTTCAAATAGTGTGTAATTAAGAGTGCTGTTTATTTATCCTTTTTCTCTGCGGTCCCTTTCTTTTACCAGTCCCTACAAGGAAGAGCTGTCCCGGACGTCCTCCTTATTCACTGAGACCTGAGAGATGTCAAGGGCGGTAACCTCGTCGCAGGAATGAACGAGAACCTGCAGCACCTCCACCTGCAGTATCCAGGCATGATAGCACAAGTGCTATAAGCTTTATATGTTAAGCTGTATTTTTATATTGTGATTTGTAATGTCAACCATTTCTACTGTAATTAACAGTGTGACACTAGAGATTCAACAACCTCTTTATTATGCAGACATGTCTTGTGACAGTTAAGTTTGCCTTTACCTTAACCCACAGCAGTGTTTTATGTGTGGAATTTACACTTGTAAAAGGTGAACTACATTATTTAATTCATACATTTTTAAAAATCTTAAGTGTTTGGTGTATGTATTTTTAAGTTGATGCCCATTTCAATGTGAAATAAAGGTCCTTCTAAAGCTACATTTGATGTTTTTCTGAAGTAACTATAATAGGAACATCCAGCATTGTAGTCATACAAGAAGACTTTGGAAATTTCATAGAATTTGTAATTGATTAAAAGTGTCTTTCTATTTTGGCTTTAATACACATAAATATAAACGTTTTGCACTAGGTGCTGTTTAATCTGTGCAGGGCTATTGTAAAATCATAACTTACGATCACAAATTGCTAAGGAGAATTAAACAACTTATTTAATTGCCGTAACTGTAATGATTAAATCAAATGTATTAGGTACATTTGATTTAATCATTACAGTTAGACATTTTCAAAGTATGAAAACTAAAAACCATACAAGGATATGCAATGTCAATATTTAATTCTAACAGTACATAAATACATAAAATATACAAGACCCTTTATGTGAAATTACCAAAAATACTTTCACCCGGGAAAGTGGTGACTGCTAGAGTATTTTCATTATTTTATTCCAGTTAATATTTATAAAATAGTTTTAATCCACTACTTAATGTTACTACGATCACCTATCAAACTACAGCAGAAACTAAGTCAACCACAAGAAGTTGAACCTCTAAATACCAAGTGCTAAAAGTTGGTCCGTCCTTTCAGCAGAAGAAGCTGAACCAAAAATTATTTTCTGGCATCATTATAATCAGAACACATTTAAGAACTTTGGATGTGGTCAACGCAGACTGTTTTCCACATCCAGATGAAATGGCACCAAATACACCGCTCTATACACCAGGTCTTCCTTCTGTAGGCTCTGGTCATTCAGTTTTCAGTGTGGATACCTTTGTAGTTACAGTAAAAGACAAACATGTAGTTAAGGCATGGTAGATCACAATTAATTATATTAATATATGAGCTAATATATGAGACACACTAAATAATGCATTTAAATTAATAATACCTGCTTGTCTCTGAAAAACTGATCTTCCTCAAAGTGTGAACTGCAGACGGGACTTTTCGTGCTTCCATATGCTGGTCTCTCTCTCCTCATGTTCACCAACCATTGCTTCAGCCTGGCATCATCAAAAGGAAGTCTGTTTGGAAAGAAATTCATGTTTCATACATCCCGAAAGTGTATATACTATCAATTTACACTAACAAGGCACCACATCTGCTGTATGCATCTGTAATGCAAATTATTTAAATGTATATTTAATAGATTAATTTAATGTAATACCCCAATGTAACTTTACAATAATGTCTAATTGTTTCATGTGCGCCATTTTATCGCTAACAATCTGACCCACTCCCCCCCGCCCGAGACCTCCAAGTCAACGCGCTCCCCCGCAGCTGTGTCCGTGTGGTGATGGTGATGCTGTGTGGGTGCTGCCGCGGCGGGGTGACGGGGTATATGCCCGGTAACCTCTCGCCCAGAAAGATATGCAACCCCGACTGGGGTGAGGTGTGCCGGGCTCGCCCTGGCCGTCCTTTGCCCGCCTCCGGTAACGTTGCCCAAACTTTCGGGATATATTTGAGTCAAAAGCAGGTCTACGTTTGACGTACAAATCCGCCACACGAAACTCAGATGTGAGGGGTTATTTCTAAATCACACGCTGTCCCAAAAACAACCTTACCCCGTGCTAACAGGGTTTATGAATTTGCAATATAACGTTAGCTACATCAGGCTTTGATTTTAAGCTAACGTTACCATTACATGCGCATCGATTAGCACTAATACCACCTATTACAGATCACAGGCGAGATCGGTGCATATACTATGTAATCGACTGTAACATTAAATATATTTTAATACGTTTATACATAGACTGTATGCGTTTATACGGTCTGCATAGCATTATTAGTTAGCCCGCTAGCTTGCTTAGCAAGGTGCAATCTAGTAGCTAACTAACTGATATTAATTTAGATGCTAACGTTGGCTAACGAAAAACTGTGTTAAAACTAAATATAATTTTACTTACCAGAAAAACTGAACTGCCGATTCCTTTGAGTGTCTTGCCGTGCAACCGACCGCTAAACAAGACAATATTATCCGACCAAAGTGTCAAAGTCACTGCGATGAAACGTAGGCAACCCCGTGCCATGGACAAGTTTGATTGACAGGCCGTGAACTGTCAATCACACCATAGCCACGCCCCAAAACAACCCCGGCTTTATCGCCGATTTTAAAATCAACGAGACCGTATATTAAAAAATGAACATCATTCTGTGTTGCAGAATACTTAAAACTAGCGATCGAGACCACTAACTCATTATGAAGATGTTTACTGAGGTAATAAATCAAGTGAGAAGTGGCTCATTTCTCCATAGACTTCTATAGAAACCAACTTCTTTTGCAACCACGCGTGTCGCCCTCTGCAGGAATTCAGATAGAATGCAGGTTTAAGTTACTTCCGCATTTGCTTCACTTTGCTGAACCGGATGCTCTGTCCATTAATTTTAACGGTCTATGGTGGAGATATTGTAGGACGTGTTGTTACAGTCTGAGACTATGGGTCTGCCAGGGTGAACTTCATAGGGAATGGTCCAGGTGTGTGGTTCTTTGTGAATTTTTGGTAGGAGATACAAATATCTGGGGCGTGGGTGTTTGGGTCGGAAGAGGTGATCTCTCTATTTGGCAATGATATATTTCTTGCTATAGAGGGATTGGATGATGTCCCTCAGTTTTGCCTGGGTTTGCAGATGGATGCCTGATTGGATGGGTTGGTAGTAGGGCTGTAGTCAAGACCACAGTTGTCGAGTCCAAGACAAGTCCAAGACCAGGACTAGTCGAGTCCGTGTCAAGACCGAGTCCAAAGAGGTTCGAGTCCGAGTCAAGACAGAGTCCAAAGAGGTTCGAGTCCGAGTCAAGACAGAGTCCAAAGAGGTTCGAGTCCGAGTCAAGACAGAGTCCAGGACAGAAAAAAAGGTCTTATGCATGACAGTATCAAGACAATCAATTTGGGTTATTTGGTGATATAAAAGCAAAAACAGTGTCAGAACACCTAGGATTTATGAGTGCAGCCATTCCTCTTGATATCATGTGGTGATAACTCATAATAGCTACATAGACAATACTGCTACAGTAGGTACTAGTACTGAGCATTATAACTGCTACTGCTACAGTAGGTACTAGTACTGAGCATTATAACTGCTACTGCTACAGTAGGTACTAGTACTGAGCATTATAACTGCTACTGCTACAGTAGGTACTAGTACTAAGCATTATAACTGATACAGTAGGTACTAGTACTGAGCATTAGAACTGCTACTACTACAGTAGGTATTAGTACTGACCATTAGAACTGCTACAGTAGGTACTAGTACTGAGCAAATGAACTGCTACTACTACAGTAGGTACTAGTTCTGAGCATTTGAACAACTAAATGACAACATAGCTTCACTCCAGATGTAGTTTAGAAATTAAGTGACCAGTATTACAGAGTGTCGCCCTATGGTTGGTTTATGGCTTCCCTAAAAAATATTGTATTCTGTTGTTATTTGGACGTGGGTTAATAGGAAATACATGTATTTTCAGAAAACATTACAACTATGAACAGAGTGTAATTTAACATATGTTTGTTTTATTTGAGACAAATTGCAGAATTTAAAAATAAATCCATCAGGAAGACGTTGTTTAGGGAACACACACATACACACACACACACACACACAGACAGCTGGCTCGGCAACGTTAGCTAATGTCCGCTAGCATACAAACGAGCTAACTATAGCCAGTTAGCTTTTTATAACGTAACAAAAACCCACCCATGTCATGAGAGCAAAGCTTATTTCATGTAATAAAATGATGGCTCAGAAGGAGCACTAACGCCACAGGTCTTATGTTGACAACGTGGACGCAGATATAGGACATATAGGATATATGACGGCAGACATAATATTTACCTAACGCTAGTAAGCTAGGCTAACGCTGGAGCGCTAACATTAGTAAACATTGGCATAGCGTTAGCTAGTTGTCTAAACTTGTAAAAAGCCGAACAATATCCCCACCTGGACTGGGTTTTACTTTCCCTCCAATATTAGCATCAACATAATAAAGACACCTGGACTCGTTCGAGACCAAAAGCCATATTTTGCAAGACCAGTGGCCGAGTCCGAGACAAGTCCGAGGCCAAATACTACCGAGTCCGAGACAAGTCCGAGACCATAGAAAAACGGTCTTGAGTCCAAGACCGGACTCGAGTACTACAGCCCTGGTTGGTAGTGCTTGGTGTTGGATAGTTGGCTTTGTTGAGTCCATGATCACAATTTTTGATCCCTTGTCGGCCGGTTTGATTATAATGTTTGGGTTATGACGGAGTTGTGACAGGGCCTTACGCTCATTGCCAGACAAATTATCTGGGGCCTCTGGTGGTGGTTGATATGAGCGGAGGGTCTGTTTCTTGTTCTGGATGAATCTTTTAACTACAGGGTCAAGTTGGTGATGGAGTGGTTCCCAATTGGATGGCTGAGTGAATGGATGAGATGGGTGTGGTTGGGCATGGGAGTGAAAGTGACTGATTAGTTTGATGCGTCTGTGGTATTTATGGAGATCCCTGTGCAGTTCTTGCCAGTCGAAACGTGATGAAACGTGATTTCCTCCAGCTGAACTCAGACAAAACAGAAATCCTGGTCATCGGGTCTCAGCAGATGGCAGAGCAAATGCTGCCATCTGTTGGGTCGCTAGTAAATCACATTAAGCCTGTGGCAAAGAACCTTGGTGTTTGGTTTGATAGCAATTTAAATTTCGAGCAGCACATCACAAAGCTTGTTCAATCATGTTTTTATCAACTTAGAAATATAGCTAAAATTCGATCAATGTTAACTTTTAAAGATACCGAGACCATTTTACACGCCTTCATCTCATCACGCCTGGATTATTGCAACAGCCTTTTCACCTGTTTAACTCAAAAATCTATTGATCGACTCCAGACTGTCCAGAACTCAGCTGCCAGGCTTTTAACCAGAACAAAGAAATATGACCACATCACTCCTATTTTAGCTTCATTACACTGGCTCCCAGTATGTTTTAGAATTGACTTTAAAATTCTATTGATCACTTTTAAAGCTCTTCATGGCCTCTCGCCTTGTTATATTTCTGACCTTTTAGTCCCATATACACCAACACGCACCTTGAGATCCTCGGGCAGAGGTCTACTATCTGTTCCAGTCTCGACTGAAAACTAAAGGGGACAGAGCGTTTGCTGTCAGGGCCCCGAGGCTCTGGAACAGCCTGCTCGAGGAAATCAGGTCAGCTGAGTCAGTGAACTCTTTTAAGTCGCTTCTTAAAACATACTTTTATAGGAGAGCCTTTCCCGATCTTATTTGATTTTACTTCTTATCTTATTTTTTTTTTTTTTTTTTTTAGCTGTATTTCAGTCTTTCAATGTTTTCATGCTTTTGTCTTTTTGTATTATTGTCTCTTGGATATTATTGTCTTTACACTTGTTAAAGCACTTTGTAACTTGTTTTTGAAAAGTGCTCTACAAATAAAGATTATTATTATTATTATTATTATGTTGTATGAATCTAGTGGACCTTGTGCTGCCTCTTCACCAACATACTGTATTGAACATTGTTTGCACCTGATCAAATAAACAGTTTTTCATCCGGACATCAGTGTTCCATTGTGTTTCAACGACTTCCTTGTTGTTCTGATTCTGAACCAATTTATAATGTCTGAAAAATTCCCTCTTTATTCTCGTCCTAGGTGTAGTAAATGGTTTTAATTTTGCTTTGACAAGCATGTCAGCCAGGTTGGGATTCTTCCTAAAAGCAGCTATTAATTTTTATATTCTTTCAAAAGATTGGTGCTACCTCCTGAGGGAAAAAAATAAAAATTGACTGTCCTGACAAAACTGACATTGGTTGCTGAATAAGTGGTGCTTATAGGTAGGATAGGATCTAGACAAATTGGCTTAATTTGGTTGAAAGTTTTAAGAGCCTGGCGCAGTATGATATGAGTACCCCCTAGTGGTCAATGCGGTAAATAGCACCTTAACAGCTTTCTTGAAGTCCTCATACACACACTTCTACTACAAATTCTTTTGAATCTTAATAATTGAGACTTGATAAGACCAGCAAATGTATGTTTGGGATGATAGCTGGTTTTGAATAATAAAGCATGTGTGTCAGTTTCCTTAAAGAATACCTTAACATCCAATCTCAGTTTTTCTAAAAAGTCAGGCCCCTTAAAAGTAGTGGTGTTTAAGAAGTCTATGGAGTCAAAGTCAAGTGTAGCTGTAAGGTTAATCGACTGGTTGTGACTATTTAAACTATTTTTGGGAAGGCAATTTGGGCCAATCTGACTGCTTTCTTGAGTTGCAGGATGGCACCCTTTGTCTGGTTTCTGAGCCCTGTTGTTGATGCCGAAGGAAAGGATCAGTTTTTCAACCACGTCTGAGAATGGGGTCTTAGCCAGAAGTGCCTCTGCATGTTTAAAGGTGGCCCCAGAGAAGCTGTCAATTTGGACATGGGGCTCTTTGAAGGGTGGGCGTCTGGCCACATTAGAGTCACCTATGATCAGCCATTTTCTTTTGACCTCAAACGACCAGGTTGTACTCTGTTGCAGGTGGTGCAATGGGGGTAAAAGAAAGTCTGCTCTGCACCTGGAGTGCTGGTAAGGGTTTCAGTCTGAATTTGGTCAGCTCTTCACGTATGGCTCTATTACCTGAGAATGAGTCCCTTGGATTAATTGATGTCGGGTCAGACTTAACAGCTGGGTAGGAAGTGACTCTAATGGGTTTGAGCCTCCGGAACAAAGTCGGATAAGTGGCCGGATGGAGAAAGAGAAGCCTACGAGCTGAACCCTGTACTGGGGTTGGAGTCTGCAGGTTTTATGGCTTCTTGTAGTGTTTTGGTAATCTTAGTGAGGGCAATGGGTACATTTTCAGATGAAAAATTACTGAGGTGGTGGGCAGCTTTACTCATCCTTTGTATGGTGCGGGTTTTGGTTATAAAGTCAGTCATGGTCATTTGCACTTCTGTTGTGGGGATTGTAAAAAGGTCGGCCAAACCTCTTGTTGCGTTGGTTCCCCCAGGTCTCCCTGTAGGAAGATTGCTGCTGAAAATGGCGACGACGTTGTTGAGGATTATTGTGGCGTGGTGCTCTGTCTCTGCGTTGTTGTTTGAAGCTACACCTATTTCGGTCTTGCCAGTAATTCAGTGTGCAATTGGTGCAATGACTATTATTGCCCATACTTATTATTATAATTGCACCTGTTTTTTGTCCCGCTACTAGTCACGGAGCGTTGCCAACACGCGCACATAAAATACTTTAACGTAGAAACATAATTAAAAGTTTAAACCGAAGACGAGACTTTGGCGTTTATTGGGCTGAATGGGCATTCAGATATCAAGCATCTATCCTCGACATTGGAACGGTCCTTCAGCAGACGTTGATGACGTAGCATCCTCCAAATTCTGGCTTTGGAGGATCCTTCCTTGACATTGGGAAATGGGGTATGTCTGTTGAAAAGAGGAGTGTGACCGGGTACCTGGAGGTTTTTTATTTCATTAACAAATTCATAAGTGTCTCTGATATAGCTGGGGTGCAGTTTAAAGAGTGGGTTAATGAAGTAGTCTATGTATTCTGTGATGTTGTAGGATTCTGATCCACAGTCACTGACTATTGGTCTGCTGACCGAAACAACAAAGAGGACCGTCCAAGTCACAGGAGTCTTGTGAATCTTTGGGAGGAGGTAGAAGAGGCGAGACTGTCAGGCGCCCCTCACTCTGATCTGTTTGTATGTCTGTTTTCTCTGTCTGTATGTCACTGGTTCCTGTTGCCAAGCAACCTGGGGAGGCGTGGTCTCCATTCATTCATCCACTCTCTCACCTGTTCCTGTTCATCGTAATCACCAGCACCCACCTGTGTCTCATCACATCATCACCACCGGCTTTTATATCGTGACCGGACATCCAGTTCCTGTCGAATTGTTAGTCACTTACGTACGTGTTTGCCGTTGCTAAGGCAAAGTCCCCGTGTGAAGTGTGTGATTGATTTCTGAGTGGTGAATGGCATGTAACAGTAAGAAATATGCCTTGGTGTGGGGGTAGTTGTGGTGGACTGTAGTGTTTGAAGGCCGGCTGTCGGCCCCTGAGGGAAGGGCAGGAGGGGAGCGATGGTTCGCCCCCCCCCCCCCGGAGCCAGCACCAGCGATGTGAACCTGTTGTGCAGTGGTATTGCCATATTTGCCACAAAACTGCAAGACTGCCCCAGACAATAAAATCACCCACACAGGACCCGCAAGATGGCCGACCCGGCTGCACATAAAAAGGGAGGGAAAAAATGGAGGGAAACCACCTGTGAATAAAAACTGTTAAAAATCAAATAAAAAGCCTGGGTAGGGTACATAAAAATAAAATATAAAGATAAAATAAATAAGATAAGGGGTTGGTTGGGTTTAGGAAAATAAAACCTGGGTAGGGTATATAAAACCAAAATATAAAGATAGGGTTAGGGGTGTGGGAGGCTGGCGGGCCTGGAGGGTTGGGGTTAGGTTAGGGTAAAAACGCCTGGATGGGCGCAGCGGGGGGCACGGGCTCAAGGGGACCACTGGTGTGGATAAAACACTTAAAAACCTTTAAAAAACCTGGCTCGGTTCTATAAAAGCTGGAGGGTTAAGGTTAGGATTGGGTTAGGGTTAGGCTTTAGGGTCTAAGGGTTTTCATTTTTTTGGCACTGCCCTATTGATCTGAAGGAAAGAAGTGGCTGGAGTTCTGAGAAGACTGGGTTTTATAATTGACTTAAATGGATGGGCTGCGTATCTGCAGCTGGCAGATGGACTGGTAGTATAGGGGCAGCTCTGCCCACCCCAGAACCTGGGGGAGCGGGGTACAAACCCCTGGCATGGCAAGACCAATGGGCCACAGCACAGTGGGAAACGATCGTAAAGAGGCCGCATTGGGCCTTGGTGTACACTTATAGAAAGGAAGGGGACCAGAGCGTTCAGGGTATGAATTTTATGGGGAGAGAGGAGAAAGGTACACTTAATAAAATAAATAATAGACGACACCGTAACCGAAGGTCTGGAAGAAGGGCTTAGATAAGTACTCCAGTCCTCAATTAAGCAAAGGGTAACACACTATTGGCATGCACACATCTAAATAGGTCCAATAAATATAAGTGCTGGATAAATCAAGTAGCCAGTAAAATCATGTCACACCTCCAGCTGGCACTGGAATAAATAAATAAATATATATATATATATATATATATATATATAAGTAAATTAAAAAAATGATAAAAAACATGCAAAAACAATGAATCTAGTAAGTGCTTAGAAAACTATGTATTGTAATGGGAAAATTACATTCAACCAATGATTTTCATATTAATTATTCATAATAGGATCTCCAATGCCTCTCAGAGTATATGACTTCTGTATCTGTCATCTGTGTGTTTCTCCTTGACAACTGGGTTTGTTATGACTCCACACCATTTCCTTAAAGAAGAGATGACGTGGAGCCTGACAGAAACAGTTGCCTAGAGCGGTGTTTATCATAGCAGGTCCCAGGTCGAGACCATAGCCTATCCAAGAGACAAGATGTCCTTTCTCAGCTAAGATAGAATGACCGGTCAAGATACTTGGACACGTGAGGTGCAGATTCAGAAATACGTAATAGAACAAACTGTCTGCCTGAGGTCTGTTAATTGTTATGTTTGAGATTAAACTGTTTTCCAAACAAGGGTTTTTTTCTCCTCTGGGGGCACTGGATATAAGGAACTGTCATATGTTACGCGAGACACAGAACTGTTGTCACTTTGTAACTCTGATTCATTGTGAATGCTGTTCTTGTCATTTTTGATTGTTCTCTCGAGAAAATAATTAAACCCTTCCACCGAATACCTAAACTTTTAATCCAGTTTGCAGCCTGTCTTTATTTTGTTTCTACGTCTCTTCTTCACCAAAATTCCTCCCTCGCTGTACAGAAACTTCCACCACAGTATCAAAAAAAGGCATGCAAACCACATCTAGTTGGGGGGTGGGATGTCTGACTATGTGGGTTAAAGATACATTTTTGTGTTTTGTAGAAGGTATTGTATTGTGTATTGGTGGCAGGTTTATGGTCTGTATACTAAGAACAGACCAATAATCCTAGAAGATTTTTGTTTCTTCGGTAAGCAGAGATGGTATTTTAGTTCTGAAAGGCTTAGTGTTGCAATTTTAGACTGGTGTAATTGTGTTTGATGTGGTAGGGATATCTGGTAGTGCGCTGGGAATAGGTGGACACAAACGGGATGATTTTCTGGGTGTTTGGAGGATTAGGAATTGGTGGATTGGATAATGTTTTGTGTGACTTCTCGGACAGGGCCACGCCTCCAGGGGAGGGGTAGGGTTGGGCGAGAGACAATTTGGGTTAAAGTCAGGATGGGGTGCAGGGTGGGATACAAACCCTGGTTAGGGTAGGGGGGAGACATTTAGGACTGAAGTCAGGGAGGACAGAGTGGGGGATGGGATACAAATCCTGGTTAGGGTAGGGGGAGAGCTGGTAGCTGTTTTTGTGGAGGAGTGCATGTGTGTCAGTTGGTTTGAAATAAACCTAGGTAAAGAGACAACTATATGATGGATTGAATGGCTGAAAAAAGACCTGTGCTGGGTCTAATGTGTTTGACCTTAATGGAGGGATGATGGTTGTTAAGGGTTTTGATGAAATGTGGGAAGAGGGAGATGTCGTGTGACCAAATGCCAGAGATATCATCCAAGAAACGGAGGAAGAGAAGGGGTTGATGTAGACATTTGGCCAGTGCCTCTCGCTCCCATTCGCTCATCGTTGGTGTATGACGGTGCAAAACATTGACCCATGGCTGTCCCGTGAACCTGGACGTAGTGTTTATTGTTGAATAAAAAGTAATTATTGCTGAGGCAAAGATTCAGGAGTTGTAGGATGTCCCTATCTGGTCTCCATGGGTTTGGGTGTTTGTTGAAAACTGAATGAAGGAATGAGTTTTAGACAGCTGGGGGACTTCTGGGGGACTTCCTTCGACACACTGAGCTCCTCTCTCCTATCTTTCTATCTTCCTATTTTGTGTGCATCTATGTCCCAGAAATGCTTGTTACTAACCTAGCTCTGGGGAGTCATTCCCCGGAGTCCTTTTGTTCTTTTTCTCCCAGCATGTTTCCTCGGATCAGGGAGGCTCCAAAATCATAGTTGCAGCTGTCGCCATGGTCCCGCTACACCTTCCCTTCCCTACCACGATCTGCGGTGCCAAGCTACGTCCTGCTGTGCCTTGTAATGCTGCACAGTGCCCTGCTATGCCATGAACTACTACAAAGAACTACTACAAACTACTATTATTTGTGACTGTTATTGCCACTCTTCATTCTATCCCCAACCGGTCGTCAGACACCGCCTACCAAGAGCTTGGGTCTGTCCGAGGTTTCTTCCCAAAGGGGAGTTTTTCCTTGCCACTGTCACACTGTTGCTTGCTCTGGAGGAAACTACTAGAACTGTTGGGTCCTTGTAAAGTGTCTTGAGATAACTCTTGTTATGAATTGATATTATAAATAAAATTGAATTGAAAATTGAATTGAATGAGAGGAAAGAGAGTCCCCTCTCCAAAAGTGACAGTTGTATGCGTGATTGGTGTCCGGAGTCGCATGGCAAGGCGGGACAGCCTCTGAGGGTTGCTGTGGTAAGGGTTCAGAGTGGATTTTCTCAATGTTGGCATTTTTAGCCGTCTGAATGTCTATCATCATGAGAGTTGACCTAGTCTCAGTTGCGTTGTTGGGGCTTCCACTGGAGTGGGGAGAAGGGGTGGGCGTTGGATACCCTGGGGCTGTTGGGAGTTGATCAGTTCGAAGAGGGAGGGTCTGGGTCCTAGAGACAGTTGTTTGTTGAAGAGTGGAGGTATTGGGCGGGTTAGGGGAAATTCCTCCTTGTCAGCCACATACGGGGGGAGAGCCAATGCCACTTGCCATATATTCCGGAGGGGGTGAAGTGTTGGTCTGGGGGTCAGAGGTGATGCTGTGTGTTAAGTGTGGGTCCAGGAGATGTTGAACTGTTTGTGAAGTTTCCAATCTGAGGCAATCCCCGTAGCGTTTTCTTGCCCAGCCTAAGGCTATTTGCAGGGACAGTGGATTGAAGGGGGTGGTGCTCAGGGTGGAAATGGTGTTCCGGTAGTGTTGTTGGAGTATGTGCATGTTGGTCATCATCCAGGTTGCAGTGTTGTTTTGTTTTGTACTTTTTCATGGGTGTCGGTGGAGGGTGTGGATGGTTTAATAAAGTCTGTCAGTCGTGATACTTGTCTGGTCATGCCTGCTGGGAAGTTGTTGGTGGCTATTGCATGGTCAGTGATGTGTTTGTGGTGTACTGCTTGTATCAGTTTGAAGTACGTTTTGCTGATTGCTCTGGTTTCTGGATCTGGTGGTTGGGTGAGGGCCTGCGTGGGTGGTACATCCCTAATCCTAATCCTACGTTTAGGTGCATGGAGAATGTTGAGGGACATGAGTGGTGTTGGTGTAATGCGTGTGTTGTGTGAGGGCTGTGAGCGACTCACCCTTCTGCTGGCAGGAGAGATCCTCTCTTGAGGAAAAGACGTGTTGGAAAATGCTTGGATAGTAGGGGGCTCTTAACTGTAGTGGTGGGCCCGCTGCCATTGATAGTCCAGTTGAGTAGGAGGCCTGGGGGGTAAGTATAGCTGTATGCTACAGCGGAAGCAATTAAGAAAATAATTTTTCTCTCAGAAAAGAGAGGGGGGGAAAAGAGAGGGATTGGGGGAAAAAAAAAGATATGTGTTAGGTACTTTGGCAGTTACCCACAAGTTCGTAACCAAGACTCTTTCCAGTAATCAACAGAAGACAGGAAACAAGACAGGTTTTTACTTGCTGCAAGGAGAGCTGCTGAGTGTCACCTCTGACAATCTCCAGACCAACTCTAACATTCTCCTTCAGTGCAGCCTTTTTATAGTATGAGTGAAGCAAGTTTACGCAATGTATGCAGAAACGTGTGCGACCTATGGCCGCACACTACACAAGACAACAGGATGACATTTAAGTTCAAAAGGACATACACACATACAATACAGAGGTGAGTAGATTCAATCAATTCAATCAAGAGCGCATAAACACTCACACAATAGGAAATAAGCAAATAAGGAAGCCTGCTGTTAAGCCAGCTACATTCAAAGTCTGTGTGAGATGACACATGTACAATGACAGGCAAAGTTCACAAATGAAAACACAATTAAGTCAACATAAAGCAGTATAAACCTTGAGCATTTTTGGCAAAGTAAAATCAAACAATATGCTACAGAAAAAAATGGTTGAGAGGCCGGCCTCTATGGGCAAAGCCCCCCCCCACAAGCAACTTTGGAACAGTCTCTATTTAGATGTTTTTTTTTAAACCGAAAAAAATAAAGATAGATCAAATCTACCCCAAATGGGAAGTAAAAAACGTTAATAAAATGAGAAAAAAAGGAGAAAACTCGTACTGCAAGCAGAAAAAGGTACCTGATGTTTCGCAACTATGTTGCCACCCATTCTTAAAGCATTTTTTTTTCACCAAATAAGTATCATTAAGAATTAACTTATGGTTGTTTCCGTCTTCCCTTTTACAGATGACTAACAAAAAAACTATTTACCGCCCTCTGTGTCACAAAATGTTCTTCGCCCTGCAGAACCACCTGAGGCGGACGCATGGCATGGCCAATGCCCAGGAAAAGCCTTCTGCTTAAACTGGCTGCAGAACGAATAAATATTAGAGACGAAGATTGCCCCTTATTTGGGTGCTCATACAAGAGCATTCGACTAGATAGGCACATTATGGGAGGCAGCCCATAATGTGTGGCAGGGAAGGGGCTCCTGTCCCAGAGGAAGAGGTGGAGGACACCGGCTGCCCCAACCCTGACTGTCAGAGCGGCTGTCCTCCATTGTACAGGACAACAAGGTCCTAAAGAGGAGGGAGATGGGGCTTAAACTTAAAATTACAATTTTCGAAAAAGAGCTGGCCTCCTGCAGGAGTGTCTGCAGCCAGCAGGCTCACCGGCTCTTTCAAACAGGTGAGTGCTGCTGACTGGAAGTACAAAAGTGCCGTTAAAAAAATTACCCTCCCTTTATTTGCGCTTGTGTACCAAAGTCTAAGAGAAGCTGGAGGGAAAAGGAGGAGGAGAGGGAGGCTGAAGTTGCCCGTGAAGGGGAAACGGCTGGTGGCGAGGAGGAGGAGGCTGGCGGCAAGGAGCCAACAACCTCCACTGCCGCAGGCCGCCAGGTTACTGCCATGCGGCAGATTTTTAGGGGACAGGGACGGACATTGGGAGGATGCAACCTCATCTTCCCTAAGTCCATTGGTAAGATTAAAAATACAGTATGTGTGTGTAGTACTTGAATTCCATGTCAATGTTACTCACAATGTTCCTGGTACGTTCACAGACAACTATCTGGTGGAGTACAGGCGGCACCACGAGGGGGCCTGTCCTACTTCTAAACCACTAGAGAATGCCCTTTCAAAGGTCAACCTGGTGAGGACCTTCATCTTTTACCTGTGCCAGGGGAAGACGGAGCTCCACACCTGGAGGTTTTTATATGACATCAAGGGCATCAGAGAGTAAGTGACTTGTTTAAGTTCTTATTTTTTTGGTTTCACACACAAAATAAAAATCACATTTAAGAAATCCAAAGTACATGGGACTGCATGGTAGAAACCAGTAATGGCTTGTATAACGATACGAGCATGTAACAAGCCTGATGTGAACAGCAACTAAATCCCAACATGTGTTTCAACAGATGGGCAGAACACCTCCTGAGGGAACGGAAAACCATTACAACAGCTAATTTCTACCTTAGGAATGTATACCAGTTTGTGAGGTACCTCAGAGAAACCCCTCCGCCAAACGCGAGGCTGACCCAACCACAGATTGTGGCGGTGGTCCGTGCTGTAAAACAAAGCCTCAATTTTATTGGGAGGCAGGTAGTCACCCGCCAAATGGAGGTGAAAAGAAGTAAAATGGAGAGGGAAACCCTTAAAATGTGTCAGAACAGGAAAGTGGATCCCTGGTATCCTGAGTCAGTGTTATCCTCCTCACCACAGCCATGTGTGGTCTCTCTCCAAGGTGCTGACACTTTGCTCTCTTTTCTTGTCCTTTTTTCAGCTCAACTTGAAGCGGACCCCCTGTTCCAGGCCTGCTACCGCTTCTATGGCTACATAGCCGCATATATAGGGAGCCGGGGGTGCTCTCCAACATGAGGGTTTCGGAGGTCATGGCGGCCAAAGAAAAGACGGATGTCAGGGTGGTGATTCGTGTAAGTCTGTCTAGATGGAATTACAGTTGTAGTCACTGCATTTTATTTGAAAATCATCTGAGGAGAGTCTGGATATGTTTTCTGTGAATGCAGATCAACGAACACAAAACCAATAAACATTTTGGGGCAGTCCAGATTTATGAAGTCTCAGCCACCCCGGAAGGAGCAACTGCCTCAGCCACCTCCTCAAAACGCCGCCGGGAGGACACCACCTTGGAGGAAACCTCCACCTTATGCTCCGATGAGATGGAGTACCAGGAGTCCGGTCCTCTTCCATGGACGATGAGGTGGAGGAAATAGAGGAAGAGGATACCAGTGTAAGTAAAAACTAGACTTTAAAAACACTCTCTTGGTTGTTTGTTCTCCCAGACACCCACAGTTGGGGATGGACACTTGGGATTAAACACTGAAAATGTCACGTCTTTAGGTAAGGGGAGGACAGTTGTAGGGAAGCCCAACCCAACATTTAATGGGGGATTGACTTTTCCCAAGTGTCCTTCATGAATCGCAAGTGTTCACAAATGGTCTACCTCCCTATACATGAATGACAAGTTCTAGAATGCCCAAACCCACACAGTTGTTCTCTGTATTAGCAGGGCCATGCAGAAGAGAGACAAGCGGACAACAAGATGGCCTCCATCAGGAACCCATGTTCTGTAAGTTCAACCTATGCTTTAAAAGCTTTGTTCTGCGACACCTAACATACAGTACATGGACACACTGAGTTTGTTGAGGAAGCACAGACACAATTCAGACACCCAGCAAGAGGACGGGTAATTGGACCCTGAGGGTCAACCTCAGTCCAGTTGTTGAATTATCAAAAGGAATCTCAGCAAGGACTAAGAGGACAGCAGCAAGATCCATTCAGAGACGGAGAACAGAAAAAAGAAAAGTACTGATGAAAAAGAAGAGGGAAAGGAAGTAATGCACCATGTACACAAATGCAACACATTTCATTACACATTTGCTGTTTTTATATTTAAGATTTTTTTTCATATTTAAAATAATTTTTTTTAGATTTATAACATTTGCTGTGTTTATATTTAAGATGTTTGCTTTTTTTATTTAATCTTTGTATCACTTTTTTCCTAATTCAGAGAATTTCAGCATATATTTTTTATGCATTTTTCTGATTGAGGGAAAACTTTAAGTAATGGTATTATATCATAATCATAGTCATTTTGATGCTGGTTTCCAAAATTGTTGAAATTTTTATTGAAACACATGTACCCACTTAAGATACTGTAACATGATAAGTGAATGGGGATAGAAAGTCCATTTAAAATGACATCAGAAAAGTTTGTCCTAGAAACACTGCTGATCAAAACTGAAGAGGTCAAAGGTCAAGGCTCTTTATCAAGCATTTCTAGTCCAGTTGGTATCTTTATATCTTTAAGCCAGTTATTTTCTGTGAGAAAAGGTTGAGATTTTCAGTCCCAAGACATCTAATCAATTAACCAGATGAAACAAAACTTCAAAGAGAAATGCAACATTATGCAAAAGTAATAGTTTTTTTATTGAACCACATGCACACGTCTTGAAAATATGTACAAGTGGTTGCATTGAACTGGAATCATGGCAGAAAATATTTTTTCTTTCATTGTTGTAGAAGCTTGTGTGTATCACTGGTGTCTGATTAAGGGAAAAAAGAATGTTCCTATGTTCTTTTAACTTTGGTTATTTCTAATAGTATAATTTATTAAGTCAGGGAACATAAACACATGTGATGACTTTAACTGATTAAGGGGAAAAAAAACATATTTGTATTTGTCTCTGTGCAATGCAAATACACAGTGATTTATATTTAACATGGGTTGCGCAATAGTAAATTCTTTGGGTTTTAGGCCTATTGCGATCAGTAAGTGGCTGTAAGACTGGTAACTGGGGTTTATAGTGGAGGCCTTTAACCCTGGAGGCAGAAGCCCAGCAACAGAGCCACTTACTGGGCCTTGGGAGGGAGCAAGACGGTGGTGGAGGGGGTTAACCCAGCTTCAGTGCATGTAACTAGGGTTTATAGTGGAGGCCGAGAAAACTGGAGGTCAAAGGCCAGCCTCACAGCCACTTACTGGGCCTTTGGAGGGAGCAAGAGGGTGCTGGAGGGTGCCACTTTGTGGGCCTTAAAGAGGAGGCAGAGAGGTCTGGCTGTGTGGAGGTCCGCAGCCAGCCCCAGAGCCTCTATCTGGGCCAAAAGTGGAGCATGTTAACCTGGGCAGAGTGCCACTTTTTGGGCCTTAAAGAGAAGGCAGAGAGAGTAGTGAGAGGCAGTTGACTGACAAGCTCCATATATCTAGACTAATACCACTGTGGTTGATTGATATTTTAAGTCTTCTTAATATTTTTAATTGAATATTTATTCACCTGGGCCCCGTTCGCGCAGGGTCCTGGCGGGTCGCCTCGGCTGGCGCCTAGCAGCTGACTTGGAACTGGTAGGACCAGGGGAATCCAACTAATTAAAACAAAGCATCGCGATGGCCCATGGCGGGTGTTGACGCGATGTGATTTCTGCCCAGTGCTCTGAATGTCAAAGGGAAGAAATTCAATGAAGCGCGGGGTAAACGGCGGGAGTAACTATGACTCTCTTAAGCAGTCTTGGGAAAAGGAATAATCCCACCATCTTTAACTACTATCTAATGAACCATATGCGAGGTGATGGCTCGGCTACACATGGCTGCTTCGATGTATCTGTCTTCCTGCTGATTTTAACGACATTCTTGAGGGATATATCATGCTTGTCTTAATGACTGGTAGAGTAATAAGGTGCATTTAATTATGGTGGAGTTGCTCATGCCAAGGCCTTATGATTTCAGATACTCGTGAAGGCCGGTGTGGCGTAACCGTTTATGGTATCCATGGAATCCTCTACTAAGAGGGATATACAGACAACCTGGTTTCCGGGAAGCCTGCGAAGATGCCCAGAATCCCCTCTAGCACGGAACGTCCCTCCAGAGCAGTCAGACTTAGGATCCTTCTCCCAGGAAGGTGTACAGGGAGTCAGAGTCCAGGTCGATCACCAATTGCCCCCAGGGGACGCTCAATGGCTAGGAGAACACTGTTTCATAGGAAGATCTTACCCAACAATATTAGACTCATGCATTGGGA
>CM049392.1:286986-321986 GCA_026937815.1 Etheostoma perlongum | reverse complement strand
GTAATATTTGACAACGAAAGACATGCGTATTAAGCTACATGTGGCAGCGCAACGATGGAAGATGTTAAAAGAAGTTGGCCGCAGGAGATTTTAAAACTATTGAAAACGAAGGAAAGTCAGCTGTGCATTGATGCGCTCATCTGTTGACATTTCCGAATGCCTTCCACACAAACAAACGTACATGTGTCATTAGTATGAGAAACAAATGCGATTTTTAACTGTGTCGGGCTCGGGTCGGGCTCGGACATAAATATCTTAATGCCTGTCGGGCTCGGGTCGGGTTCGGTTACTGCTCTGTCGGACGCGGGCCGGGCTCGGACAGAAAAATCCGGCCCGATCCGCACTCTAAAGGGAACACTGCACCTTTGGCCATGAAGGTCGGGGTTAAGCAGGGAGATTCTATGTCACCTCTGCTTTTCAACCTGGCCCTGGATCCGCTGATCCAGACCCTTGAACGAGAAGGTCGGGGCTTTGTCACCTACGGTGACTTTGCCATTACTGCTATGGCCTTTTGCGGATGATCTGGTGCTTATGAGTGACTCTTGGGAAGGTATGGCTACCAACATCGCCGTCCTGGAGGCCTACTGTCAGCTTACCGGACTGAAGGTTCAGCCTAGTAAGTGTTGCGGATTCTTAATCGAAAAGGAGGGGAGCTCTCTTTCAATCAACTCTCGCGATTTGTGGGAGTTGTGCGGGGAGGCCCTCCGCTGGATCGGACCCGACGGCCAGGTGAAGTACTTGGGGGTCGAGGTGAATCCGTGGACGGGGATTGTCTCTGCGGACCTGTCCGCAAGGATCCAAGCCTGGATCCTAGCAATTGGCAAAGCACCTTTGAGCCCGAGGGAGAAGGTGTTGTTGTTGAATAGCTATGCTATACCGAGGGTCCTCTTCGCGGCGGATCACTGCTTGACATTAGCGAAGACCTTGACAGAAATGGACGGGAACATTAAAATGCATGACCGACGGGTTGCTCTACTCCAGGCGAATGGATGGTGGGTTAGGCATCTGTCGGTTGGCTCGGGTTGTTCCCGCCATGCAGGCTCGGCGATTTATATAAATTGTTTTGTTCTCCGGAAGTTGCAATAGCCCAAATCGCCAGAAAGACAATCAACAAGGCTCGGTTCGTGAGAGCATGGCTGAGCACTGGAGGTTCCAAGACGGAGATGCCGCGTCTGGATTCCCCTGAGAAGGGGAGTGAGTGTGTGTCGAAGTTGGGTTTGGTTCCCCCCGGGGAGGGGGGAGAAGCGAAGGATAAGAACCCAGCTGCGGTGACGCCGGAAAGCAAACGTCTGATCCCGTGTGATTGCCGTCAGGTCGAGTTCGATAGGTGGGCTGACCTTGGGGCTCAAGGGAAGGCCGTGCGCTTGTTCGAGGCTGACAAGATCAGTAACTGCTGGCTGTTGGAAGATAGGTACAGGATTGGGAAGAGCGGTCAGTTTGTTGCTGCCCTCCAGCTAAGGGCGAATGTGTACCCGACTCGGGAGTTCCAGGCGAGAGGGAGACCGTCACCCCTCGCTGTCGTCTGTCATTACTGCCAGGGTTCTCCTGAGACCTGTTCTCATATTCTTGGGGTTTGCCCTATGGTCCGAGACAGTCGCATCAGAAGGCACCACAAAATATGTGATTTGCTAGTTACGGAAGCTGAGTGCCTGGGATGGTTAAGCATGAGGGAGAAGAGATGGGAGGCTCCTGGCGGCAGGTTCCTCGCCCCTGACTTGGTCTTCATCATGTCGGGAGTGGCACTCATTGTGGATGTAACTGTTCGATACAAGCTCTGAGAGGAATCTCTAGAGTTGGCGCGAACCGAGAAGGTGAACAAGTATCGACCTCTCTGTCCGGTCTTGATAAGGAGTCTACCAGAAGTAAGCAGGGTCAGAGTATTCGGCTTCCCTGTGAGAGCACGAGGAAAATGGCCGGCAGAAAATGGGAAGCTCTTGGACTGTCTGGGCCTGTCGCGGAAGCGCTGCAGAAGCTTCGCGAAAACTTGTGAGTTAGAGCCCTCTTATATTCCCTCAATATCTTGAGGGACTTTATGATGAACAAGGAGGAGCGGGAGGAGGCCCCAAGGTAAACGTGTAATAAATCCCACTTGTCTCTGTCATGTCAGCAAGAGGGACGGCCTGTGTAGGTTGAGGGATCTGCACTTAAGGGCTGGCCTTCTCAAGTACCCCTAATCCCACTCTGGCTTGGGAACCCAGCGTGCTGGGCTTGCCTGTCACAGAGATTTGCGCGGTCCAAATCAAATCGGGTTGAGATGGATCCCAGGATGCGGCGTTGCCGGGGGTATTGTTGACAAACGCGTAAGACACGCCCGGGGGTTGCAGCGTGTATGGGGGTATGTCACCCGTTGACGTTGTTGCCATTGTCATACATTCCAAGTGTCTTACGTGTAAGCCTCGGACTAGGTTCTGGAAGCCACATCGTCCGGGGATGGACCTTGGGGAAGGAAGCATCCTTGGTTGTGCTTATTGTAAGGGAGTGTCGAAGGGGTCAGTTCGGTACTCACCAGGTTGGTGGGTTGGCCCTGGTTGGTGCTCCTGAAGCAGTGAGGGCAAGTCAGAGGGCAAGAGTTCGCCTGGTTCTGAGGAGCTTGTTGGTTCGGTGCTCCTGGGCTGACCTCGGGTAAGCGGTCTCCTGGACACGCTAATTGACGGTTGGTGTCGGTGGCGGATCTCGGACCAATTCCCCTGGTTCGGGGTGTGTTGTTGGCGCCCGGTTCAGGGTTGGTGGCGTCCCTGCCCACCCCGACTCTGGGCGGTGTAGGAAGTGTCCCTTGTTGGTCTAGCTGGATAATCACATGGTTTGTGGCTTTGGGTCCGCCAAGTTACTTCCTGTGTGCACACGGGCTTGCGGCTGCCAGGGCATGTCGGTAATGAATGTCCACCCGTAGCCTGATTAACTGTGGTCACTCAGCTCTGGATCTAGAGCTTACTTGGGGGGTAGGACGTTCTGTCATGAGCCCCAGACCCTACACTCGGGGAAGATACACTGGACCTGATGATTCCGTTAGCGGGCACCCAGAACAGGGCGACAACTTGAGGTTGTCTAAGTGTTTGGTAATGGATACCGCGGCCTCACAGAAGTCGAGAGATCACAAACAGAGTACTTGTTACTCCCCATATCTCCAGGTCCCCGCTGGCGGGGGTTAAAGTAGCCTGACAGACTTCGCCATCCTTGGATGGTACCCCGTGCAGCTCGGAGGTGCATCCGGGCCCCATACAAGGGGCGGCTCGGAGTAAAAGAGCTGGTGAGGTTCTTCCTCCTAGTGCTTCAGTAGGATTCATATGAAGCACGGGTAAGGAGGGAGTAACGGTCTCTCTCTTGAGGTAAGCGATATTAAGAAAAAGTTTGAGTATTGGAACACCTATAGGTCACCAGGGGCATGGAGGTTTAGTTAGGTCACCAGGGGTACGAAACTCTGACCGAGGTGGATGGGGGTGTTTAGTCGGGGAGGGGTGCTTAAGTTCGGGTACACAGGTTCGCCTGGTGCGCAGGGTTCCTGGAGGGTTTGGGATAGGGTTGTGGGAGGCTGGCGGGCCTGGAGGTCAAAGGCCAGACTTACAGCCACAGAAAGGGGCACAGAGTGGAGGCCTATAGCCCTGGAGATCATGGCACAGCCTCAGTTACACATACTGGGCCTTGGGAGGAAGCATAAGGGTGCTGGAGGGTGTTAACACAGTGTCAGTGCATGTAACTGGGACTTAGAGTGCAGGACTTTAACCCTGGAGGTCAAAGGCCAGCCTGGCAGCCACTCACGGGGCCTTGGGAGGGAGTTGTTGGAATTTAAAATGTTATATGTTATATATGTATATGTTAATCATTGTGTGGGATTAGCATTATACATTTAAGCTAAAAGGCAAAAGCATTATTTCAACATAAATGCAGATGTTGGTCATGCATTAAGTTGTTTTGCAATACTCTGTTCTATAACATAAGATGTTCTGGTACATTCCTTAATAATCCAGCCTCTCCTAAATGTGTCGGAAGTAAAATTGATTGTTAGGGACGCTTCCTGAATCTGCTTTCAGTCCCTCTTTTGCTCTGCAAGTCCTGAATTGAGGGTCATAAACTTTCAGTCACATTCCAACTGAAAAGAAAATGAAATTAGCACACAGACACATCACTGTGACCTGGAGACCCCACCCTTTGAGAATAAGACTAGGGGTGCAAGAGCCAAAGAACCAGACAAAGGAAGGGGAGAGCTGTGATAGCTTGATCCAACTTTGTCGCAGGATATCCTATGTAACAAAAAGGATTCACACATCAACATCTGAGATTTTGACTACTAATTGACTGAACCCTGAGAATTCAGCAGAATTTAGCTCCAGCAGCGGCCGCACGCCAGGCAGCGGCCACCGGGCAATGGCCACCAGCCATGAAACACCACCGTCCCACCGGGAAAAGTCCTGACTCTCCCAATCTCCCGTTTTGCCACTCTCTGGGTGCCAGTGCAACCATTTCCAACCATCTAACAACTGCAATAGTAGGGTTTAGATCAAACTCATGACAACAATAGTGACAAGTAATGCATGTTAATAAAAATAAAGCAGAACACATGCAGAAGACAACGGAATAATTGTTAAACACGTTTATTTCGGATCAGAGCGGCAGTTGATTTAACACAAGAGACTCCAGGATTAATCTTAGCCAGGCTGTTAGCCTGTTCTGGACCAGGCTAGCTGCAAAAAATAAATCTCCATGGTTACTTGGCTGGGTTTAATTCAACCTGGTTTCGTGCAACCGAGTCAAAGCTAAATTCCTCCAGGATAACTTGAATATCCCGGCTTAATCTCTTATCCTGGTTTCGTGCAACAGGCCCCTGGTCTGTGGACAGCCAGGGAGGTTAGCATTGTGGTAGTAGGGGTTTTTGTTTATTGTTTGGGGCTTGGAGACCTTGACGTTTTTCAGCGTCTACTTGTAGTTGGGTTCCTGTTACCCTTTTTGTTTAACATCATATACTGTATATACACAGTAGCGTACCGTGGGCTTTCAGTCAGAGCCTTCTGTAACAACTTCCAACACCCCGCCCCAAAAAAACCCCTGAACAATCACACAGCACACCACTGTGCATTAAACATCTTTAAGCACATCAACACAGCATCACCATTTATACCCAAACAATAGCAATACAAATGTATAAAATACCGCAATAACTTTACCTCTCTAAACAGTAAGAAGTAACACTCACCCATTACTTGTACATGAAATCCATCCTCCTATCCTTTCTTTTCTTTTACGTGCGCCTGTACGCCAATAAGTCCCGATGCCATTACAGCGGCTCCGTCATAACACTGTGCCACTAACTTTGTTTTGCAATCGTAGCTGCCCAACACGTCAAGTACTAAAGCTTCTAGATCCTGAGCTTGTTTTTTTTCTGTGACATCCTCAAACTTTAAAAATCTCTTTTACTTACACACGTCACTCAAAGCTATAATCAAATGGGAAATGGCAACTTCAAAGAAGGGCTAGCAATGCTACTAGTGCTGGTCCACGGAGCTGTGATGCGTTTATTTGACATGGAAAATCCAGCTACCATATTCTTTCTGGAAATATAATCGTAACGTACTGGAAAAGTAATTGATTTTTCAACACAAATTAATTTAATTGTGACAAAATATATTTTAGATTTTGACAGGGCCAGCAGAGAAGGCCCTGACAGCCCATCACTGTGTATATGTATATATATATATATCTATATATTAGCGCTGGGCAAGTTAACGCGTTATCGTGTTAATTAATACATAAATTTTTTTTTAATCGCGCATTAACGCAGTTTTTATTATTTCTTTATTATTGTAAAAGTTTTTTGCTCACAGGCATGGTAAATACTGCAAAGTTGAATTTTCTTATCACCGGAGTACTGCCAGTCTGAAATATCACCTTGACAGTTGATACCAGCAAATCATTCAACGAAACTCACAGTGGTGCGAGGCTTCAGCAGGATACGTTAGATGCAGCGTGTGGGTAAGTAGAGATAAACAAAGGCAAGAGAAGCTAACAAATACCATAGCGACGTGGATAGAGACCATTAGAGTTGTAGGGGACGTCGGTCTGAGAAACATTCTGAGAATCGCAACAAATGACGACAGGTATGACAGTCCCTCAAGACGCACTATCACAAGAAGAATACACGAGTTGTATGAAAAGGAGAGGACTGCAGAAGCAGCAACGCTACAACATGCACCCGCTGCTGCTCTTACTGGGGTCTACTGGACTCACTGGGCAACCAGAATTATCTCGGAGTTCCAGTGCATTATATTGAAGAAAAGTGGCCGCTGCATTCACATGTTCTGACTGGAATGAAAACAGAGGAGAGACATTCTGCTGAAACATGCGCGGGACACTTTATTGAAGTTGCAGCGGACTGTGTCAAATAAAGTCACCGCAGTTAGCACAGATAGTACAAATAGATACAAAATATGATTGCTGCTGCGAGACATATGCCTTTTGATCATGTCCCCTGCTTTGTGCACGGTCTCCAGCGTTCTGTCACAGTGTCTCTGCATAACAGTGCGTTTGACAGTGTCCCACAGTGTCTCTGCATAACAGTGCGTTTGACAGTGTCCCACAGTGTCTCTGCATAACAGTGGGTTTGACAGTGTCCTTGCGAAGTGCAGAAAAGTTGTGGGGCACTTTAAACCCAGTCCAGCAAGTGCTGCAGAGTTAGAGCAACAACAGAAGAACGTGGACAGAAGAAGGAGTTGCTTATAGCAAGACGTTTTAAATAGATAGAATTCAACTCTGGACATGATAAATACATTGTTTAATTTGAGATGTACACTAAATATTTTATTTAACTGCTACTGTATAAACAAAATGCTGGTAGGTTTTTGCAGAACAAATTAAACAATTAAAACTTTTAATCGCTGCCCAACTAATTGCACCATTGTAAAATTAAATCAAATCAATAAATAATATTTAATAATTATAATAACTAATAAACTACAAAAACTAAAAAATTGGGGTGTTGGGGTGTAACGTATTAAGTGACGCGCTAATTTATTTGGCTTCATGCTGTCCGCTGCAAGCATTTTTAGACACAGCAAACACACCGGTCTTTCCTCTTCTCCAACTGTAGTCACAGTGAAGCCAAGCGCTAAATACGCTTCGTCGTATTTACTCGTCTTAGCTTTCGGGTGACTTTCTTTTGTCTCATTATCTTTGTCTCTCTCCGCTTTTCTTTTCATCCCTGTTAAAAACTTTTTCATGTTGGGGGTTGTTATGTTGAATAACTGAGGCTATAGACAGAACGTAGTCGGAGCTTTCTGTTGACTCAACACTGCTAACCAAGGCAAACCTGTTGTCTTGTAAGTCGTAAAATGTTGCACTGTCGCAAACGTGACAGAAGTAACAATGAGAGCGCCACTGCCGCCTACTGTAGTGGATGCGCAATTACACTTTATACTAGTACGGCCAAAAAAAAAGCCTGTTCCCCAGGGTCACACGCGCCCCCCCCAGGTATCGCACCGCGCCCCCTATTTGAGAAGCACTGGTCTAAATGAATCCATCCCCCTCCCGTCATATTAATACTCACATTCCTCGAGGCACAGGTCGAGGAGGTGGAGTTATCTTCAATTCTAGTCTACTAATGAGCTCTAAACCTAAACTAAATTAGAACTCATTTGAAAGTCTTGTTCTTAGTCTTTCACACCCAAGTTGGAAATCACTGCAGCCAGTTCTATTTGTTATAGTGTACCGAGCACCTGGTCCATACTCTGAATTCTTATCTGAATTTGCAGAGGTTTTGTCAAATTTAGTGCTAAAAACGGACAAAGTTCTTATTATAGGGGATTTTAATATTCACGTGGACGATGAGAATGATAGCTTTAGTACTGCGTTTATCTCTCTATTAGATTCTATTGGCTTCTCTCAAAGTGTTCATAAACCGACTCACCGTTTTGGCCACACCCTTGATCTTGTTCTGGTATATGGTGTTGAAATTGAACATTTAATAGTGTTCCCACAGAATCCCCTTCTATCTGACCACTGTTTGATAACTTTCGAGTTTATACTGCTGAACTACACGCCATTAGGCAAAACCTTCTATACAAGATGTCTATCTGATAGTGCTGTAGCTAAATTTAAGGATGTGAATCCATTAGCATTTAATTCATTACCATGTCACAAAGTAACGGAGGACTCCTATGCTAATTTCAGTCCCTCCCAAATCGATCATTTTGTTGATAGTGCAGCAGGCTCGCTGAGAATGACACTTGACTCTGTTGCCCCTCTAAAAAAGAAGATAATAAAACAAAGACGGTTAGCTCCATGGTATAACACTGAAACTTGTAAATTAAAGCAAACATCGCGGAAACTTGAGAAGATTTGGCGTTCCACCAAATTGGAAAATTCTTGGTTAATCTGGCAAGATAGTCTTAAAACGTATAGGAAGGCCCTCCGTAATGCCAGAGCAGCGTACTACTCGTCATTAATAGAGGAAAATAGGAACAACCCCAGGTTTCTTTTCAGCACTGTAGCCAGGCTAACGGAAGGTCACAGCTCTACTGAGCCAAGTATTCCCATAGCTCTTAGTAGTAACGACTTCATGAGATTCTTCAATGATAAAATTATAACTGTTAGAAGCAAAATTCACCAAGACCTGCCTTTAACTGGCACTGACTTATCTCTAAACTCAGGAACCTTAGAAACAGTTGTAAAACCAGATATATATTTAGACTGCTTTGCTTCACTTGATCTTTATCAATTTAATTCAATTATTTCTTCATCTAAACCATCAACCTGCCTCTTAGACCCCATCCCGACTAGGCTACTTAAAGAAGTTTTACCCTTAGTCAACACTTCTCTACTAGATATAACCAATCTGTCTTTTTTAACAGGCTATGTACCACAGCACTTTAAAGTAGCTTTAATTAAACCTCTTCTGAAAAAGCCTAACCTTGATCCAGATGTTTTAGCCAACTATAGACCTATATCCAATCTTCCATTTCTATCGAAGATTCTTGAGAAAGCAGTCGCCAAACAGCTATGTGACTTCCTGCATAGCAACAGCTTATTTGAGGATTTTCAGTCAGGATTTAATTACTAATGACCTCCTAATTGCATCAGACAAAGGACTTATCTCTGTACTGGTGTTATTAGATCTTAGTTCTGCATTTGATACCATCATATCTTATTACAGAGATTGGAACATTTCATTGGCATTAAAGGGACTGCTCTAAGCTGGTTTAAGTCTTATTTATCAGATCGATCTCAGTTTGTTCATGTTAACGATGAATCCTCTGTGCGCGCCAAAGTTAGTTATGGAGTCCCACAAGGATCTGTGCTCAGTCCAATCCTGTTCACTTTATATATGCTTCCTTTAGGCAATATTATCAGGAAGCACTCCATAAACTTTCATTGTTATGCAGATGCTACTCCATTATATATATCAATCAAGCTGGATGAAACTAATCAGTTAGCTAAACTTAAAATGTGCCATCAGGATATTAAAACCTGGAAGAGCTGTAATTTTAAAATGTTAAACTCAGATAAAACTGAAGTTATTGCTCTGGGACCCAAGCACCTCCGTGACGCATTATCCAAAGAGATAGTTACTCTGGATGGCATCACCCTGGCCTCCAGCACCACTGTGAGGAATCTTGGAGTTATCTTTGATCAGGATATGTCCTTTAATTCTCACAAAGCAAATTTCAAGGATCGCCTTTTTTCACCTATGTAATATTGCAAAAATCAGGAATATCCTGTCTAAAAATGATGCAGAAAAACTAGTCCATGCATTTGTTACTTCTAGGCTGGATTACTGCAATTTTTTATCAGGCTGCTCAAAAAAGTCCATAAAGACTCTTCAGCTGACCCAGAATGCTGCAGCATGTGTTCTGACAGGAACCAGGAAAAGAGATCACATCTCTCCTGTTTTAGCTTCTCTGCATTGGCTTCCTGTAAAATCTAGAATAGAATTTAAAATCCTTCTTCTCACCTACAAAGCTCTTCATGGTCAGGCACCATCTTATCTTAAAGAGCTCATAGTACCTTACAACCCTACAAGAGCACTACGCTCCCAGAATGCAGGATTACTTGTGGTTCCTAGAGTCTTGTAGTAGAACGGGAGCCAGAGCGTTCAGCTATCAGGCTCCTCTCCTGTGGAACCAGGTTCCAGTTTGGGTTCAGGAGGCAGAAACCGTCTCCACATTTAAGAGTAGGCTTAAGACTTTCCTTTTTGATAAAGCTTATAGTTAAGGCATAGAATTGAATATTGTTAGGTATTGAGGAGTTGCAGCGTCCGCCTAACACGGCCCACCTGCTTCTCGTCATAGTTGTCAGATCTATCTATCATATAGTCAAGAATATAATAAAACTAAAGGGAGACTTGGCATACAGCCCGATCCGGTTGGGGAGAGTTCTAGCCTGACCGGGCCCCTCTCTTTACCCTGTCTCTCTTGGTTATGCTTTGATAAAGCTTATAGTTAGGGCATAGAATTGAATATTGTTATCTTCCTATTTTGTGTGCATCCATGTCCCAGAAATGCTTGTTACTAACCTAGCTCTTGGGAGTCATTCCCCGGAGTCCTTTTGTTCTTTTTCTCCCAGGATGTTTCCTTGGATCAGGGAGGCTCCAAAATCATGGTTGCAGCTGTCGCCATGGTACCGCTACACGTTCCCTTCCCTGCCACGATCTGTGGTGCCCAGCTACGTCCTGCTGTGCCTTGTAATGCTGCACAGTGCCCTGCTATGCCATGAACTACTACAAAGAACTACTACAAACTATTTTTTTTTTTTTTTGGGACTGTTATTGCCACTCTTCATTCTATCCCCAACCGGTCGTCAGACAGCGCCTACCAAGAGCCTGAGTCTGTCCGAGGTTTCTTCCCAAAGGGGAGTTTTTCCTTGCCACTGTTGCTTGCTCTGGAGGAAACTACTAGAACTGTTGGGTCCTTGTAAAGTGTCTTGAGATGACTCTTTTTATGAATTGATACTATAAATAAAATTGAATTGAATTGGAGAACGACGCCAGGGAAACGGACAACGATACGATGGAATGAGGCGAGGGGTCATAGAGACCCTAAGGTACTCTCTGCTTAGTGTTTTTGTTTGTTTGTGTTTTTGTGCATTTGTTTTTATTATGTCTCGGTCCACCCACGACTTGAATCCGTACCTCGCCGGCTTGCTGGGCATGTACTGATGGAAGGGGCATCGGCCTTTCGGCGCGGCGGCGCGGACGTGAGAAGGAAGGAAAAAAGGTGTGTGTGTGTGTCTGTGTGTCTGTCTAAGTAATTTTGGAAGCTTTTGTGATTGACATGTACAGTAGTCACTATGCCGCCGCCCTGCATGGCATGGTGAAGATTCCTCTCAACCAGCACCAGGGCTGAAAAATTGTGACAATTGTTGGAATTTAAAATTTTATGTGCTTAAACATTGTGGGTGATTTGCATTATACATTAGAGCCAAAAGGTAAAAGCATTATTTCAACATTAAATGAAGACAAGTTGGTCATGCATTAAGTTTGTTGTTATAAATATAGTTTGTAGGGATGAGCCAGTACAGCATTATCTGTATCTGTTTACCGCATGAATTATCTGTATCCGCCGGGGCTGCGATGATGGACTTAAGTCATCGCTGCCGTGACCTGTTTGTCAACAATACCCCCAGCATCGCTACATCCTGGAGTCCATTTCGACCCGATTCGAACCGCGCGAATCTCTGACGGGCAAACCCAGCGCACTGGGCTCCCAAGCCAGAGTGGGATTAGGGTTACTCGAGAGGGCCAGCCCTGTTGCACAAGACCCCAAACCTGCACAGGCCGTCCCGCTTGCTGACATGACAGACAAGTGGGATTTACTACAACTTGGACCACCGGGACATTGTGGTCTTCAATTCTTGTTCATCATAAAGTCCCTCATCATATTGAGGGAGTACAAGAGGGCTCTATAACTAACAAGTTTCGCAAAGCTGAGACAGCGTTTTCGCGGCAGGCCCAGACATCTCAGGAGCCTTCCATTTTCCACTGGCCATTTCCCTCAAGCTCCTACAGGGAAGCAAAAGACCTTGGCCTTGCTTACTTCCGAAACACTCCTTACCAAGACTGGACAGAGAGGTCGATAGTTCTCAACTTTCTCAGTTCGCGCCATCTTGAGGGCCTCCTGAGTTCGTATCGAACGGTTACATCCACAATGAGCGCCTCTCCCAACTTGATAAAAATCAAGTCTGGGGCCAGGATCCTTCCTTCCAGGAGCCTCGCATCTCTTTTCCCTCATGCAAAACCATCCCAGGCGCTCAGCTTCTGTAGCCAGCAAATCACATATCTTGTGGTGCCTTTTGATCCGACTGTTACCGATCACAGGGCAAACGCCAAGAATATGAGAACAGGTCTCAGGAGAACCCTGACAGTGCCGACAGACGGCTGCGAGGGGGGGGACTGTCTCCCTCTCGCCTGAAACTCTCGAGTTGGGTACACGTTCACCCTTAGCTGGAGGGCAGCGATGAACTGGCCGCTTTTCCCAATCCTATACCTATTGTCCAGCAACCAGCAGTTACTGACCCTGTCAGCCTCAAACTGACGCACGCCCTTCCCTTGAGACCCAAGTTCAGCCCATCTGTCGAACTCGACCTGATGCCAATCACACGGGATCAGACGTTTGCTCTCGGGCGTCACAGCAGCCGGGCTCATTTCATCCGCATCTCCCCCTTCCCCAGGGGTACCCACACCCGACTTTGATACACGCTTTGATACATGGCATCTCAGTCTTGGAACCACCAGCGCTCAGCCATGCTCTCACGAACTGGATCTTGTTGATGGTCATTTTGGCGATTACAGCTTCCGAGCCAACCGACAGATTCCCAACCCACCATCCGTTCGCCTGGAATAGAGCAAACCGTCAGTTGTGCATAAGGGCAAGTGCAGCCAGTTCTTAACTGCCAATTTAATGATCCCGTCCATTTCATTCAAGGTCTTCACGGTTGCCATGCAGTGATCCGCCGCAAGGACCCTCGGAAGACCCTCGGAAGAGCATAGCCATTCAACAACAACACCATTTCTCTTGTGCTCAAAGGTGCTTTGCCAATCGTTAGGATCCAAGCCTGGATCCTTGTGGACATCCCTCCCCACCAATTCAACCACTGGGCTCTGGCCACCAGACCTGGCGGCCTGTGGCTTCCCAGGGATATGTGTACCGGACCAACTCTCCAGTCTCCGGTCCAAGGCCTCGGAAAACTCCCTGGTGGTACTGAGGACCTCACGGCCTGGCGCGAGATTTACACCTTCTCCCCCGGATTTTCAAGGGCCAGCAAGAGCTCACCAGACGCCGCCGGGACCGCAACGCTTTCCAGGGCACGGGCCCCTCTCTCGGGGCGAACCCATTCCAGGGCGCCCTGCCCTTCACAAAGAAAAGAGAACTCTCCCTGGGGCTCCCGCCAGCTTCTCTGGGATCGTTTGCGTTACTGCACTGGACGCCTCGCGGTGCCTATCTCCGCCACTCCAGATTCGGGGATCTGAACCCGACTCCCTTTCAATCGACCAGGGGCAACGTAGGCCATTGCCCCACCCTTCCGAATGGCGTTCGCCCATCTCTTAGGACCGACTGACCTATGTTCAACTGCTGTTCACATGGAACCCTTCTCCACTTCAGCGTTCAAATTTCTCATTTGAATATTTGCTACTACCACCAAGATCTGATTTGAAATTAACCTTTTATCTGCTCCTTGTAAATGGGATAATGAGGGAATAACACACACCTGGCCATGGAACAGCTGAGCAGCCAATTGTCCCATTACTTTTGGTCCCTTAAAAAGTGGGAGGCACATATACAAACTGTTGTAATTCCTACACCGTTCACCTGATTTGGATGTAAATACCCTCAAATTTAAGCTGAAAGTCTGAACTGAAAAAATAAGTTGATAACTTGTTGGTTATGATAATTACAAATAAATTACACTAAAATTTTTAATTTAAAAAATCCATATAGTTGTTTTTTTTAAGCAACACAAAAATTGCGTTTGAACGCTGACAATATCGATGACGTCACTGGCATGGTAGGACCTGCAAAGGTATATAGGCAACGGCTGCAGCATATTATATATACACACAAAAATGAGTAATTTTAATGGCACGGGTTATGCATTTGAGCCTGTGAGGGACAGGCCTGTAGTGTCTGACTACCACCACATGGAGGACGATCAGTTTCAGGCTCCACCTTCAGTACAGGATCGATTGGGGGGGGGAGTGTCAGTGACGTGTGTGTGTGTGTGTGTGTGTGTGTGGGGGCGCAGCTTACTGTCATGCACTCATTTATTATATCCAAGCACAATATGCATTTTAGGAAATAGACTGCTTGTATAGCGTTTGCATTTAGAGAAAACAGAAAAAAACATGGTTACGGTCCTGTTCGTTTAAGAAAATAGAGGCAGATAAATGGAAAATGTAATTAGACAAATTAATGCAATGGGATCACTTGTTAGCCTAACGTAGGAGTTACCCCCAGTTTGACCATAGATGCACGGAGGATTCACGAGCTTTGCCGTTTACTTTACTTTAGGCAGGTGCAGAGTTGGCGGATTTTTACTATGGAACTAGCAGCTGTTTCTGCATCAACAATCTGCTCTGAGACGGTGAACATCAGCTAGCTTCAGGGTGAGTAGAGGGACGTTGGATTCTGTGGTTTAGTTAGCGGCTAGTAAACTTATCGATCTGTGATATCGTCGGAGTCTTGGTTTATTTATACAGTCTATGGTCGGAGTGCTAGCTTGTGGAGTTTGTCATAAGAGTGCTTCCAACGTATTTAGTTGCTAGCCCTTTCCCTCGGTTGGCTCGTTTGGTATCTAGCTTGGTGTTGTGTCTCAATTTCAAGTAATGCCCAGTGTGTCAGTCTCTGTTTTGTTGAACGCTACAAAGCCTATACGTTGGGCTTTATTTTTGTAAGTGAATAAAAAATGCATCAGACTCAAAATCCAGGGGCTGTCGGAGGGCTATCCCGTTTTAAGGCAGCTAGCTGCTAGCCATGAGTTGAGGACTGTTTTTTTCCTTGTCAAAGGTAGCCTGTGGAAATGTGTCGTAACCCCAGCTGCCTTAGCCCTATACAGTTCCTTACTGCAGTCATGGGCAATGCAGTCTGACCCCCCCAGACTTCTTTCTTTCCGTTTCCTCAGCCATATGTCTGCTAGCCTCCAACTCTTTGTATGTTGTTCCTATGGCTGCGCTGCTAGTGCTAGTTAGCCACGGAGTAGCTTACCATGCCAGTGACGTAGTAGATTGTGGAATTCCAACATGGCGGCGCCCGTGTAACAACACTTTCAACTTGCCATTTTATCCCTTTTAACAAATTCACCCATTTTAATAATTCTACCAGTGAAAAGAAATAAAATACATCTGTTATATCACCATTATTAAAAAATCCAGTTCAGTTCATCTTTAACGCACATCTTGTTCGTTTCACTTCAAATCCATTGTGGTGGTGCATAGAGCCAAAAAGATTAGATCTGTATTGATGTCCCAATATTTATGGACCTGACTGTACAACTACAATCTGCAACGGTGAGTGGGAATAGGGAGTATTAAAAGCACAGGAAATGGGTAAGCTGAAAACAAACAGGTGAATTAAATTAGAAGCGGAGCTAGTAATACAGGCGGGAAAGCAGACAAAGGGAGGAAGACGAGAGTGAGAGGGATGAATACTACAAAATAAAACCGGAAATAATGAAACAGAATAAAATCATGGCAGAAGCTGTGACATCTGTTCCAAGCTGACCACCTTGACCTCTTCAGCAATAGACAGGGGGGTAGTACAAAATGTAATGTTATTAAAAAAGTGATATAAGCGTAGATGTTTTTCAGATAATAGTTTTTATTATTTATTAATATTTTTATTAAGTGTGGTGGAAAAGGTGGTTGTTGGGTACTCAACAAGTAGATATCCCTCCCGTGTGGAAAAACCTACCTTTATGGTGATAATAAATAATCAGGACTGTGTCAAGCAGACATTGTTTTGAACAAATTTGTAAACTTTTATAACATTTTTATTGATCAAACATGCTTGGAATACAAGTTTCTCCAGTTCTGTGGCGGACGGATATGTGACTTCAGTCCACACCAAGGAAGCTGTTTCGCACTTTCCCTCGTGTTGCACGTACCGTCCCCATCAAGGACTTTAGAAGTATGTTGTAATAATACTAATAGTAAGTGATTCCCAACGTGCTAGCTAGCAAGATACAATGTTAATGTTAGCTAGTTAGCTAACTGCTTGTATAGCGTCCACGCTAAAATTACTTAGGGTTAGCTTAGTTGGCGCCAGTCAGCCTCAAACCGGACTTTTCCGTTTTTAGGCAATGTCAATTCCGTAAAGGCCGTGCACTGCTGTTCTGATGCTTTCGGACTCTTCAGCCAGCTGCAGTACTTGCGGTACTCGCTAACGTTAGCTGTTAGCTATGCCGTTTTTTACTCACTCAAGGGCTGCTGATTCAAGTCCCCGTACGGACCGAAAGTATGGTGGTAGTCTGGTAGCTGGAGAGGTGCCAGTTCACTTCCTGGGTACTGCCAAGGTGCTCTTGAGCAAGGCACCAGACCCCCAACTGCTTGGGGCGCGTGTCCATTAGTGCGTGTGTGTAATTCAGGCCTGTGTGTAATAACAGAGTGTAAATTGTAATTTCCCCTTGTGGGAGTAATAAAGTATACATTATTATTGTTCAAAAGAAACAGGTTCCTGTTTGTCAAAATCAAGTTTCTGTGAGTCATATCATTGCTGTGAATTAGATACAAATGAAACACCATCATTGTCCTATGTGAATCATATCGTACCTGATATATCATGTGAAGTGGGAATACAGGCTGTGCCAGAAAGAATGAAAAATGGATGGCTCCCACAGAAGCAAGAGTTTAAGAGTTCTTATAATTTCTTCATTATTTATTCTGCACTGCTATTTTAAAATAAGTTAAGTGAGATTAATCATAATCTATTACGTTTGACATGGTCAACTATAGGCTAAATACATTATATCAATCCCTGTATCACTTTTTAAAGTTCACTAACATTTTCACTACAAAAGTCCACAAATTTAGTGTGTGAAATGCTGTCTCTCTTTAATTACAGAGTAATTAATTACAGAGTACTGCAAGGTGAGGGAAGTCAACCACTACCCATGTGGGTTCCTGATCCACCCTGAGGCCACATGGATGGGGTCAACACCTGATGGGATTGTTTATGATCCTGAGGGGCAGTCAGTATTTGGCCTGTTAGAAATGAAATGCCCAAATGTAATTCGCTATGTTACGTTATGATAAAAGAGGGTACACATACATTCAGATGATCCCATTCTTATTACTGGCAGGTCCAGGGACAAATGTTGATTTCTGGTTGTGACTGGTGTGACTTTGTCATTTACACGGAAGATGACATGTTCATTCAGAGAATTCCCCGTGACATGGAAGTCATACAAACCATTAAAGAAAAAGAAGACTATTTCTTTTTTTATTTTTACCTCAATGCCTTCTTGGCCAATTAATGAAATGATTGCAATGTAAATATGTGCTAACTGTTCTCCATCATTCATGCACTGTTTTGCACACTTTTATTCCATTATCTCAGTCACGCCCCATTACGTAGTTTCCCTTCTTCACTTGCATCATCTCTTTATGTTGTTTTGCACTTTTCCATCTGCCCTGCCATGCTCACGTTTTATTCTTCCCACCAATGTTGTCATACAATTCTTTGCACATCTACTGACCTACGTCATGTTGGAATTTAAAATCTTATGTGCTTAAATATTGTGGGTGATTTGCATTATACATTCAAGCCAAAAGGTAAAAGCATTATTTCGACATAAATGAAGACATGTGGGTCATGCATTAAGTTTGTTGTTATAAATATATAGTTTGTTGTTTGTTGTTTGTTGCATTAAGTTGTTTTGCAATACTTTTGTTTTATAATATAAGATGTTCTGGTACATTTTGTTATAACCAGCTCTACAAATGTGTCAGAAGTTGAATTGATGATGTTAGAGACACCCTGTCTCTGGTTTCAGTCACCCTTTATGGCCCAACTGCTCTGTTGCTTTGCAAGTCCTGAGGGTCATAAACCCTCAGTCACATCCCAACTAAAAGATAAGGAATAAGCACAAGACCCTACCCTTTGTGAGATAATACTGGGGGTCTGAGAGCCAGAGTCAGACAAAGGAAGGGGAGAGCTGCAACAGCTTGATCCAGGTAACTTTGTCTCAGGATATCCTATGTAATAAATGGATTCACATATCAACATCTGAGATTTTGACTACTAATTGAATGAACCCTGAGAATGGAGCAGGATTTAGCTCCAACAGTCACTAACTAGACCATGATTTGCGCTAACTGTATATTGACCCTACTTCATTTCAGCATTTATATAGACTTACTTACACCTCACTTTGCGCCGGCTTTGTAATGCCTACGTAATTTGTACTTTACGTAGCCTATTGTGTTCTGTATTTTTCTACTGTATTAAATGTAAAACTGTATGTTGCTTTATTCTTGGCAAGGTCACCATTGCAAATGAGAACCTGTTCTCAACAGCCTACCTGGTTAAATAAAGATGAAATGTATCTTAAGTTACTGTGTAGGAAACAAATTACAACCTCATCAGTCAAGTGTTGCTGCATTGTGCTTTTATGATGTAATTTTTAGGTCAAATAAGTAAAAAATGACTTGGAACAAAGCATTTGTGTTTTGAACAGCTTAAGTTTAGTTTAAAAAAGGTAAGAGACGGGAATTACAAATGAGACCAAACAAAAGCAGGTTACGAATTGGCCAAATAAGTATTCAAAGGCCTAAACTTTATAAAGATTTCAAACAAATATAGACTCTGATAAGATAAAAAAAAGAAAATTTAAGATGTTTTTAATGTACAAACTAACTGGTTTTATGCTTGGATCCATTCAATTATTTTTAATATCAACATTTCATAAAGGCACTGCATATCAAGCTTTCATTCCCTCATCAGGGCACTGCACATATCATACATAGCCTTTACCAGTGGCCCATTTTCATAGTTTGTAAGGAGACAACCCACCATGTACAGTTGATTGATGCTCCCAAAAACCCGTAGGGGAATCACAGAATCAAAAACTTGGGCTCTTTGACCTGGCGAATGGAGCGCTCCACATGCACCCTTAGACGTGCTATGGCCTGGCTCTCCCTAACCTCACATGCAGACATTTAAGGCCTGCCAGACAGGAAGGCTGGCCTGTAAACCTTGCAGGGCACAATGTCATTAATGAGGAAACCTCTGTCTACAATGACAGCCATCCCAGGTTTGAGCAGATTGAGGACACCAGATTCACGGGTAATCTGTTTGTCGCTGATAAACCCAGCATACAGCGCAGAGACAATTGTCACTGGCTCATGTGGCGCAATCCCAATGAGCCCCTTCAGAGTGCAGTGGGACTTGTAGGAGGAAAATACCTCACTCTGGAGGACAGGGGAAGATGGGCATTGACACCTCAGCTCAGGGCAGTCAAGGACCACTGTGGTGTCAGGGTAGTCCTTAAAGTCTGCATGTAGTTTTCGCCAAATCTCCTCTTCGGGGCAAGGTAATTAAAAAATAAGAAACTTGTCAATGGGCTGCAGGGAATGGGTGGTAGCATTTGACTCTGTGAGAGCTCCTCATCGTGCTTGTCGAACACTGACCATGGATGGTAGAGAGTTCACAATCAAGCCCCAGAAACGCATCAGTAAATCATATGATGCAAACCTAAAGAAATGGAATACAAATACTCTAATAATAACTGTTCATAATTACACAAAATGTACACACATAACTTTAATTAAATGTATATGTACAAAATTGAAAATACTAAGGAGTTTTGGTACAAAACTAGTGGACTAGTGGACTCTGATGCTGGTTCACGGATGTCCTCCGTTTTGTGCCGGCTACACACCCGGGTGTGAGCCTTTACAGTGAATTTCTCCCTGCGGATAGCGACAATCCCCTTATGCCTTGTGTCGAGGTTCTTTCCCGTGAAGGTGGAGGCACCTTGTTCTATTGCAAATAGAAGCTTGCCTCTCTTTTGAAATTTGAAATATTTTGTCTGTCTGTCAGTAAAAGTTACAGTGAACTCTGATGTCATGCCCCATGAACCTTGCAACTTGTTCCAGTTCTTGTTCACTAAGATCCAGGAGTTGGCAGAGTGTGGCAACCTGTTTTCTTAATTTAGTTGACCTCATGAGTTCAGGGTTTTCTGCTCCGCTTTCCTCTGCATATTTTCGCAGACAGTCACATCCACTTATGATTTACATCACAACCAGGTCTTGCAAAGAGATGACATTTTCAGCAAGAACACCAGCTTCATCTCTTCTTTTAATCAACAAGTCTATGGGCTCCTTCATTTTCTCTGTCAAGTAAACGGGTACCTTTCTCCCTCTTTTTCCACGGACTTCAATGCGAGTTAGTCGCTTGCTTAGCTCTATCTCCAATGGTAACAGGGTTAAATAAATGTCGTCATTAATGGGATTTGTTCTTCCTTTCTTGTAGGCTTCAAGAGTCAAGCATGGTGCTTCCCCTTCACGTCGCCTGTTAAAGATGATGACCTGTGCTAGTAGTCTCATTTAATGTCTTGTATGCTGTTAATCTCAGCTGTTGCATCAATTCCCCTCTTGCTTTATCTTCTGCCATCCTGAGATGATCACTCAGCCAATCGCATTTTTGGTGAGGGGATGTCATCTTGTTTATTCCATCTCTTTTCTTGGATAGTTTGATGAGCACCGGCAGAGAGATTGTTCCTCCAATATTTTTTCCAAAAGTTCCAAGAACTTTTTTGCCTTCTTCTCTGCCTGATCATCATCATTCATAAGAGTCATTCCAATCTGTACCTCCACAGCTCCTTTAAGACAGAATCCAATTTTGACTGCAGTTGAAGGTTTCCCATATTCATTTTTGCCTGGACTAAACTCTGTAAGCCTCTTAACTGCACTGACAACATGCTGAGATTTTGATGGTGCACATATACTGTATCTTCCAATCGGTCAAGCTCCCTCATTCTTTGTGCAATGTACTGGTGCCTAGACTTCACACAGCCATGTTTTGCATACAGAGACTCTCCATATTTGCAAATCAAAGAATCACTTCTGATGTGAAAGGACACATCATCTTGTTGCATGTTGTTGATGACACCTTGACATCCATTGGAAGAAGTTATTGCTGGAAGGAGGCGTACAGCACGACTTTGTACTGTTCCTTTTGTCTTTTTTTTTGTCTACTGCCACACAACTCTTTGCTTTTGCATAATGACTGATGTCTCCACAAATCCTTTTAAGCAAACATTCCAAAACAAAATGTGCAAGGCAAGTAATCCACAACATAAGTGTTATAAGAAGCCTGCTTCCCTGTCACAAGTTCTCCTTGTTCCGCCTTTTTCCAGGACTTTGCAATTGTGCTTAAAATCACCTTGGTTTCGCAGTTGTTCCAAAAGAACCTTTCTTTCTTTCAAACCTGAAGGGAAACTGAAGGCATATGCTTCATCTTTGATCTCCATATGCTTTCTCTGTAAATGCCTTGCCATCTTAGCATTTGATTGGCCACAGTAGAGGCAATAGTGTCTTTTGTCCCATGCACGTTTGATGTCTTCTCTTTTTGTACAACTTTTTACAGTCATGGTTACAGTCACTTTCACTTTTTTGGTCCTCTTTTGTTCTTTATTTTGTAATTTCGCATACATTTGTGTTCTTTTCTTTTATAATGGTCAACTTGCTTCCTTGCGGACATCATATTCACTTGAATTTGTGTCTGGACTTTTGAGATCTTGTTTACTGGACAATTTCTTAGCTTTGCCTGGGGCTTTTCAAATCTTCCTCATCACTGGATGATGATGCTTTCAGAGGTGGATTGTAGGGATGAGCCGGATACGAATAAAGCACTTTTGCCGAGTAAAAGTATTATACAAGTAATGCGAGTCAATATCTGTACTCGGATTGAATAAAAGTCTCCATTAACTGTATCTGTGTTCTGTGATAGGCTAGTCACAGTGCTAGTCCCAGCGCCCCTCCCTACACACACAGATTCCTTCTGTTGCTGTGTCCGACTGGCTGTACTCACGCACACACACACAGAACACGGAGAAGTGAACAGCTTTCTCCCTCAGGTCCGCGGTGCTTTTCCGTTAACATTTAGGGTTTCTTCAAGCTTCAGGTTTGTTTTATACTTCGGTTCAAACTAGTACCTAGTAACCAGGAGACTTCTGGTAACCGTGGGGTTTGTTCAGACATAGTGCTCGGTAGAATGCGACTTGCGTTGCATCTCTGCCGTCGGAGTTTTTTTTTTTTAAACTGCCTGCTGGCTCCAACCAGTTTTTTTGAGTGTCTGAAACTTTCTTGCTGTGTTTTATGAAAAAAAATAAAAGGCAGTTGTGGTATAAATAAATATTACAAATTAAGATACACACACAAACACATTCCAACCCCCCGCCCCCCTCTCTCTCTCACTGTATCTCTTACTCACTCACAGACACACAAACACACACTCACACATACCTGGTGTAAAAATAAAAAAAGAATTATCACACTGATCATAGAAAAAATAAAAGTTTAATAAAGTTATATTATTGAGTATGAAAACTCTTGTTCATTACATTTTACTTAATAATAGCAACCGCATTGTTGTATTTATTGTTGCAAAACTTGTTATGTATATAGCTTGTTTGTTACCATGACGACCACTGATCAATAGTTTTCTAATCGGCAATAAATATAACACTTTCTGATCAACCCATATCAATTGCATGCTTAAAATAACATACTGGGTAAAGCCCCGCCCATTTCAAGACAACCTGACCCACTTCCGGGTTAGGCCCCGCCCAGTCCGAGTACAGATACGGATACAGATAATTCATGTGGTAAACAGATACAGATAATGCTGTACTCGCTCATCCCTAGTGGATTGTGATCTGGGTCAAACCTGTTTGGCTGCATGATTCAGACCCAGAGGAATCACTTCCTGGCTCCTCAAAAACACAGTCCAACTGTAAGTAAAAAGCATAATCATGAGAAAGTCATCATATTTACTTTCAAGTCCAACTTTATAGAGCCATGCTACCATCATTTTCTTAAAAATGGACTGTACCACTGACATCAATTTCATATTTAACAAAAATGTAAGAAAATTTAAAAAGTATTTGTTTAGAAAAAGCAGATGTCAATTATACTGTTTTATGGTTCTATGTCAAATGTTAAGTGTGTGTTTTAAATTCAGGCTTGTCATACCAGACGTAAGAACTAACTTCCTTCACCAACAGTTAGAAGACAAACATCACTGAACACAATCAACACTTAAACAATGGGTTTTCAGATCTGCAAATAAGTTACATAAACATATAAAAAGCCTGCTATTTTTACTCAGTACTAACTCATTCAACACAGTGAAACTGCTCTATAATTGTATTAATTTGGCTGTATGAAAAAGTGAAACTATCCCCTCCAATATTATCATAAAATTGACTTATGACTTCTATTGTTTAAAACTTGAGCTGACATTTTGACAAATCCCCACCATAATGTTTCTGAACATCTCCAGAGAAGACAAGAAATGGATCCTTTCACCTTGCAGTTTTGTCATTCATGATGAGTGGTGGTAGTTGCTGTACTGAGGGTTTTTCCAAAAAAAAAGAAAATATTGATACTAGCATAAATAATAACAGGGCTAGAAATCTTCAAGCTTCCATTTTCTGCTCATTTTCAGGTTCATAATTGTATTTTCAGGTTGTACCAGAATAGGTTTCCATGGTTACATTTTCAAAAACATTTTTGTTGTATTGCACATTGCTGCAGATCCTGTTTTCACCCTGCGTGTTTAGGTCTCTGTTTTAGCTCCCAGAGTGAGACATCTCACTAGTTTTTAGCTGCACATGCTCAGTAGCTCGGTAAGATCCCATCAGCTAGATAAGTCTTTATCCAGCTTTGGTCAGTCCAAGGCAGGATTAGCTGGGAGACTTCTTCTAGACGAGGGATACTTGTGGAATACCTGGTCAACAACGGTATCAGTTTCAATACTGTCATTAAGAAGAACTTTTAAGGCTATTTATAACTGCTTTCACATCCATATTGTGCTACATTCCTCTTATGTTGTACATACATACAGCTGAAACACATTGTTGTGGAAGTTTCTGTACAGCGAGGGAGGAATTTGAGTGGCAGAAGAGACCTTGTTAAAAACAAAATAAAGACAGGCTGCAAATTGGATTAAAGGTTTACGTATTCGGTGGAAGGGTTTAATTATTTTCTGCAGAGAACAATCAAATGACGAGAATAGCTTTCACAATGAACAGAGTTACAAAGTGGCAACAGTTCTGGTGAATACAATCAGTAATACACTTCCTTATATCCATGCCCCCAGAGGAAAAAAAAACCCTTGTTAGGAAAACAGTTTAATCTCAAACATAACAATTAGTGGACCTCAGGCAGACAGTTGGACCTATTACGTATTTCTGAATCTGCCCCTCGTGTGTCCAAGTTTCTTGAACGGTCATTCTATCTTAGCTGAAAAAGGACATCTTGTCTCTTGGATAGGCTCTGGTCTCGACCTGAGACCTGCTATGATAAACACCGCTCTAGGCAACTGCTTCTGTCAGGCTCCACGTCATCTATCCTTGGTGGGAAAATGCAGAGTCATAACATATCCAGTTGTCTCCTACAAAGAGATCACACTGAGGACAGATACAGGAACCAAATACTCTGAGAGGCATTGAAGATCTTATTATGAATAATTAATATGAAAATCATTGGTTAAATGTAATTCTCCCCTCCCCCCCGAGCTGCTATCAGTAAATCTATTATTGTTTTGTTTATATTTCTCATACACCGGTTTCCAGGACTGTCTAGATGAGAAAGGTGAAGAGCGCTTTACTCATTTTACCCCTTTATTTGACGAGTGAAAACTGAGTGTGCATGTGTACCGTGCATCAGTAGTAACATTAATGGGAGAAGAAGTGGTGTTAGAATAAATGGTGTTGTCAGATTTAGTTCTATCATATCTGTCTAACAACCAAAATGCTACCCCCACAAACACAGACAGAAAACAGAGAACAAGAATACATTTAAGTCATACACCATGTCTGTCTCTTCCTGTGTTCTTCCATCGTCAAAGCAAGCCTGCTGCGCCCTTTATGAAGGTGCTGTGTGTGGGTGGCTGGGCGATGCAATACCGGGCTGTAGATCAGGCTGTCTTGCTTCTGGTGTAGTGGATTTCTTGTGGTGTCAGAGGTTCGTCCACTAGCACGTGACACACCGTCGGAGTCGGTCTTTACCACTGCCTCGTTTCTGGTGTGTGTGTGTTGTGTCTTACAACGTTGGTGGTCCTCTGGCGCTGGGACCCTCTTGCAGTGTGATGAGTGGATCCACGGAGCCCGCTCAGCAACCTTCACTGCCATGTGGGTGACCAGAAGAACCTGGAAGGGACCTTGCCAGCGTTGGGATTGCCAGTTTTCCCTCCTGAAGTTTTTTTACGACCACGAAATCTCCTGGCTCCAGCATGTGGAGCGGTCCTTCAGCTGGGTGGGGCAGGGCAGCAGAAACCTGGATTCTTATGGCAGAGAGAGCAGAAGACAGTTGTACACACTACTCTAACATATCATGCTCACACAGAGCTGTGGAGGGAAGGGGTGCTTTAGAAGCCTCTAACCCCCACACTGGATGGTTTGCCAAAAAGGATCTCAAAAGGACGGAGGTTACTGCGCTTTCTTACAACCATTCGCATGTACATAGTTTTGTTCTTAACGTGCCGTTATTGCTTGAGTACAGACTTCATATTCCCCATCTGGGAATGATTTCTGTCATTAGAGCTTTTGCTAACACTGAAGCAGTTTGTTTTGAAGCGGGAAGCGCCTCCACCCATTTTGAAAACATATCAACCATTACCAAACAAAACTTTTTCCCCTCTGACGGTGTGAGATCAACAAAATCCATCATGATATGCTCAAATGCCCGCTTTACAACATTTTCTTATTCTGCAAATGTTGTGAAGCCCTTTGTGTACCATGTTTTCGTTAACAATAATAGCACTCGCCCTTTTGACACATGGTCCCGCCCATGTGTCATCTTTGCAAAATGTGTGAAAAAATGGTGTGGAAGTCAAGGTTTTGAATCCGGCCCCTGCCAGATACCCTCATTAAAGGTGCAACCTGCAGAATGCATTTCCACTGTATTCTGCAGCTACTGAATCTGGAAGTGAAAAATCAGTCAGCTGCACCGTGTGTGCAGAACATTTGCATATGCCTAGCTAAGATGGAAGTAAGATGGCCGTCAGAAGGTCATTGATCAGTTGATGATGCAAAATGGGCTTACCATAAGACTTTAGGAAGTTTCGGTGTTTCCACAATGCCCCAAAGTCATGTACAACTCCAAAAGCGTACCTGGAGTCTGTGTAGGTTGTTACAGACAAACCTTCAGCCAGTTTACATGCTTCAGTGAGAGCAATGAGTTCAGCAGCCTGCGCAGATAGGTGTTTGGGAAGAGGTTTAGCAATTAAGGTTTCTGCGTCAGATACTACAGCAAACCCTACCTGTCCCTGGCCAGTGTCAGGGCAGCGTGAGGCTGACCCCTCCACCTACAAAATGACATCTGAATTTGGCACCGGGGTGTCAGTCAGATCTGGACGTGGAGCACAGGTGTGTTGCAACTCTGCCAAAACAATCATGCGGCTCTCCCTTTCCTGGTGTAGGCACAAGAGAAGCAGGGTTAAGTACTGTATATCGTTTAACAGTGACATTAGGCATATCAAGCAGGCATGTGTGATACCTCAAATACCGCGCTGCAAACAAATGAGACGATTTTTGCTCCAATAGGATCAGTGAAACTGCATGCGGTACTAGCAATGTTAATGGAGCATAGCCCACAATGTCTCTGGATGCTGACAGAGCTTTTTCAGCCGCGGCAACGGCTTGGAGACATATGGGCAAACCTGCTGCCACAGGATCAAGTTTTGCAGAGAAATAGGCCACAGGCCGGAGCCTGTCACCGTGAGGCTGCAAGAGAACAGACGTCATGCAGTCCAAATGTTCATCCACTGTCTGAGTGAATCGAAGTTTAGGGTTTGGCAGACCTAAAGTGGGAGGGTTTTGAAAAGCTTTTTTAAGATTTACAAACGCCTGATCCGCCTCGGTCGTCCACGTGACCTGGTCGTGTGCAGACAAGTTGTTACCATGTATTATGTCAGCTAAAGGTTGAACTAACTGAGCATAATTTTGGATGAAAACACGACAATAGGAACACATTCCTAGAAATGACATTTGTTTTTTTTTGTTGAAGGTTTTGGGAGGGAAACTATTGCCTCAATCCGAGATGGAGACAATGTTTTCCCTGACGCTGAAATGTCATGACCCAAAAAATGCACTTCTTTTTTCACAAATTGCAGTTTAGCTAAACTAGCTTTGTGCCCCTCTGCTGCCAGGTGACACAAAAATGCAATAGTGCAATAGTTAAGCTTTCAAGGCTCTCTCTCAGTGCTTCATTGTAGACAGTTGGGCTGTCAACAAATCCTTGTCCTAAACGTGTGAATGTGTATGCCTTACCATCACATAAAAAGGCAACCCAGAAGGGGCTGTCTTTGTCCACTGGAACACTGAAAAAAAGCATTAGACAAATAAACAACAGAAATATATTGTGCCCCCCCCAGGAATTCCTTGAAGAATAGTGTACGGGTTTGGTACGTTGGGTGCACGTGCGTGAACCGCTGCATTTACTGCTTTGATGTCCTGAACAAAATGCCATTCGACCGGCTTTCCCATATCACAAATTTTCTTGACAGGGAAAATAGGCGTGCTAACAGGTGAATCAGGACATGGGACAATAACTCCTGCTTTCAATAGAGAGTTAAAGACCGGTCTGATTCCATTAATTGCTTCTTGTTTCAGTGGGTACTAATGTTTTTTTTTTTAAGTCTGAGCGCGGTGTGATGACAACAGGCTGACAATTTTTATGAGACCCACGTCATATTTATGCGCTGCCCACAGGTGAGTCGGCACGTGGGACAGCAACGGTGAGATATCTGTGGGAGAGACATTCACAGCATTATTCAAAAGTGTGTTTGTGTGTGTTTCAGATTCTTTCCGCTGGAACACACTGCGCGCAGCGGTCACATGGTGTGACAGTTTTTGATAAGCGCCCGTGGAGGGACAGAGAATTTTATTATTTCTCCATCCCCAGGATCAGTCCAGTCAGTCAGCTGGTCACAGTCCAGGACAAATTCTCCACTGATCTGTGGGAGATTTAGACAAAGAGATATATGAGCATATGAGTGCTGGATTCTGAAAAACATTCTCTGCTTATCAGTCAAGGTTACTGCTACTGCACATTTATATACCAGTATATGTAAGCACACTCAAGTTAATCTGTATCTTCTTTGAAAAAAAAATCTTCAACAAACACGTCATCTGTTTCTGATGAGACAAAACAAGTGCAATGTAATTTTTGTCCTGACATGAAGTCAGCAAAGGGTTAAATCACATCTCTGGCCTCATGCAGCAGGCTTGCAGCATGACCCAGAGAGATCCACCACTGAAAAAATCAGCTGAGATGTGTGTGTGTGTGTGTGTGTGTGTGTGTGTGTGTGTGAAAACAATGAGTCAGGCTGGGCTGTGACTTCTAATCTCACAACCTTGAGACCTGTAGGAGTTTGAGATAACTCCTATGCCAACCATTAGATCTCTACCTAACAAATTAACAGGACATAGGAGAGAGCAAAAAACAAACATTTTGCACTTCTCTCCTGCTCCGAATCATTTGGATCCCTATGTACACACATCATATGAGATGAAAATATTTCTGGTAGAATTGCTGTGCTTGCACTTCTTTAAAAAACTACTCTACTAGAAAGCTTTTGATTTGCAAATAAAGATTTTTGGCACACATACGTTGGGGCACCTAAATAAACCAAAAACTCTACATCCCTTCCTGCGCATTCCAAATCGTAGTAGCCAATTTATACACTTCAGATAAAAACATTGCATAAGTAGGAATACCTTCTAGCCTACATGTTTTTGTACTAGGTGACAATATTGCGTCTAGAATTCTCCCAATCGTGCGAGGAAGAGTGATGTTTATGGGCTGTAGCGTGTGAAAGCATTTACTTCATTGCAAGCAGATTAGTTAGTGTGTTTTGCATTTTCACTTCCCTTATCCGGTGCAGATCAGCTGGCTCAGACTCTCCACCACTCCCGTTCTCCTCCTCCCGTCCATCCGCCCGTTGTTGGCTGTAGACGCGATCCCCAGCTGGTGGAACCCTCGGTTGTCGTCCACCTTCTTGCTTTGGGGATGGGCATTTGTCTGCCCAGTGACATCTTCCTCCGCAGTTGAAACATGTTTCTCGGTCCACTGCTGGCCTCTGCCCTCCACCTCGCCCTCTGCTTTTTCCTCTTGCTTTGCCTTTGCTTCTGCCCCCCCGGCCCCCTCTCCAGCCAACGTTGACACTGTCAAAGTTATTTTACTTCTGTTTCTCTTCTTTTCAGCTTGTTCAGCTGACTTGTAGCATCGGATGACGGTACACGAAGCTGCTGTTATTGTCAGATGTAGGTGGGGGGGAGGCCGTGGCTGCTTGTAGAGAGCTTGTAGCGAGGTGGCTGCTGTGTGGGAACTGGTCTGCTCCTGGTGCTTGCTTCTGGGGGAGACACGGACGGTGTTTCTCCCTTCGGCCTGGAGGAGGAGGGTAGGGTGGTGGTGGGTCGAGCAGCTGATCGCCATCTTTAAGACTCGGATAGAGAGAGAATGCATTAGTGACAGTGTTCATTTCTACTTTCTGTGTTTCAACAGCATTGTCTGTTCCCTCCTTAGTTACTAGTTTTTTCATCTGTTTTCTTTCCCTACAAGTGGCTTCTTTTATCCACTGATTAAAACATTCTGTTTTTTTCAATTTGAATTAGATCTTGGGTGCTAATCATTTTTCCCCCTCTCAATAGTTTTTCTTCTTCTAAATCCTGTTTCAGCATTCTAAGTTTACCTGTACTTAAAGAACCATTTTCAGGAAACCCGTGTTTTGTTGCCCAATAATGGCAGATATTCTATAGGCTACATTCAGGTTCAAATTTTCTCATTTCATCCTCTACCGGGCCCGAAGGAACGTGTGACTTTGTGCTCTGGTTACCCATTTCCGAAAATAAATAGATAACAACCAGCGGAAGTACTTCTTTTCATGTATAATCGTGACTATACGGCCCAGTTTAGTCCTCGGTAAACTTTGCGGGAAAACCTGCAAACAGCTGTAACTTAATTTAAGCTACTATGACTGTTTATCTGTGATAGATTTCTCTCGCTGAAAATCCTGATAAACAGCTATGAATACTGTTTCTGTAATGATCTGTCACCCTGTCTTGCCAGTATTGGATGACAATTATGTCAATTGGCGCTTTTTATCTGTTTATACATAACAACCTGGGTGCCAAAGAAAACCCTTTTCTCCTGTTTTTTACACAACCCAAAGTTTCCCAAAACAAAAGATAAACTTTCACCGAATACCCTCACTGAAACCACGGTCAATATCTGTCTCACAAACTGTCTCAATATCCAATTCAAATGATTTATAATTGAAACTTAAACTTACCCCCGCTGTTTGAAATTGCTTCCTTTTCGTTTGGATTTCAGAGTGGAATCAGCGAGCCCTCCGCGGTTTCTGACCCTCTGTCTCTCAAAGATGTTTTGGCGAGGTTTAGAGGCAGATGACCATCAGAGTGTCCCTGGATGCTGTCATCAGTCGCCGGCGGAATCCCGATCTGATCCCTCCTTAAAATCCTGCCGACAACGCCAAGTTTGTTGAGGAAGTTTCTGTACAGCGAGGGAGGAATTTGAGTGCCAGAAGAGACCTTGTTGAAACAAAATAAAGACAGGCTGCAAACTGGATTAAAGTTCTAGGTATTCGGTGGAAGGGTTTAATTATTCTCTCGAGAGAATAATTCTGACAAGAACAGTCTTCACAATGAACAGAGTTACATAGTGACCAGAGTTCTATGTCTAACACACAGCATATACAGTCCTTACAGTGAGGAAAATAAGTATTTGAACACCCTGCTATTTTGCAAGTTCTCCCACTTAGAAATCATGGAGGGGTCTGAAATTGTCATCGTAGGTGCATGTCCACTGTGAGAGACATAATCTAAAAAAGAAAATCCAGAAATCACAATGTCTGATTTTTTTAACTATTTATTTGTATGATACAGCTGCAAATAAGTATTTGAACACCTGAGAAAATCAATGTTAATATTTGGTACAGTAGCCTTTGTTTGCAATTCCAGAGGTCAAACGTTTCCTGTAGTTTTTCACTAGGTTTGCACACACTGCAGAAGGGATTTTGGCCCACTCCTCCACACAGATCTTCTCTAGATCAGTCAGGTTTTTGGGCTGTCGCTGAGAAACACGGAGTTTGAGCTCCCTCCAAAGATTCTCTATTGGGTTTAGGTCTGGAGACTGGCTAGGCCACGCCAGAACCTTGATATGCTTCTTACAGAGCCACTCCTTGGTTATCTTGGCTGTGTGCTTCGGGTCATTGTCATGTTGGAAGACCCAGCCTCGACCCATCTTCAATGCTCTAACTGAGCGAAGGAGGTTGTTCCCCAAAATCTCGCAATACATGGCCCCGGTCATCCTCTCCTTAATACAGTGCAGTCGCCCTGTCCCATGTGCAGAAAAACACCCCCAAAGCATGATGCTACCACCCCCATGCTTCACAGTAGGGATGGTGTTCATGGGATGGTACTCATCATTCTTCTTCCTCCAAACACGGTTAGTGGAATTATGACCAAAAAGTTCTATTTTGGTCTCATCTGACCACATGGCTTTCTCCCATGACTCCTCTGGATCATTCAAATGGTCATTGGCAAACTTAAGTTGGGCCTTGACATGTGCTGGTTTAAGCAGGGGAACCTGAATTGAGGTAATTATTTGGAGCTATTATCTCTGCTATCAGAATATGATGCTGACTTGTGACACCACCTTGCCACGGCCACCGTTTTTACGGGAACATCTGGGAAAATTCAAAATGATCTCATAAGGGCTGTTGCTGAGGTGCTAAATTATGCCATCAAAAAAGAGATCAACACCAAGTTTGTCTCAGTTATGGTGGACGAGACCACAGATTTCAGCAACACCGCACAGCTGTCATTTGTACTTTGGTATGTCACTGACACCGGAGTAAAAGAGATTTTTAAAGTTTGAGGATGTCACAGAAAGAAAACAAGCTCAGGATCTAGCAGCTTCAGTACTTGACGTGTTGGGCAGCTACGATTGCAAAACAAAGTTAGTGGCAAAGTGTTATGACGGAGACGCTGTAATGGGATCGGGACTTATTGGCGTACAGGCGCACGTAAAAGAAAAGAGAGGATAGGAGGATGGATTTCATTTACAAGTAATGGGTGAGTTTACTTCTTACTGTTTAGAGAGGTAAAGTTATTGCGGTATTTTATACATTTGTATTGCTATTGTTTGGGTATAAATGGTGATGCTGTGTTGATGTGCTTAAAGATGTTTAATGCACAGTGGTGTGCGTGTGCGGTGTGATTGTTCAGGGTTTTTTTTGGGGCGGGGTGTTGGAAGTTGTTACAGAAGGCCCTGACTGAAAGCCCACGGTACGCTACTGTGTATATACAGTATATGATGTTAAACAAAAAGGGTAACAGGAACCCAACTACAAGTAGACGCTGAAAAACGTCAAGGTCTCCAAGCCCCAAACAACAAACAAAAACCCCTACTACCACAATGCTAACCTCCCTGGCTGTCCACAGACCAGGGGCCTCTTGCACAAAACCAGGATAAGGGATTAAGCCGGGATATTCAAGTTATCCTGGATGAATTTAGCTTTGACTCGGTTGCACAAAACCAGGTTGAATTAAACCCAGCCAAGTAACCATGGAGATTTATTCTTTGCGGCTAGCCTGGTCCAGAGCAGGCTAACAGCCTGGCTAAGATTAATCCTGGAGTCTCTTGTGTTAAATCAACTGCCGCTCTGATCCGAAATAAACGTGTTTAACAATTATTCCGTTGTCTTCTGCATGTGTTCTGCTTTATTTTTATTAACATGCATTACTTGTCACTATTGTTGTCATGAGTTTGATCTAAACCCTACTATTGCAGTTGTTAGATGGTTGGAAATGGTTGCACTGGCACCCAGAGAGTGGCGAGACGGGAGATTGGGAGAGTCAGGACTTTTCCCGGTGGGACGGTGGTGTTTCATGGCTGCCCGGTGGCCATTGCCCAGTGGCCGCTGCCTGGCGTGCGGCCGCTGCTGGAGCTAAATCCTGCTGAATTCTCAGGGTTCAGTCAATTAGTAGTCAAAATCTCAGATGTTGATGTGTGTATCCTTTTTGTTACATAGGATATCCTGCGACAAAGTTGGATCAAGCTATCACAGCTCTCCCCTTCCTTTGTCTGGCTCTTTGGCTCTTGCACCCCTAGTCTTATTCTCAAAGGGTGGGGTCTCCAGGTCACAGTGATGTGTCTGTGTGCTAATTTCATTTTCTTTTCAGTTGGAATGTGACTGAAAGTTTATGACCCTCAATTCAGGACACATTTAGGAGAGGCTGGATTATTAAGGAATGTACCAGAACATCTTATGTTATAGAACAGAGTATTGCAAAACAACTTAATGCATAAACAACAAACTTAATGCACGACCAACCTCTGCATTTATGTTGAAATAATGCTTTTGCCTTTTAGCTTAAATGTATAATGCTAATCACACACAATGATTAAGCACATATAACATTTTAAATTCCAACAACTCCCTCCCAAGGCCCCGTGAGTGGCTGCCAGGCTGGCCTTTGACCTCCAGGTTTAAAGTCCTGCAGTCCCAGTTACATGCACTGACACTGTGTTAACACCCTCCAGCAGCCTTATGCTCCCTCCCAAGGCCCAGTATGTGTAACTGAGGCTGTGCCATGATCTCCAGGGCTATAGGCCTCCACTCTGTGCCCCTTTCTGTGGCTGTAAGTCTGGCCTTTGACCTCCAGGCCCGCCAGCCTCCCACACCCCTATCCCAAACCCTCCAGGAACCCTGCCCACCAGGCGAACCTGTGTACCCGAACTTAAACACCCCTCCCCCGACTAAACACCCCCATCCACCTCGGTCATCAGGTCCAGTGTATCTCCCCCGAGTGTAGGGTCTGGGGCTCATGACAGAACGTCCTACCCCCCAAGTAAGCTCTAGATCCAGAGCTGAGTGACCACAGTTAATCAGGCTACGGGTGGACATTCATCACCGACATGCCCTGGCAGCCGCAAGCCCGTGTGCACACAGGAAGTAACTTGGCGGACCCAAAGCCACAAACCATGTGATTATCCAGCTAGACCAACAAGGGACACTTCCTACACCGCCCAGAGTCGGGGTGGGCAGGGACACCACCAACTCTGAACCCGGCGCCAACAACACACCCCGAACCAGCGGAATTGGTCAGAGATCCGCCACCGACACCAACCGTCAATTAGCGTGTCCAGGAGACCGCTTACCCGAGGTCAGCCCAGGAGCACCGAACCAACAAGCTCCTCAGAACCAGGCGAACTCGGGCAGGGCCACCCAGGCCGCGAAAAACCGACTTGCCCTCACTGCTTCAGGAGCACCAACCAGGGCCAACCCACCAACCTGGTGAGTACCGAACTGACCCCTTCGACACTCCCTTACAATAAGCACAACCAAGGATGCTTCTTTCCCCACCGTCCATCCCTGGACGATGTGGCTTCCAGAACCAACTAGTCCGAGGCTTACACGTAAGACACTTGGAATGTATGACAATGGCAACAACGTCAACGGGTGACATACCCCCGTACACGCTGCAACCCCCGGGCCCGCCTCCCCTCCCCAGAATTGCGATGATGGACTTAGCTCACCGCCGCCGTGTCTTATGCGTTTGTCAACAATACCCCCGGCAACGCCGCATCCTGGGATCCATCTCAACCCGATTTGATTTGGACCGCGCAAATCTCTGTGACGGGCAAGCCCAGCACGCTGGGTTCCCAAGCCAGAGTGGGATTAGGGGTACTTGAGAAAGCCAGCCCTTAAGTGTAGATCCCTCAACCTACACAGGCCGTCCCTCTTGCTGACATGACAGAGACAAGTGGGATT
>CM049392.1:261986-281986 GCA_026937815.1 Etheostoma perlongum | reverse complement strand
CTGCATAGGAGCAGGTAACAGAATCAAAGCCTAACCTGTGGGAGCTCCCTAAGGTAGCTGGACGACCTTTTAGTGTTTCAACGAATTTAGCTACGCCGCCTTAGGGTTTGACCAGACTTACGGGACTGGAAGTATGGGATTGTCTTTTGGGTGTGGGCAACACCTTGACAGCAGCGGCCGGCCTGGAAGCCTCCCAGCCCACAGACCCCAGGCGGTCGTTCAGGGATTAACCTTGATCTCTGGAAGGCAACACTGAGTGGGATCTCCTTGGGTGAATGCTCCTAGCTCTAGCGGACGCAAAATGTCTAGAACAAAAGCTACAAGCGAGAGGGGCCACCACCCTCATCGCAGGTTTTGGTTTGCATTTAGGGATATGCATGGCGGCTGATCTCAGGAGCCTAAAGGATCTCTCACAAGCATTGCAACTAAACGACAACTTAGGCACAACATGGTAGGACCTGAAATGAAAGGCCGCAGCAGAGGAAAGGAGTTCAGGGCAAGCTGGGCAAGCTTGCTCATTCCAGGGCAATTTGAGTTCCACTCTGACGTACTTGGGAAATCGCTTGGAGCTTTTCAACTTCTCCAAAACACGTTTATCCCAATGCATGAGTCTAATATTGTTGGGTAAGAGCTTCCTAGCCATCGAGCGTCCCCTGGGGGCAATTGGTGATCGACCTGGACTCTGACTCCCTGTGCACCTTCCTGGGAGAAGGATCCTAAGTCTGACTGCTCTGGAGGGACGTTCCGTGCTAGAGGGGATTCTGGGCATCTTCGCAGGCTTCCTGGAAACCAGGTTGTCTGTATATCCCTCTTAGTAGAGGATTCCATGGATACCATAAACTGTTACGCCACACCGGCCTTCACGGGTATCTGAAATCAGAAGGCCTTGGCATGAGCAACTCCACCATAATTAAATGCACCTTATTACTCTACCAGTCATCAAGACAAGCATGATATATCCCTCAAGAATGTCGTTAAAGTCAGCAGGAAGAGAGATACATTGAAGCAGCCATGTGTAGCCGAGCCATCACCTCGGCTATGGTTCATTAGATAGTAGTTAGGGATGGTGGGATTATTCCTTTTCCCAAGACTGCTTAAGAGAGTCATAGTTACTCCCGCCGTTTACCCGCGCTTCATTGAATTTCTTCACTTTGACATTCAGAGCACTGGGCAGAAATCACATCACGTCAACACCCGCCATGGGCCATCTCGATGTTTTGTTTTAATTAGTCGGATTCCCCTGGTCCGCACCAGTTCCAAGTCAGCTGCTAGGCGCCAGCCGAGGCAACCCGCCAGGACCCTGCGCGAACGGGGGCCCAGGTGAATAAATATTCAATTAAAAATATTAAGAAGACTTAAAATATCAATCAACCACAGTGGTATTAGTCTAGATATATGGAGCTTGTCAGTCAACTGCCTCTCACTACTCTCTCTGCCTTCTCTTTGAGGCCCAAAAAGTGGCACTCTGCCCAAGTATACATGCTCCACTTTTGGCCCAGATAGAGGCTCTGGGGCTGGCTGCGGACCTCCACACAGCCAGACCTTTCTGCCTCCTCTTTAAGGCCCACAAAGTGGCACCCTCCAGCACCCTCTTGCTCCCTCTAAAGGCCCAGTAAGTGGCTGTGAGGCTGGCCTTTGACCTCCAGTTCTCTCGGCCTCCAATATAAACCCTAGTTACATGCACTGAAGCTGGGTTAACCCCCTCCACCACCCTCTTGCTCCCTCCCAAGGCCCAGTAAGTGGCTCTGTTGCTGGGCTTCTGCCTCCAGGGTTAAAGGCCTCCACTATAAACCCCAGTTACCAGTCTTACAGCCACTTACTGATCGCAATAGGCCTAAAACCCAAAAAATGTACTATTGCGCAACCCATGTTAAATATAAATCACTGTGTATTTGCATTGCACAGAGACAAATACAAATATGTTTTTTTCCCCTTAATCAGATAAAGTCAACACATATGTTTATGTTCCCTGACTTAATAAATGATACTATTAGAAATAACCAAAGTTAAAAGAACATAGGAACATTCTTTTTTCCCTTAATCAGAGACCAGTGATACACACAAGCTTCTACAACAATGAAAGAAAAAATATTTTCTGCCATGATTCCAGTTCAATGCAACCACTTGTACATATTTTCAAGACGTGTGCATGTGGTTCAATAAAAAAAACTATTACTTTTGCATAATGTTGCATTTCTCTTTGAAGTTTTGTTTCATCTGGTTAATCCTGATTGATTAGATGTCTTGGGACTGAAAATCTCAACCTTTTCTCACAGAAACTGGCTTAAAGATACAAAGATACCAACTGGACTAGGAATGCTTGATAAAGAGCCTTGACCTTTGACCTCTTCAGTTTTGATCAGCAATGTTTCTAGGACAAACTTTTCTCATGTCATTTTGAATGGACTTTCTATCCCCATTCACTTATCATGTTACAGGATCTTAAGTGGGTACATGTGTTTCAATAAAAATTTCAACAATTTTGGAAACCAGCATCAAAATGACTATGATTATGATATAATACCATTACTTAAAGTTTTCCCTCAATCAGAAATCACCTCATATGCTGAAATTCTCTGAATTAGGAAAAAAGTGATACAAAGATTAAATAAAAAAAGCAAAAATCTTAAATATAAACACAGCAAATGTTATAAATCTAAAAAAGAAATTATTTTAAATATGAAAAAAATCTTAAATATAAAAACAGCAAATGTGTAATGAAATGTGTTGCATTCGTGTACATGGTGCATTACTTCCTTTCCCTCTTCTTTGTCATCAGTACTTTTCTTTCTTTTTCTGTTCTCCGTCTCTGAATGGATCTTGCTGCTGTCCTCTTAGTCCTTGCTGAGATTCCTTTTGATAATTCAACAACTGGACTGAGGTTGACCCTCAGGGTCCAATTACCCGTCCTCTTGCTGGGTGTCTGAATTGTGTCTGTGCTTCCTCAACAAACTCAGTGTGTCCATGTACTGTATGTTAGGTGTCACAGAACAAAGCTTTTAAAGCATAGGTTGAACTTACAGAACATGGGTTCCTGATGGAGGCCATCTTGTTGTCCTCCTGTCTCTCTTCTGCATGGCCCTGCTAATACAGAGAACAACTGTGTGCAGCCACCTCTCCATCCAGGAGAACTCTTCCATGGTCAAGTAAATTTGGACTGCCCCAAAATGTTTATTGGTTTTGTGTTCATTGATCTGCATTCACAGAAAACATATCAAGACTCTCCTCAGATGATTTTCAAATAAAATGCAGTGACTACAACTGTAATTCTATCTAGACAGACTTACACGAATCACCACCCTGTCATCCGTCTTTTCTTTGGCCGCCATGACCTCCGAAACCCTCATGTTGGAGAGCACCCCCGGCTCCCTATATATGCGGCTATGTAGCCATAGAAGCGGTAGCAGGCCTGGAACAGGGGGTCCGCTTCAAGTTGAGCTGAAAAAAGGACAAGAAAAGAGAGCAAAGTGTCAGCACCTTGGAGAGAGACCACACATGGCTGTGGTGAGGAGGATAACACTGACTCAGGATACCAGGGATCCACTTTCCTGTTCTGACACATTTTAAGGGTTTCCCTCTCCATTTTACTTCTTTTCACCTCCATTTGGCGGGTGACTACCTGCCTCCCAATAAAATTGAGGCTTTGTTTTACAGCACGGACCACCCCCACAATCTGTGGTTGGGTCAGCCTCGCTTTTGGCGGAGGGGTTTCTCTGAGGTACCTCACAAACTGGTATACATTCCTAAGGTAGAAATTAGCTGTTGTAATGGTTTTCCGTTCCCTCAGGAGGTGTTCTGCCCATCTGTTGAAACACATGTTGGGATTTAGTTGTTGTTCACATCAGGCTTGTTACATGCTCGTATCGTTATACAAGCCATTACTGGTTTCTACCATGCAGTCCCATGTACTTTGGATTTCTTAAATGTGATTTTTATTTTGTGTGTGAAACCAAAAAAATAAGAACTTAAACAAGTCACTTACTCTCTGATGCCCTTGATGTCATATAAAAACCTCCAGGTGTGGAGCTCCGTCTTCCCCTGGCACAGGTAAAAGATGAAGGTCCTCACCAGGTTGACCTTTGAAAGGGCATTCTCTAGTGGTTTAGAAGTAGGACAGGCCCCCTCGTGGTGCCGCCTGTACTCCACCAGATAGTTGTCTGTGAACGTACCAGGAACATTGTGAGTAACATTGACATGGAATTCAAGTACTACACACACATACTGTATTTTTAATCTTACCAATGGACTTAGGGAAGATGAGGTTGCATCCTCCCGATGTCCGTCCCTGTCCCCTAAAAATCTGCCGCATGGCAGTAACCTGGCGGCCTGCGGCAGTGGAGGTTGTTGCCTCCTCCTCACCAGTCACCTCCTCCTCGCCAGCCGTTTCCCCCTCGCTGGCAACCTTGGCCTCCCTCTCCTCCTCCTTTTCCCTTCGGCTTCTCTTAGACTTTGGTACAAAAGCGTAAATAAAAGGAGGGTCATTTTTTTTACCGGAACTTTTGTACTTTATTTCTCGCCTTCCAGCCAGACTCTCACCTGTTTGAAAGAACCGGTGTTAGAATTTAATAACTGACATCGCGTTAGATCGGATCTCTGAGGAAGGAGGCTGAGGGTCTAATTGAGAATTAAGAAAAGGTTTAATGCAACAGCATGATGAGGATGATAAGAAAAGACAATAAAACACAAAACAAACATGATAACACTGCAGCTGACAGCGGACTGGATCCTTGCTCCCCCCTGATGGAGTCACATGAGGCCAGTCCTGAAAATTCCTAAATCACACACATATATACCCTGCACCGGGGGGCTGTTCCTTTTCACCTGGTGCATTAAAATCCATTGTTATTGGGCCGTCGTTGGCATGGCAACATGCGGCGCATCTTTGCTGTCCAATGAGGAAAGACCTGCCTTCAAACTCTGCCCCTTTTGGGGTTGCTTTTGGTTACAGAGCAAAAGGGTCTGTCGTGTAAATGTGAAACTATAGTTTAATCAGCATTGTATTGTCTTAGCCTAGACTAAGACCCCAGGGAGTGGCAGACAGTAGGCCACCTTTTGTTGTGTAGCAGGAAACCCCTTTCCATATGTTAATTGCCAGACTTGACCTGTGGTTCTTTACATTCAGTACATACAGGGGAAATGGGGGACAGATGTATGCATAATTTTCTAACCTGGCTCCTTCAGACATTTTAACTTTTTAAAACTCAACAATGGTGAGCCAGCTGAGCCTCTTAGCCTGCTGGCTGCAGACACTCCTGCAGGAGGCCAGTTCTTTTTCGAGCATTGTAATTTTAAGTTTAAGCCCCATCTCCCTCTTCTTTAGGACCTTGTTGTCCTGTACAATGGAGGACAGCCGCCCTGACAGTCAGGGTTGGGGCAGCCGGTGCCTTCCACCTCTTCCTCTGGGACAGGAGCCCCTTCCCTGTCGACGTCATCATCGCCGCTGTCTCCGACGGCAATGTCCAGGGTTGAGTCCATGGGGATGCTAAAGATACAATTACATTACATGGATGATACATTACATTTACTAAGAGCTTTGTCATAGACACTGAAAGGATTTGACAGAGAATGTGCAGCCATTCTCTGAGGAGAAGAAGAAGAAGCAGCAACCCCTCTGGAATGCTTCGCAGATGCCTCATCTTCAGATCTAAAAAAAACAAAAGAATAACATTAGAATATGTATGCAACCAAATTAAATTATAATTTAAGATGAACTTACTTTATCTCTCGCCACATCCTTCAAAATCCAATAAGCATCATTGATTTGACCCAGCTGGGGCACTCTGTTTGACGGTCACATTGCTGTGAGACAGGTAGGTTGCAACGCGACCCTGCTCCATGCTGTTCTGTCGCTTTGATGGCGGTCTCAAAGGCCCATCTGGCTTGTGATCTTCAGGCATTTGTAACTAAAAGCAAAAAATAATTACACATTAATGATGTGATTGCCAAGCTTGCCAGTGTTTCTCAGGGATTCAGTGAATTAAAAGTAATATCTGGTCAATATTGTTTAATTTTATTTTCACTTACTGCATTTGGAAATGGCTGAGATCATTTGAAGTATTGTAAATGGGCCGTCCAGTAGAGGAAATGAAGAACTTGTCACAGGTTAAGTCATCCTCTCCTGGAGGGGGAGGATTTTATCAGCTTCGGATGGACTCAAAGTAAATTGAGAACCACCGTAATAAAACAGGTGTCAAGTGACACAATATGCATTCAAATAATTAAAAACACCTAATCACCATTTCCTCCTCTTCACACAGGCCAAAACACTTGAGAAGCTGCCGTTTTGTGCTCCTGGATTCCAATCACTGCGATTTGGCTACCAGGAGAGCCAGATTTCTTCCTGTTCATCTACTCTTGGACATGAAACAACAATGAAACAAAAATGTTTAACATTTTAGTCAGAATTGAAGTCAAAAGACAATAAAATCATTTGGCAATGCAAGGGACAAATGTGACTTACTGTCATATTTTCAACGACACCTGGACGCTGAAGGTGTGCCAACAACAAAATGGCCTGAAGGTAGGACCAAAGAGATGGCGGTCTATCTTGGTCACTGGTTTCTTCGCCATTGCCTTTGCTACGACAGTGAGGAAGTCTGTCTTTGTGACCCTGAGGACATGCTGGCACTTGTGAGGAGAATGTACATCCTCCATCAGCATATTCAATTCAATTTCAATTCAATTTTATTTATAGTATCAATTCATAACAAGCATTATCTCGAGACACTTTACAGATAGAGCAGGTCTAGACCACACTCCAGAATTTACAAGGACCCAACAGTTCTAGTATTTTCCTACAGAGCAACCAACAGTGCGACAGTGGCGAGGAAAAACTTCCTTTTAGGCAGAAACCTCGGTCAGACCCAGGCTCTTGGTAGGCGGTGTCTGACGACCGGTTGGGGTTACAATGAAGAGTGGCAATAACAGTCACAAAAATTTTTAGTATGTAGTAGTTCTTTGTAGTAGTTCATGGCATAGCAGGGCACTGTGCGGTGTTACAAGGCACAGCAGGACGTAGCAGGACGTAGCTGGGCACCGCAGGGCATAGCAGGATGTAGCAGGGCATTGCAGGACGTGTAGCGGGACCATGGCGACAGCTGCAACCAAGATTTTGGGGCCTCCCTGATCCAAGGAAACACGCTGGGGGAAAAAGAACATAAGGACTCCGGGGAATGACTCCCCGGAGCTAGGTTAGTAACAAGCATTTCTGGGACATGGATGCACATAGATGGAAAGATAGAGGAGAGAAGAACTCGGTGTGTCAAAGTAAGTAAGTCCCCCAGCAGTCTAAAACTATAGCAGCATATCTAAGAGAGACAGGTTAAGGAGAGGAGCCTATCCAGGCCAAAACTCTCCCCAACCAGATCCCATCCCTCTGTCTAGAGGAGATGGAGGGAGAGAGAGAGAGAGAGAGAGAGAGAGAGAGAGAGAGAGAGAGAGAGATCCATCCCCCTGTCTAGAGGAGGTGGACGAGAGAGAGAGATCCATCCCCCTGTCTAGAGGAGGTGGACGAGAGAGAGAGATCCATCCCCCTGTCTAGAGGAGGTGGACGAGTGAGAGAGATCCATCCCCCTGTCTAGAGGAGGTGGACGAGTGAGAGAGAGAGAGAGACAACAGTTATCTCTTTGCCTATAGCAGCGAAACTAACTATAAGCTTTGTCAAAGAGGAAAATCTTAAGTCTACTCTTAAATGTGGAGACGGTGTCTGCCTCCTGAACCCAAACTGGAACCTGGTTCCACAGGAGAGGAGCCTGATAGCGGAACGCTCTGGCCCCCATTCTACTTTTAGAGACTCTAGGAACCACAAGTAACCCTGCATTCTGGGAGCGTAGTGCTCTTGTAGGGCAGTAAGGTACAATGAGCTCTTTAAGATAAGATGGTGCCTGACCATGAAGAGCTTTGTAGGTGAGAAGAAGGATTTTAAATTCTATTCTGGATTTTACAGGAAGCCAGTGCAGAGAAGCTAAAACAGGAGAGATGTGATCTCTTTTCCTGGTTCCTGTCAGAACACGTGCTGCAGCATTCTGGATCAGCTGAAGAGTCTTTATGGACTTTTTTGAGCAGCCTGATAATAAAGAATTGCAGTAATCCAGCCTAGAAGTAACAAATGCATGGACTAATTTTTCTGCATCATTTTTAGACAGGATATTCCTGATTTTTGCAATATTACGTAGGTGAAAAAAGGCGGTCCTTGAAATTTGCTTTATGTGAGAATTAAAGGACATGTCCTGATCAAAGATAACTCCAAGGTTCCTCACAGTTGTGCTGGAGGCCAGGGTGATGCCATCCAGAGTAACTATCTCTTTGGATAATGCGTCACGGAGGTGCTTGGGCCCCAGAGCAATAACTTCAGTTTTATCTGAGTTTAACATTAGAAAATTACAGCTCATCCAGGTTTTAATATCCTGAAGGCACATTTGAAGTTTAGCTAACTGATTAGTTTCATCCGGTTTGATTGATAGATATAATTGAGTATCATCTGCATAACAATGAAAGTTTATGGAGTGCTTCCTGATAATATTGCCTAAAGGAAGCATATATAGAGTGAACAGGATTGGACCGAGCACAGATCCTTGTGGGACTCCATATCTAACTTTGGCGTGCACGGAGGATTCATCGTTAACATGAACAAACTGAGATCGATCTGATAAATAAGACTTAAACCAGCTTAGAGCAGTTCCTTTAATGCCGATTAAATGTTCCAATCTCTGTAATAAGATATGATGGTCAATGGTATCAAATGCAGCACTAAGATCTAATAACACCAGTATAGAGATAAGTCCTTAGTAATTTTCACAAGTGCCTTTTCTGTGCTATGATTAACTCTAAATCCTCAAATAAGCTATTCCTATACAGGAAGTCACACAGCTGTTTGGCGACTACTTTCTTAAGAATCTTAGAAAGAAATGGAAGATTGGATATAGGTCTATAGTTGGCTAAAACATCTGGATCAAGGTTGGGCTTTTTCAGAAGGGCTTTAATTACAGCTACTTTAAAGTGCTGTGGTACATAGCCTGTTAATAAAGACAGGTTGGTTATATCTAGTAGAGAAGTGTTGACTAAGGGTAAAACTTCTTTAAGTAGCCTAGTCGGGATGGGATCTAAGAGGCAGGTTGATGGTTTAGATGAAGAAATAAATGAGTTAAATTGATAAAGATTAAGTGAAGCAAAGCAGTCTAAACATACATCTGGTTTTACATCTGTTTCTAAGGTTCCTGAGCTTAGAGATAAGTCAGTGCCAGTTAAAGGCAGGTCTTTAATTTTGCTTCTAATAGTTATAATTTTATCATTGAAGAATCTCATGAAGTCGTTACTACTAAGAGCTATGGGGATACTTGGCTCAGTAGAGCTGTGACCTTCCGTTAGCCTGGCTACAGTGCTGAAAAGAAACCTGGGGTTGTTCCTATTTTCCTCTATTAATGACGAGTAGTACGCTGCTCTGGCATTACGAAGGGCCTTCCTATACGTTTTAAGACTATCTTGCCAAATTAAACGAGAATTTTCTAGTTTGATAGAACGCCAAATTTTCTCAAGTTTCCGCAATATTTGCTTTAATTTGCGAGTTTCAGTGTTATACCATGGAGCTAACCGTCTTTGTTTAATTATCTTTTTTTTTAGAGGGGCAACAGAGTCGAGTGTCATTCTCATTCTCATATATGTATATGTATACCTGAAGAAAGGTTTGCAAGATATACTGGTTCTTTTTAAGGTAGATGTTTTATATGAAAATGACAATAATTAAAATTAAGTAATAATATACCTCTTTGCAGTCACCTTGTTGCCCACTTTCCTTCCCATCTCAGTCTGTAGGTGGGCAAGGAATGCAATGAAACGTCCACATCAATTGTAGATCTCGGGTTCCTCACACCAAAAGTTAGAGTCGAAGGTTAAGTACTTCATAAACCTTTCACACTTTAGGTAATTGATCATTGTTTACTTTGGCCTATATTTTTCAAGCTTGTTAAAATACTCCGTCACCAGATCGAAATTTGTCAAAAATTTAATGTCAACTTTCTGTCGGTTCACAAAGCCCAAAAACCTTGGCACATTATCAACCTCGAAGGGAAAGAAAAAGATGTTAGACATGCAGTGATTTAAAAGGTAAGCTCAAATTTAAATGATTTAAACCTCTCTAAAGTGTAATTGTTGGTGTGTCACCTCCTGTTGACAGTTGGCCACAGCCAAGTCTTTGGTCAAGTATTGCTCAAACCCCTTGATGTACTTTTGGTCAGTCGGGGACTTAATGTACATTCCTTCCTCCTGCATTCAATTACGGACTTTTGAGGTCCACTTAGACCTTTCGGGCTTGAGGAGATAAAGAACAAACATTATGGTTAGTACATCAATGTAATATAGGCTTTTGTGGTTTTTGAGCATGACTGTATTGTAACTTGTATATTTATGTATACTTACGGTTGATAGAATTCATCCGATGAGTTACTGGATGGAACTGGTGATAGGGAAGCTGAAACATCCAAGCATTCTGTAACAAGAACTGTCTGGCCTTCTGCAGAAGTAGATGATTGAGGAGACGATGGAGCGGTAGAGGAACGGGAGAAGGGCCAGTAGGAGAATCTGTTACATTAGTAACAAGAATCCCTCTCTTCATCTCTGCAACAAGAAGATCACGGTCACGGCCTTCCCTGATGATCTTTTGGAGGTCGTCATAGTTCCATACTACCGCCATGCAGAGCACCGTATGAGCAGTCTTCTTAGCTTCAGCAACAACCTCAGCTACCAGCTCAGGAGGTCCATTCTTCAGACACTCTCCTAAGATGAACTGGCAAGCTCTGCTGAGGCTTGAAGCAGAACTTGCACACCAGAAAGTGTCTCTTCCTAAAGAGGGGAAAAAAAAGAAAGTAGATTAGAAAAACAATCATTTAAAAAAGGGACACCATTAAACACAAACAATAATTCTTACTTACTCAGAAGACATGGTTAAATCAAGAAGGTTTCAGATACAGCAGCTAACACAATGTACACAGAGTGTGCACATTCAGTTAACTGTAAATGACTTGAACGAGGTTGTATTTAACCTGTGTCTGGCCTTAAGCAACACTCAGGGGGCTGGGTTTGGATTACAATAGACTTCATCACATTTGCATGAGAGAAACCAAAAATGCATGGCTGCTAATGCGCCACTTAAAAGACAATCAGCCACCCCCACATGAAATCTCCTTATTCAGGGAATTGCAACACATTAGGTGAAGTGGCCATTAACAGGTCCATATCTGAGTACAGCAAAACTGATTTGGGTAGGAAGCACATGTGCTCTGAATTTTAAATGTTTACGGTGTATCAAATAAAATATCAGTTCAGCATTCATAACCCAGATAAATGCATATTACAAATAACCAAAGGTAAATGAACACATATATAATGTGCTATACACATTTAAACACAGCCAATGAGTTAATAAAAAGTCAAATTCATAAATATTCTGCTTGGGTGAGCATTTATGTGAGGCATTACTTTTTAATTGCCTAAAATTTTAAATAAATCCCCTTTAAAAGTAAACTTGCCACGGGCGCCAACTGGAAAGTCATGCACGGAAGCTACCCTTATAATCGGCCAACGGACCATCACCAAAGATGGCAGCTGTCTGTACTTAGTACTTTTCTTAGACTCCGATGAGGCGAGGGAGTGTTTGTCAATCTTAAAGCAGATGGCCACGTCAATGACCATCGCCTCATCTTTTCTTGTGATTACCATGTCTGGTACTAGGATTGTACCTTCGCCTGGGTTGAAGTGAGGTTCGCTCAAGACCGCCCATCCTTTGGCGGCCGCCTCACTTTTGAGAATCCCGCAAATCTTATTATGATTTTTCGTTCTTATTTTCATTGACTTAGGACATTGTCCAGAGATGTGTCGGGTACTCACAATGCCTTTTTCACATCGTCAACAAATTTGTCTGGTTCGAGACAGTCCAGTATTTATGGCAGAACAGACTTGGACCTGCAGGTTTTTGGATCTCAGCCTTAGTCCCAATGTCAACTCTGACTCTCGGATGAGTCCAATATTAAGCTTCCTAAGCCAATCATTGCTTATCTTATCGCTGCGAAAGACTTGAACTCCCACTCTTTGGGTTTTAAGATTGCACCATTTATCATTCTCATGCATCTTCTAATCTTTAATGTGGAGGAACTCCAAGGTATTAGTAAATATTTTATTAGCGGTTTCATTGGGCAGTAGAGCTTGCTTACATATCACTTTAAGTTTGCTGGGGGGTACAGCAACCCTAGCCATTTTTTGCAGTAACGGTGTCATCATAGTCAAACAGTTTGACGACTCATCTTAACTGCATCATTGGGATTTGTGCGGCCAACTTTAGAATTCCCAAGCCCCCATCCTTGGGTCTGGCATTAAGAAGGCCGTCAGCGGTACAAGGCAGGTGGAGCCATTTTTTTTACCCTGGACCGTACTAGTCTGTCACAGTCCTCCAAAAGGACAAGGCTTGCATTACCTAGGTCTGCAACATATAGTACCTTGGGCAAGCCATAGGTTTTGAGGATGTCGATTTTCTGAGAGGGCTTCAAAGGTCCCATGGATATCTTATCTAGCAACCTAAGAAGATCATCCCTGATCAGAGGCAGACACACTCCTTTTTGTGGACTGATGCGTAATCCTAGGTACGTCTCCATAGCTCCAGGATCAATTAGGGTAATAGCAGCTCACTTAAGTTGCCATGGTGGGCAATCATTTATAGTAAGCTTCCTCTTTTCAAAGTTTAGCATAAAGCCATGACATTTTCTCACATTGATTGATAAGCCTGTATTTTTGCGAAATTCTCCCAGGGTCTCAATGTTACTGGACATGCCCATCCATGAATTGCTTAACAATAGGAGGTCATCTGCGAAGGCTAGTGCTGTAAGTACCGAGTCCCTTACAGTAAAGCCTTTCTTTTCGCTCTACAAGTAGTTGAGTAGTGGATCAATAGTAAGGTTGAATAAAAGTGGGGACATTGGATCTCCTTGCTTAACACCGTTAAGATCTCAATTTTCCTAGAGGGGTCACTGAGAAGTTTGATTTTGGTATACGCTCCACTATATATATTTTTAATAATAGAGCAGAGCATCGGATTGACATGTCTTGTTTCCAGCACGTTAAAGATGTGGTCATGGGCCACGGAGTCAACGGCCTTAGCAAAGTCACTAAAGACTACTGCTAGTGGTTCAGCCTTTCTTTTGCTCCAGGTAATCACTCCATCCAAGATAATCAGGTTTTCTGCACAACCCGGGGCAGAGATGAAACCCCTCTGCCTCTCATTTATGGGACAAGCTAGGGCCAGCCTGTTGGTTAGAAGGTTAGCGAGCAAGCTCAGTAAAATGGTTATAGGTCTCCAATAATCAACGCCTCCCAGTTTGCTCACATCAGACCCTTTAACCCTTGTATTGCCCTTCATGTCACAGGGACTTGTTCAGTTTATTGACTTTTATACTATGCTTGAGTTGTGCTCCGGGTCCCTGGGACTTCATGTGTATAATTTCACATCAACTGCCCTGGTTTATTTTATTCTATTATTTTTTGGCTCACTTACGTTCTATATAGTTTTCTACTCACATCTCCTACAGCACAGCAAGTATCCAAAAAGGGTTTTTATTCAGAATAGATTCAAAGTACATTTTAGTTTGTTACAGTTAGTATTTTCCTACATTTGTTGCCACTTTTAACCTTTGTATTATTCTTTGTGTCACAGGGACTTGTTCAGTGTATTGACTTTTCTACCACGCTTGCCCTATGTTCCGGGTCCCGGGGACCCTCACGTGTATAATCTCACGTCAACTGCCCTGCAGTATTTTGTTGTGTATTTTGTTATTTTATTCAAAATAGATTCAATGTACATTTTAGTTTGTTACAGTTAGTATTTCCCTACATTTGTTGCCACTTTTAACCTTTGTATTATCCTTTGTGTCACAGGGACTTGTTCAGTGTATTGACCCTACTACCACGCTTGCCCTATGCTCCGGGTCCCGGGGACCCTCACGTGTATAATCTCACGTCAACTGCCCTGCAGTATGTTGTTGTGTATTTTGTTATTTTATTCAAAATAGATTCAATGTACATTTTAGTTTATTTCAATTCATTTCATTCAGTTCATTGTTGTCCTTGCAGGCCACGACTCCCAACACACGTCCTTGTGTCCGCCGCTAGTTTTCTTTTTTTTTCTTTTCTTTTTTTTTTTTTTTTTTTGCAGCGTTACGTCGACGCGTAACCCGGCGGCGCTACCCACGACCCCAAGAGGCTACGGTCCCAGGGACCTGAGGGCCGATGCCGCTGCAGTGGAAAAATACTTTTGAATACTGGCCCAGGTCCCAGAGACCCGAAGGGCCAGGTCCACCGTAGCAGACGTGACATGAATTGAAACCAACGTGGGTCCCTGGGAACCAAATGCCAATGCAAAAAGTCAAATATACTGAACGTGTCCCTATGACCCGATGGACAACACAATGATTATACAGTCAACATGTGTGTGTGTGTGTGTGTGTGTGTGTGTGTGTGTGTGCTAAATCTATTTAGTAGACCAAGGTCAAACATTTTGTTTTTGTTTTTAATTTTATTTCCCCCTGTCATACAATACAACACAAAATACAATCGAACCGATTGCTTGGAAGAGGAAGAAAAATAAAATCGCATTGTGGCCGGGTATCAGAGACCCGAAAGCCGAGGCAGTGCCAGTAGAGCTTGTCAGTCAAATTCAGGATGGGTCCCAGAGACCCAAAGGCCGAGGCCGCTGTAGTGGAGAAATAGTTTTGAATACTGGCACGGGTCCCTTGGACCCGAGGGCATAGGTTGCGGTAGAAGTGAAATACATTCAACTACAAGACGGGTCGCGGGGACCCGAGGGCCGATGCCGCTGTAGTGGAAAAATACTTTTGAATACTGGCCCGGGTCCCAGAGACGCGAATGGCCAGGTCCACCGTAGTAGACGTGACATGAATTGAAACCAACGTGGGTCCCTGGGAACCGAATGCCAATGCAAAAAGTCAAATAAACTGAACGTGTCCCTGTGACCCGATGGAAACACAATGGTTATACTGTAAATATGTCTGTGTGTGTGTGTGTGTGTGTGTGTGTGTGTGTGTGTGTGTGTGTGTGTGTGTGTGTGTGTGTGTGTGATACATATATTTAGTAGACCGAGGTCAAGCATTTTGTTTTGATTTTAATTGTATTTCCCCCTGTCATACTGTACAACATAAAATACAATCGACCCAAAGGCCGCGGCAGTAGAGATATGCAGTCGAATACTGGCCCGGGTCCCTGGGACCCGAAGGCTGAGGCGGCGGTAGAAGTGAAATACATTCAAATACAGGATGGGTTCCAGGGACCCGAGGGACGATGCCGCTGTAGTGGAAAGATATTTTTGAATACTGGCCCGGGTCCCACAAACCCAAAGGGCCAGGTCCACTGTAGTAGACGTGTCATGAAATTAAACCAACGTGGGTCCCGGGTACCCGAATGCCAATGCATAAAGTCAAATAAACTGAATGTGTCCCTGTGACCCGATGGATAACACAATGGTATGTCTGCAAATATGTGTCTGTGTGTGTGTGTGTGTGTGTGTGTGTGTGTGTGTTTGTGTGTGTGTGTGTGTGTGTGTGTTTGTGTGTCTGCGTGTGTGTGATAAATATATTTAGTAGACCAAAGTCAAGGATTTGGTTTTGATTTTAATTTTATTTCCCCCTGTCATACTGTACAACATGAAATACAATCGACCCAAAGGCCGCGGCAGTAGAGATACGCAGTCGAATGCAGGACGGGTCCACTGTAGTAGACGTGACATGAAATGAAACTAACGTGCGTCCCAGGGAATCGTATGCCAATGCATAAGGTAAAATAAACTGAACGTGTCCCTGTGACCCGATGGACAACACAATGGTTATACTGTAAATGTGTGTGTGTGTGATAAATATATTTAGTAGAATGAGGTCAAGCATTTGGTTTTGATTTTAATTTTATTTCCCCCTATCATACTGTACAACATGAAATACAATCGACCCAAAGGCCGCGGCAGTACAGATACGCAGTCGAATGCAGGACGGGTCCCAGAGACCCTAAGCATGAGGCGGCAGTAGAAGTGTAATACAATTGAAATTGAACACGACGGGTCACTGTGACCTGAGGGTCGATGCCGCTGTATTGGAAAAATACTTTTGAATACTGGCCCGGGTCCCAGAGACCCAAAGAGCCAGGTCCACCATAGTAGACGTGACATGAAATGAAACCAATGTGGGTCCCAGGGAACCGAATGCCAATGCAAAAAGTCAAATAAACTGAACGTGTCCCTGTGACCCGTTGGACAACACAATGGTTATACTGTAAATATGTCTGTGTGTGTGTGTGTGTGTGTGTCTGTGTGTGTGTGTGTGTGTGTTTTTGTGAGTGTGATAAATATATTTAGTAGACCGAGGTCAATTATTTGGTTTAGATTTTAATTTTATTTCCCCCCTGTTGTACAGTACAACATAAAATGCAATCAACCCAAAGAATGCGGAAGTAAACATATGCAGTCAAATGCAGGACGGGTCCCAGAGACCCGAAGGCTGAAGTGGCAGTAGAAGTGTAATACATTCAAAGACAGGACGGGTCCCAGGGATGCGAGGACCGATGCCGCTGTAGTGGAAAAATACTTTTGAATAACGGCCCGGGTCCCAGAGACCCGAAGGGCCAGGTCCACCGTAGTAGACATGACATGAAATGAAACCAACGTGGGTCCCAGGGAACCAAATACCAGTGCAAAAAGTCAAATAAACTGAACGTGTCCCTGTGACCCGATGGACAACACAATGGTTATACTGTAAATGTGTGTGTGTGTGTGTGTGTGTGTGTTTGTGTGTGTGATAAATATGTTTAGTAGACTGAGGTCAAGCATTTGGTTTTGATTTTAATTTTATTTCCCCCTGTCATACTGTACAACATAAAATACAATCGACCCAAAGGCCGCGGCAGTACAGATACGCAGTTGAATGCAAGAGGGGTCCCAGAGACCCTAAGCATGAGGCGGCAGTAGAAGTGTAATACATTCAAATATAGGACGGGTCCCTGGGACCTGAGGGCCGATGCTGCTGTAGTGGAAAAATACTTTTGAATACAAGCCCGGGTCCCAGAGACCCAAAGGGCCAGGTCCACTGTAGTAGACGTGACATGAAATGAAACCAATGTGGCTCCTGGGGACTCATATGCCAATGCATGCGGTAAAATAAACTGAACGTGTCCCTGTGACCCGATGGCCAACACAAGGGTTATACTGTCAACATGTCTGTCTGTGTGTGTGTGTGTGTGTGTGTGTGTGTGTGTGTGTGAGTGTGATAAATATATTTAGTAGACCGAGGTCAAGCATTTGATTTTTATTTTAATTTTATTTCCCCCTGTTATACAGTACAACATAAAACACAGTCAACCCAAATTCGACCCAAAGGCCGGGGCAGAAGAGATACACACTTGAATGCAGTAGGGGTCCACAGAGACCCAAGGCTGAGGCAGCGGTAGAAGTGAAACACATTCAAATACAAGATGGGTGCCAGGGACCCGAGGGCCGATGCAAAAAGTCAAATAAGAAATTTTAATTTCCCCCTTTCATACAATACAACACAAAATACAATCGACCCAAGGGCGGAGGCCGTGGCAGTAGAGATACACAGTCAAATGTAGGACGGGTCCCTGGGACCCGAAGGGTGAGGCGGCAGTAGAAGTGAAATAAATTCAAATACAGGACGGGTCCCAGGGACCCGAGGGCCGATGCCGCTGTAGTGGAAAGATATTTTTGAATACTTGCCCGGGTCCCACAGACCCAAAGGGCCAGGTCCACCGTAGTAGACGTGTCATGAAATGAAACCAACGTGGGTCCCGGGGACCCTAATGCCAATGCATGAAGTCAAATAAACTGAATGTGTCCCTGTGACCCGATGGACAACACAATGGTATGTCTGTAAATATGTCTGTGTGTGTGTGTGTGTGTGTGTGTGTGTCTGTGTATGTGTGTGTGTGTGTGTGTGTGTGTGTGTGATAAATATATTTAGTAGACCGAGGTCAAAGATTTGGTTTTGAATTTAATTTTATTTCCCCCTGTCATACAATACAACATAAAATACAATCGACCCAAAGGCCGCGGCAGTAGAGATACGCAGTCGAATGCAGGACGGGTCCACAGAGACCCAAAGGCTGAGGTAGCGGTAGAAGTGTAATACATTCAAATACAGGACGGGTCCCAGGGACCTGAGGGCCAATGCTGCTGTAGTGGAAAAAAACTTTTGAATACTGGCCCGGGTCAGGTCCACCATAGTAGACGTGACATGAATTGAAACCAACGTGGGTCCCGGGGACTCGTATGCCAATGCATAATGTCAAATGAACTGAACGTGTCCCTGTGACCCAATGGCCAACACAAGGCTTATACTGTCAACATTTCTGTCTTTGTCTGTGTGTGTGTGTGTGTGTGTGTGTGTGTGCTAAATCTATTTAGTAGACCGAGGTCAAGCATTTTGGTTTTGTTTTTTAATTTTATTTCCCCCTGTCATACAGTACAACACAAAATACAATCGAACCGATGGCTTGGAAGTGGAAGAAAATAAAATCGCATTGTGGCCGGGTCTCAGAGACCCAAAAGCCGAGGCAGCGCCAGTAGAGCTACTCAGTCAAATTGAGGATGGGTGCCAGAGACCCGAAGGCCGAGGCTGCTGTAGTGGAGAAATAGTTTTGAATACTGGCACGGGTCCCTTGGACCCGAGGGCATAGGTTGCGGTAGAAGTGAAATACTTTCAACTACAAGACGGGTCGCAGGGACCCGAAGGCCGATGCCGCTGTAGTGGAAAAATGCTTTTGAAAACTGGCCTGGGTCCCAGAGACCCGAAGGGCCAGGTCCACCGTAGTAGACGTGACATGAATTGAAACCAAAGTGTGTCCCTGGGAACCTAATGCCAATGCATAAAGTCAAATAAGGTGAATGTGTCCCTGTGACCCGATCGACAACACAAGGGTTATACTGTTAATATGTTTGTCTTTGTGTGTGTGTGTGTGTGTGTGTGTTTGTGAGTGTGTGATAAATATATTTAGTAGACTGAGGTCAAGCATTTGGTTTTGATTTTAATTTTATTTCCCCCTGTCATACAATACAACATGAAATACAATCGACCCAAAGGCAGCGGCGGTAAAGATACGCAGTCGAATGCAAGACGGGTCCCAGAGACCCGAAGGCTGAGGCGGCAGTAGAAGTGAAATACATTCAAATACAGGACGGGTCCCAGGGACCCGAGGGCCGATGCCGCTGTAGTGGAAAAAAACCTTTGAATACTGGCCCGGGTCCCAGAGACCCGAAGGGCCAGGTCCACCGTAGTAGACGTGACATGAATTGAAACCAACGTGGGTCCCTGGGAACCGAATGTCAATGCATAAAGTCAAATAAACTGAATGTGTCCCTGTGACCCGATGGCCAACACAAGGGTTATACTGTCAAAATGTCTGTCTGTGTGTGTGTGTGTATGTGTGTGTGTGTGTGTGTGTGTGTGTGTGTGTGTGTGTGTGTCTAATATATTTAGTAGACCGATGCAAAAAGTCAAATAAACTGCACGGGTCCCCCTGACCCAATGGACAACACAAGGGTTAAAGGCATATTTTACTCTTATTCAGGCTACTCTAAAAATAAATTCTGATGTTATGCCAGCTTCATTCCAAGACTGGGGGAGACATCACATATCCAGTGTGTCTCACAGGTAATATCAGAGCATTCTGATGTATGACCTTAAAATTAAGGGCTTAAAGGTAAAGCTATATTGACATATATTCAGGCTTTTAAAGGCATATTTTACTCTTTTTCAGGCTACTCTAAAAAGGAATCCTGATGTTATGCCAGCTTCATTCCTAGAATGGGGGAGACATCACATATCCAGTGTGTCTCTCAGGTAATATCAGAGCATTCTGATGTACAACCTTAAAATTAAGGGCTTAAAGGTAAAGCTATATGGACATATATTCAGGCTGTTAAATGCATATTTAACTCTCCTTCA
>CM049392.1:251898-256898 GCA_026937815.1 Etheostoma perlongum | reverse complement strand
AGTCGACACTTTGAAAATTTTCGACAAAAAAAGTCGACACTTTGAAAATTTTCACACTTAGAAAAAAGTCGACACTTAGAAAAAGTCAACACTTAGAAAAAAGTCGACACTTAGAAAATTTTTCGAAAAAAAAAAAGTCGACACTTAGAAAAAAAGTCAACACTTAGAAAAAAAAGTCGACACTTAGAAAAAAAGTCGACACTTTGAAAATTTTCGACACTTAGAAAAAAGTCGACACTTAGAAAAAAGTCGACACTTAGAAAAAAAAGTCGACACTTTGAAAAAAGTCGACACTTTGAAAAAAAGTCGACACTTAGAAAAAAAAGTCGACACTTTGAAAAAGTCAACACTTAGAAAAAGTCGACACTTTGAAAATTTTCGACACTTAGAAAAAAGTCGACACTTTGAAAATTTTCGACACTTAGAAAAAAAAAGTCGACACTTTGAAAAAAGTCGACACTTTGAAAAAATTTCGACACTTTGGAAAAAAAGTCGACACTTTGAAAAATCTGACCTCCGGAAAAAACGGTCGGCTTGACCTCTCTCCGGGCGTTTCCTCCGGAGAAAAAGGCCCTCGAACGGCGGACGAGCTCATCCGAGGGAGACGCCCATGAGCGGACTGAGCTGTGTCAGCTCTCCCTGTCATCCTCCGCCTGGCTGCTGTGGAGGAAAGGGAGACAAAGAGTGATTAAGGTCATCCGGGGGAGACGCACCATGAGCGGACTGAGCTGTGTCAGCTCTCCCTGTCATCCTCCGACGGCCCGCTGTGGAGGAAAGAGCGTCAAAAATTCAGTTAAGGTCATCCGAGGGAATGAGCGGACAGAGCTGGGTCAGCACTCCCCGTGTCATCCTCCGAGGGTGGAGGAAAGGGCGTCAAAATTCAGTTAAGGTCATCCGAGGGAGACCATGAGCGGACAGAGCTGGGTCAGCGCTCCCTGTCATCCTCCGACGGCCCGCTGTGGAGGAAAGAGCGTCAAAATTCAGTTAAGGTCATCCGAGGGAGACGCGCCATGAGCGGACAGAGCTGGGTCAGCGCTCCCTGTCATCCTCCGACGGTGGAGGAAAGGCCGGTCATCCGAGGGAGACGCGCCCATGAGCGGACAGAGCTGGGTCAGCGCTCCCTGTCATCCTCCGAGGTGGAGGAAAGAGCGTCAAAATTCAGTTAAGGTCATCCGAGGGAGACGCGCCATGAGCGGACAGAGCTGGGTCAGCGCTCCCCTGTCATCCTCCGACGGCCCGCTGTGGAGGAAAGAGCGTCAAAATTCAGTTAAGGTCATCCGAGGGAGACGCGCCATGAGCGGACAGAGCTGGGTCAGCGCTCCCTGTCATCCTCCGACGGCCCGCTGTGGAGGAAAGAGCGTCAAAATTCAGTTAAGGTCATCCGAGGGAGACGCGCCATGAGCGGACAGAGCTGGGTCAGCGCCCTGTCATCCTCCGACGGCCCGCTGTGGAGGAAAGAGCGTCAAAAAATTCAGTTAAGGTCATCCGAGGGCTAGACGCGCCATGAGCGGACAGAGCTGGGTCAGCGCTCCCTGTCATCCTCCGACGGCCCGCTGTGGAGGAAAGGCGTCAAAATTCAGTTAAGGTCATCCGAGGGAGACGCGCCATGAGCGGACAGAGCTGGGTCAGCTCCCTGTCATCCTCCCAATCCGACGGCCCAGGAAGGGCGTCAAAATTCAGTTAAGGTCATCCTCGGACTGAGCTGGTCAGCCTCTCCCTGTCATCCTCCGACGGGCCGCTGTGGGAGGAAAGGGCGTCAAAATTCAGTTAAGGTCATCCGGGGAGACGCGCCATGAGCGGACTGAGCTGGGTCAGCTCTCCCTGTCATCCTGTGCATCCTCCGCACTGAGCGGACTGAGCTGGAGGAACATGTCCAGACGGGCGCACACCCTCCCAAGGCCCAGTAAGTGGCGTCAAAATTCAGTTAAGGTCATCCGGGGAGACGCCTCCATGAGCGGACTGAGCTGGGTCAGTCAAGGCCCCTGTCATCCTCCGCTGCTGGGGGAGGAACTTAAAAAATTCCAGCAAGGTCATCCCTCCCAAGAGGGAGACGCCATGAGCGGACTGAGCTCTGTCAGCTCTCCCCTGTCATCCTCCGCCGGCCTGCTGTGGAGGAACGGGCGTCAAAGAGTGATTAAAATCATCCGGGGAGACGCGCCCCCAGCGGATTTATCTCTGCCAAATGTCCCTATTTCCCTGCTCCTGGTAACCATGGAAGAACCACAACCACATGGAGGTAAAAATTCATCCAGGGGAGAGTCAAGATAAATGGATTAACCTTCTTGAAAAGATAACAAATTAAAAATATCCCAGAGAAGACGCGCCATGAGCGGATTGAGCTCTGCAAACTGTCCCTGTCATCCTCCGCCCGTTAACCATGGAGAGACACCGTCCCATTGCGGTTAAATTCATCCGGGGAGACGCTCCATGAGCGGATATAGTTCTGCAAACTCTCCCTGACATCCTCCGCCCGTTAAGCATGGAGAGACACCGTCCCATTACGGTTAAATTCATCCGGGGAGACGCTCCATGAGCGGATTTATTTCTGCAAACTCTCCTGACATCCTCCGCCAGTTAAGCATGGAGGAAAACACCGACACATTGCGGTTAAATTCATCCGGGGAGACACCCCATGGGCGGATTGACTCTTAATTCTCTTCGGTGTCTTTCTCTGAGGCCTATGTTTTCAAAAAAAGAAAAAAGCTGGGTTTCCGAAATCGTGCAGATGGTGGCTGCCAGAACCACCCCCCAAAGTGACGCTCACCGGAGAAGGGACGAAAGTGCATAAGCGGTGCACCTTAAGCCGCCTCCCCCCCCCGGTCGAAAAACTTAGAAAAAATCCAGAGTGTCGCGCCCCTGGTAACCTAACTCTTTGCCCCTGGTAACCTAACTTTTTTTTTTTCAAAGTTTTCGACCGGAGAAAGGGAGAGGTTTCTCCAAACCTCTACCGCATTCCCCCTTCTCCGGTCCAAAATCGGCGCCCCTGGTAACCTAACTCTTCGCCCCTGGTAACCTAACTCTTCGCCCCTTTTTAACACTTTAAACAGGCTCCAGGGCACTCATCCTCCACTCTTATCCCCAGCTAGAGGCTCTGTTGCCGGGCAACGGCCTCCAGGGCTATCAGGCCTCCCCCTCTGTGCCCCAAAAGATGCACTGAAGCTGGGTTAACAGCATCCAGCACCCCATACTCCCTCTTAAGGCCCAGTAAGTGGCTCTGTTGTCGGGCAACGGCCTCCAGGGCTATCAGCCTGCACTCCATAAGCCCCAAAAAGGTGCACTGACGCTGGGTTAACAGCATCCAGCACACCCCATACTCCCTTAAGGCCCAGTAAGTGGCTCTGTTGCCGGGCAACGGCCTCCAGGGCTATCAGCCTGCACTCCAAGCCCCAAAAGGTGCACTGAAGCTGGGTTAACAGCATCCAGCACCCCATACTCCCCTTAAGGCCCAGTAAGTGGCTCTAAGTCTGGCCTTTGACCTCCAGGGCTATAGGCCTCCCCTCTGTGCCCCAAAAAACATGCACTGAAGCTGGGTTAACATGCTCCAGCACACTCACACTCCCTCCCAAGGCCCAGTAAGTGGCTCTGTATAGGCCTGCCTTTCCAGCACACTCACACTCCCTCCCAAGGCCCAGTAAGTGGCTCTAAGTCTGGCAACGGCCTCCAGGGCCTATGCAGCCTCCCTCCCAAGGCCCATAAGCCCCAAAAAGCCCCAAAAAGCACTGAAGCTGGGTTAACATGCTCCAGCACACTCACACTCCCTCCCAAGGCCCAGTAAGTGGCTCTGTTGCCTTTGGCCTCCAGGCCTATCAGCCTCCTCCATAAGCCCCAAAAAGATGCACTGAAGCTGGGTTAACATGCTCCAGCACACTCACACTCCCTCCCAAGGCCCAGTAAGTGGCTCCAAGTCTGGCCTTTGACCTCCAGGGCTATCAGCCTCCTCCATAAGCCCCAAAAAGATGCACTGAAGCTGGGTTAACATGCTCCAGCACACTCACACTCCCTCCCAAGGCCCAGTAAGTGGCTCTGTTGTCTGGCCTTTGACCTCCAGGGCTATCAGCCTCCTCCAGCACCTAAGCCCCAAAAAGGTGCACTGAAGCTGGGTTAACCTCCAGCACACTCCCAAGGCCCAGTAAGTGGCTCTAAGTCTGCCTCCAGGGCTATAGGCCTCCATAAGCCCCAAAAAAAGATGCACTGAAGCTGGGTTAACATGCTCCAGCACACTCACACTCCCTCCCAAGGCCCAGTAAGTGGCTCTGTTGCCAGGCAACGGCCTCCAATAAGCCCCAAAAAGATGCACTGAAGCTGGGTTAACATGCTCCAGCACACTCACACCCCTCCCAAGGCCCAGTAAGTGGCTCTGTTGCCAGGCAACGGCCTCCAGGCCTATCAGCCTCCTCCATAAGCCCCAAAAAGATGCACTGAAGCTGGGTTAACACGCTCCAGCACACACACACTCCCTCCCAAGGCCCAGTAAGTGGCTCCAAGTCTGGCCTTTGACCTCCAGGGCTATCTGCCACCTCCATAGGCCCCAAAAACACTCACACAAGCTGGGTTAACATGCTCCAGCACCCCCATGCTCCCTCCCAAGGCCCAGTAACTGGCTGTCGGTCTGGCCTTTGACCTCCAGGGCTAAAGGCCTCCACTCTAGGCCCCAGTTAGGTGCTGTTAATCTGGCCTTTGACCTCCAGGGCTATAGGCCTCCCCTCTGTGCCCCAAAAAGATGCACTGAAGCTGGGTTAACATGCTCCAGCACACTCACACTCCCTCCCAAGGCCCAGTAAGTGGCTCTAAGTCCCAGTTATGTGCACTGAGGCTGGCCTAACACCCTCCAGCACCCCCATGCTCCCTCCCAAGGCCCAGTAAGTGGCTCTTAGTCTGGCCTTTGACCTCCAGGGCTATCAGCCTTTACTCTAAGCCCCAAAAACATGCACCAAAGCTGGCCTAACACCCTCCAGCACCCCCATGCTCCCTCCCAAGGCCCAGTAAGTGGCTCCAAGTCT
>CM049392.1:241898-246898 GCA_026937815.1 Etheostoma perlongum | reverse complement strand
GACGCCACAGCGGGCTACGGTGAAGGACCTCTGGGTCAGACGGGGCTTCTCGGTCTCGCTTCAAATCGGCCGGCCCTGGAGGAACGCAGGGGAAAAGGTCCGGAGACTCCCCCGCGCATGGCCCTCCAGGCCTAGAGGCGAACCCGCAGGCCGGAGGAACCGTCCGCCCGAACACCGGCACGAGGCCGGCCGGGCGGGGCCCTCCGATGGCGGGTCACGTTTGCAAATCGGTCAGTGGGTCAAAGTGTGGAGAACCACAGCAGCGTAGGGACAAACGCTGAACAAAGTGTCCGTTTGAGGTCTACATAGGTTGGGCTTGCTTCCCGAGACTCATCGGTGACTTTCTCTGAGGCCTATGTTTTCAAAAACTGGGTTTCCGAAATCGTGCAGATGGTAGCTGCGAAAACCACCCCAAAGTGACGCTCACCGGAGAAGGGACGAAAGTGCATAAGCGGTTCACCTTAAGCCGCCTCCCCCCCCCTGGTCGAAAAAACTTAGAAAAAATCCAGAGTTTCAAGCCCCTGGTAACCTAACTTTCATACTTTGAGTATTTTTTCGCAAAGTTTTTCGACCGAGGAAGGGGAGGGAAGGCGGTACAGGGTCAACCGCTTTTGCATATTCTCCCCTACCCCGGTTGACACTTTGAAAATTTTCGACACTTAGAAAAAAAGTCGACACTTTGAAAATTTTCGACACTTAGAAAAAGTCGACACTTTGAAAAAAGTCGACACTTAGAAAAAGTCGACACTTTGAAAAACACTTAGAAAAAAGTCGACACTTTGAAAAAAGTTTCGACACTTAGAAAAAAGTCGACACTTTGAAAATTTTCGACACTTAGAAAAAAAAAAGTCGACACTTAGAAAAAAGTCAAAAAAAAAAGTCGACACTTAGAAAAAAAAAGTCGACACTTTGAAAATTTTCGACACTTAGAAAAAAGTCGACACTTAGAAAAAAGTCGACACTTAGAAAAAAGTCGACACTTTGAAAATTTTCGACACTTAGAAAAAAGTCGACACTTAGAAAAAAGTCGACACTTAGAAAAAAGTCAACACTTAGAAAAAAGTCGACACTTTGAAAATTTTCGACACTTAGAAAAAAGTCGACACTTTGAAAATTTTCGACACTTAGAAAAAAGTCGACACTTTGAAAATTTCGACACTTTGAAAATTTTCGACACTTTGAAAAAAGTCGACACTTTGAAAAAATCTGACCTCCGGGAGGCCCGCGCGCGCCCCCGGGAACGCCAAACGGCGCGGCTTGACCCTCTCTCCGGGCGTTTCCTCCGGAGAAAAGGCCCTCGAACGGCGGACGAGCTCATCCGAGGGAGACGCGCCATGAGCGGACTGAGCTGTGTCAGCTCTCCCTGTCATCCTCCGCCTGGCTGCTGTGGAGGAAAGGGAGACAAAGAGTGATTAAGGTCATCCGGGGGAGACGCACCATGAGCGGACTGAGCTGTGTCAGCTCTCCCTGTCATCCTCCGACGGCCCGCTGTGGAGGAAAGAGCGTCAAAATTCAGTTAAGGTCATCCGAGGGAGACGCGCCATGAGCGGACAGAGCTGGGTCACGCTCCCTGTCATCCTCCGACGGCCCGCTGTGGGAGGAAAGGGCGTCAAAAATTCAGTTAAGGTCATCCGAGGGAGACGCGCCATGAGCGGACAGAGCTGGGTCAGCGCTCCCTGTCATCCTCCGACGGCCCGCTGTGGAGGAAAGAGCGTCAAAATTCAGTTAAGGTCATCCGAGGGAGACGCGCCATGAGCGGACAGAGCTGGGTCAGCGCTCCCTGTCATCCTCCGACGGCCCGCTGTGGAGGAAAGAGCGTCAAAATTCAGTTAAGGTCATCCGAGGGAGACGCGCCATGAGCGGACAGAGCTGGGTCAGCGCTCCCTGTCATCCTCCGACGGCCCGCTGTGGAGGAAAGAGCGTCAAAATTCAGTTAAGGTCATCCGAGGGAGACGCGCCATGAGCGGACAGAGCTGGGTCAGCGCTCCCTGTCATCCTCCGACGGCCCGCTGTGGAGGAAAGAGCGTCAAAATTCAGTTAAGGTCATCCGGGGGAGACGCGCCATGAGCGGACAGAGCTGGGTCAGCGCTCCCTGTCATCCTCCGACGGCCCGCTGTGGAGGAAAGAGCGTCAAAATTCAGTTAAGGTCATCCGAGGGAGACGCGCCATGAGCGGACAGAGCTGGGTCAGCGCTCCCTGTCATCCTCCGACGGCCCGCTGTGGAGGAAAGAGCGTCAAAATTCAGTTAAGGTCATCCGAGGGAGACGCGCCATGAGCGGAGCTGGGTCAGCGCTCCCCTGTCATCCTCCGAGGGCCGCTGTGGAGGAAAGGGCGTCAAAATTCAGTTAAGGTCATCCGAGGGAGACGCGCCATGAGCGGACAGAGCTGGGTCAGCGCTCCCTGTCATCCTCCGCCGGGCTGCTGCGGAGGAACGGGCGTCAAAATTCAGTTAAGGTCATCCGAGGGAGACGCACTATGAGCGGACTGAGCTGTGTCAGCTCTCCCTGTCATCCTCCGACGGGCCGCTGTGGAGGAAAGGGCGTCAAAATTCAGTTAAGGTCATCCGGGGGAGACGCGCCATGAGCGGACTGAGCTGGGTCAGCTCTCCCTGTCATCCTCCGCCGGGCTGCTGCGGAGGAACGGGCGTCAAAAATTCAGTTAAGGTCATCTGGGGAGCGCACTATGAGCGGACTGAGCTGTGTCAGCTCCCTGTCATCCTCCGACGGGCCGCTGTGGAGGAAAGGGCGTCAAAATTCAGTTAAGGTCATCCGGGGAGACGCGCCATGAGCGGACTGAGCTGGGTCAGCTCTCCCTGTCATCCTCCGCCGGGCTGCTGCGGAGGAACGGGCGTCAAAAATTCAGTTAAGGTCATCCGAGGGAGACGCACTATGAGCGGACTGAGCTGTCAGCTCTCCCTGTCATCCTCCGCCGGCCTGCTGTGGAGGAACGGGCGTCAAAGAGTGATTAAAATCATCCGGGGAGACGCGCCCTGAGCGGGGTTTATCTCTGCCAAATGTCCCTATTTCCCTGCTCCTGGTAACCATGGAAGAACCACAACCACATGGAGGTAAAAAATTCATCCAGGGAGAGTCAAGATAAATGGATTAACCTTCTTGAAAAGATAACAAATTAAAAATATCCCAGAGAAGACGCGCCATGAGCGGATTGAGCTCTGCAAACTGTCCCTGTCATCCTCCGCCCGTTAACCATGGAGAGACACCGTCCCATTGCGGTTAAATTCATCCGGGGGAGACGCTCCATGAGCGGATATAGTTCTGCAAACTCTCCCCTGACATCCTCCGCCCGTTAAGCATGGAGAGACACCGTCCCATTACGGTTAAATTCATCCGGGGGAGACGCTCCATGAGCGGATTTATTTCTGCAAACTCTCCCTGACATCCTCCGCCAGTTAAGCATGGAGGAAAACACCGACACATTGCGGTTAAATTCATCCGGGGGAGACACCCCATGGGCGGATTGACTCTTAATTCTCTTCGGTGTCTTTCTCTGGAGGCCTATGTTTTCAAAAACTGGGTTTCCGAAATCGTGCAGATGGTGGCTGCCAGAACCACCCCAAAGTGACGCTCACCGGAGAAGGGACGAAAGTGCATAAGCGGTGCACCTTAAGCCGCCTCCCCCCTTCCCCGGTCGAAAAACTTAGAAAAAATCCAGAGTGTCGCGCCCCTGGTAACCTAACTCTTTGCCCCTGGTAACCTAACTTTTTTTTTTCAAAGTTTTTCGACCGGAGAAGGGAGAGGTTTCCTCTCCAAACCTCTACCGCATTCCCCTTTCTCCGGTCCAAAATCGGCGCCCCTGGTAACCTAACATGCTTCGCCCCTGGTAACCTAACTCTTCGCCCCTGGTAACCCAAAAACGGCCTTTCGACCGGGGAAGGCGATTTTGCAGAAGCGGGTGACTGTCCCCAGCTTCTGCAACTTGCCTCCCCGGTCGAAAAACTTTTAACTTTTTAACACTTTAAACAGGCTCCAGGGCACTCATCCTCCACTCTTATCCCCAGCTAGAGGCTCTGTTGCCGGGCAACGGCCTCCAGGGCTACAGGCCTCCCCCTCTGTGCCCCAAAAAGATGCACTGAAGCTGGGTTAACATGCTAACAGCATCCAGCACCCCCCCATACCCCTCTTAAGGCCCAGTAAGTGGCTCTGTTGCCGGGCAACGGCCTCCAGGGCTATCAGCCTGCACTCTAAGCCCCAAAAAAAAAGTGCACTGAAGCTGGGTTAACAGCATCCAGCACACCCATACTCCCTCCCAAGGCCCAGTAAGTGGCTCTGTTGCCGGGCAACGGCCTCCAGGGCTATCAGCCTGCCTCTAAGCCCCAAAAGGCTCTGTGCACTGAAACAGCATGCACTGGCCCAGTAAGCTCTGTTGCCTTTGAAGGGCTATCAGCCTCCAGCCCCAAAAAACATGCACTGAAGCTGGGTTAACACCCTCCAGCACACTCACATCCCCTCTTAAGGCCCAGTAAGTGGCTCTAAGTCTGGCCTTTGACCTCCAGGGCTATAGGCCTCCCCATCTGTGCCCCAAAAAGATGCACTGAAGCTGGGTTAACATGCTCCAGCACACACACACCCCCTCCCAAGGCCCAGTAAGTGGCTCTAAGTCTGGCCTTTGACCTCCAGGGCTATAGGCCTCCCCTCTGTGCCCCAAAAAAGATGCACTGAAGCTGGGTTAACATGCTCCAGCACACTCACACTCCCTCCCAAGGCCCAGTAAGTGGCTCTGTTGCCAGGCAACGGCCTCCAGGCCTCCTCAGCCTCCTCCATAAGCCCCCAAAAGATGCACTGAAGCTGGGTTAACATGCTCCAGCACACACTCACACTCCCTCCCAAGGCCCAGTAAGTGGCTCTGTTGCCAGGCAACTTTGACCTCCAGGCCTATCAGGCCTCCTCCATAAGCCCCAAAAAGATGCACTGAAGCTGGGTTAACATGCCCAGCACACTCACACTCCCTCCCAAGGCCCAGTAAGTGGCTCTGTTGGGTTT
>CM049392.1:226898-231898 GCA_026937815.1 Etheostoma perlongum | reverse complement strand
AAAGTGAGGAGAACCGCAGCAGCGTAGGGACAAACGCTGAACAAAGTGTCCGTTTGAGGTCTACATAGGTTGGGCTTGCTTCCCGAGACTCATCGGTGACTTTCTCTGGAGGCCTATGTTTTCAAAAACTGGGTTTCCGAAATCGTGCAGATGGTAGCTGCGAAAACCACCCCAAAGTGACGCTCACCGGAGAAGGGACGAAAGTGCATAAGCGGTTCACCTTAAGCCGCCTCCCCCCTTCCCCGGTCGAAAAACTTAGAAAAAATCCAGAGTTTCGCGCCCCTGGTAACCTAACTTTCATACTTAGAGTATTTTTTCAAAGTTTTTCGACCGAGGAAGGGGGAGGGAAGGCGGTACAGGGTCAACCGCTTTTGCATATTCTCCCCCTACCCCGGTCGACACTTTGAAAATTTTCGACACTTAGAAAAAAGTCGACACTTTGAAAAAAGTCGACACTTTGAAAATTTTCGACACTTAGAAAAAAGTCGACACTTTGAAAAAAGTTTCGACACTTAGAAAAAAGTCGACACTTTGAAAATTTTCGACACTTAGAAAAAAGTCGACACTTTGAAAAAAAAGTTCGACACTTTGAAAATTTTTCGAAAAAAAAAGTCGACACTTAGAAAAAAGTCAACACTTAGAAAAAAGTCGACACTTAGAAAAAAGTCGACACTTTGAAAATTTTCGACACTTAGAAAAAAGTCGACACTTAGAAAAAAGTCGACACTTAGAAAAAAGTCGACACTTTGAAAAAAGTCGACACTTAGAAAAAAGTCGACACTTAGAAAAAAAGTCGAAAAAAAAGTCAACACTTAGAAAAAAGTCGACACTTTGAAAATTTTCGACACTTAGAAAAAAGTCGACACTTTGAAAATTTTCGACACTTAGAAAAAAGTCGACACTTAGAAAAAAGTCGACACTTTGAAAATTTTCGACACTTTGAAAAAAGTCGACACTTTGAAAAAATCTGACCTCCGGGAGGCCCGCGCGCGCCCCCGGGAACGCCAAACGGCGCGGCTTGACCCTCTCTCCGGGCGTTTCCTCCGGAGAAAAGGCCCTCGAACGGCGGACGAGCTCATCCGAGGGAGACGCGCCATGAGCGGACTGAGCTGTGTCAGCTCTCCCTGTCATCCTCCGCCTGGCTGCTGTGGAGGAAAGGGAGACAAAGAGTGATTAAGGTCATCCGGGGGAGACGCACCATGAGCGGACTGAGCTGTGTCAGCTCTCCCTGTCATCCTCCGACGGCCCGCTGTGGAGGAAAGAGCGTCAAAATTCAGTTAAGGTCATCCGAGGGAGACGCGCCATGAGCGGACAGAGCTGGGTCAGCGCTCCCTGTCATCCTCCGACGGCCCGCTGTGGAGGAAAGGGCGTCAAAATTCAGTTAAGGTCATCCGAGGGAGACGCGCCATGAGCGGACAGAGCTGGGTCAGCGCTCCCTGTCATCCTCCGACGGCCCGCTGTGGAGGAAAGAGCGTCAAAATTCAGTTAAGGTCATCCGAGGGAGACGCGCCATGAGCGGACAGAGCTGGGTCAGCGCTCCCTGTCATCCTCCGACGGCCCGCTGTGGAGGAAAGAGCGTCAAAATTCAGTTAAGGTCATCCGAGGGAGACGCGCCATGAGCGGACAGAGCTGGGTCAGCGCTCCCTGTCATCCTCCGACGGCCCGCTGTGGAGGAAAGAGCGTCAAAATTCAGTTAAGGTCATCCGAGGGAGACGCGCCATGAGCGGACAGAGCTGGGTCAGCGCTCCCTGTCATCCTCCGACGGCCCGCTGTGGAGGAAAGAGCGTCAAAATTCAGTTAAGGTCATCCGAGGGAGACGCGCCATGAGCGGACAGAGCTGGGTCAGCGCTCCCTGTCATCCTCCGACGGCCCGCTGTGGAGGAAAGAGCGTCAAAATTCAGTTAAGGTCATCCGAGGGAGACGCGCCATGAGCGGACAGAGCTGGGTCAGCGCTCCCCTGTCATCCTCCGACGGCCCGCTGTGGAGGAAAGAGCGTCAAAATTCAGTTAAGGTCATCCGAGGGAGACGCGCCATGAGCGGACAGAGCTGGGTCAGCGCTCCCTGTCATCCTCCGACGGCCCGCTGTGGAGGAAAGGGCGTCAAAATTCAGTTAAGGTCATCCGAGGGAGACGCGCCATGAGCGGACAGAGCTGGGTCAGCGCTCCCTGTCATCCTCCGCCGGGCTGCTGCGGAGGAAAAGGGCGTCAAAATTCAGTTAAGGTCATCCGAGGGAGACGCACCATGAGCGGACTGAGCTGTGTCAGCTCCCCCTGTCATCCTCCGACGGCCGCTGTGGAGGAAAGGGCGTCAAAATTCAGTTAAGGTCATCCGGGGAGACGCGCCATGAGCGGACTGAGCTGGGTCAGCTCTCCTGTCATCCTCCGCCGGGCTGCTGCGGAGGAACGGGCGTCAAAATTCAGTTAAGTTAAGGTCATCTGAGGGAGACGCACTATGAGCGGACTGAGCTGTGTCAGCTCTCCCTGTCATCCTCCGACGGGCCGCTGTGGAGGAAAGGGCGTCAAAATTCAGTTAAGGTCATCCGGGAGACGCGCCATGAGCGGACTGAGCTGGGTCAGCTCTCCCTGTCATCCTCCGCCGGGCTGCTGCGGAGGAACGGGCGTCAAAATTCAGTTAAGGTCATCCGAGGAGACGCACTATGAGCGGACTGAGCTCTGTCAGCTCTCCCTGTCATCCTCCGCCGGCCTGCTGTGGAGGAACGGGCGTCAAAGAGTGATTAAAATCATCCGGGGGAGACGCGCCCTGAGCGGATTTATCTCTGCCAAATGTCCCTATTTCCCTGCTCCTGGTAACCATGGAAGAACCACAACCACATGGAGGTAAAAATTCATCCAGGGAGAGTCAAGATAAATGGATTAACCTTCTTGAAAAGATAACAAATTAAAAATATCCCAGAGAAGACGCGCCATGAGCGGATTGAGCTCTGCAAACTGTCCCTGTCATCCTCCGCCCGTTAACCATGGAGAGACACCGTCCCATTGCGGTTAAATTCATCCGGGGGAGACGCTCCATGAGCGGATATAGTTCTGCAAACTCTCCCTGACATCCTCCGCCCGTTAAGCATGGAGAGACACCGTCCCATTACGGTTAAATTCATCCGGGGGAGACGCTCCATGAGCGGATTTATTTCTGCAAACTCTCCCTGACATCCTCCGCCAGTTAAGCATGGAGGAAAACACCGACACATTGCGGTTAAATTCATCCGGGGGAGACACCCCATGGGCGGATTGACTCTTAATTCTCTTCGGTGTCTTTCTCTGGAGGCCTATGTTTTCAAAAACTGGGTTTCCGAAATCGTGCAGATGGTGGCTGCCAGAACCACCCCAAAGTGACGCTCACCGGAGAAGGGACGAAAGTGCATAAGCGGTGCACCTTAAGCCGCCTCCCCCCTTCCCCGGTCGAAAAACTTAGAAAAAATAGAGTGTCGCGCCCCTGGTAACCTAACTCTTTGCCCCTGGTAACCTAACTTTTTTTTTTCAAAGTTTTTCGACCGGAGAAGGGAGAGGTTTCTCCAAACCTCTACCGCATTCCCCTTCTCCGGTCCAAAATCGGCGCCCCTGGTAACCTAACTCTTCGCCCCTGGTAACCTAACTCTTCGCCCCTGGTAACCTAACTTTTTTTCAAAGTTTTCGACCGGGGAAGGCGATTTTGCAGAAGCGGGTGACTGTCCCCAGCTTCTGCAACTTGCCTTCCCCGGTCGAAAAAAAAGATGCTTTAACTTTTAACACTTTAAACAGGCTCCAGGGCACTCATCCTCCACTCTTATCCCCAGCTAGAGGCTCTGTTGCCGGGCAACGGCCTCCAGGGCTACAGGCCTCCCCTCTGTGCCCCAAAAAGATGCACTGAAGCTGGGTTAACAGCATCCAGCACCCCCATACTCCCTCTTAAGGCCCAGTAAGTGGCTCTGTTGCCGGGCAACGGCCTCCAGGGCTATCAGCCTCTCCCAAAAAGGTGCACTGAAGCTGGGTTAACATGCTCTAAGCCCCAAAAAGGTGCACTGACGCTGGGTTAACAGCATCCAGCACGCCCATACTCCCTCTTAAGGCCCAGTAAGTGGCTCTGTTGCCGGGCAACGGCCTCCAGGGCTATCAGCCTGCACTCTAAGCCCCAAAAAAAAAGTGCACTGAAGCTGGGTTAACAGCATCCAGCACCCCCATACTCCCTCTTAAGGCCCAGTAAGTGGCTCTAAGTCTGGCCTTTGACCTCCAGGGCTATAGGCCTCCCCTCTGTGCCCCAAAAACATGCACTGAAGCTGGGCTAACACCCTCCAGCACACTCACACTCCCTCTTAAGGCCCAGTAAGTGGCTCTAAGTCTGGCCTTTGACCTCCAGGGCTATAGGCCTCCCCTCTGTGCCCCAAAAGATGCACTGAAGCTGGGTTAACACGCTCCAGCACACACACACTCCCCCTCTTAAGGCCCAGTAAGTGGCTCTAAGTCTGGCCTTTGACCTCCAGGGCTATAGGCCTCCCCTGTGCCCCAAAAAGATGCAAAGCTGGGTTAACATGCTCCAGCACACTCACACTCCCCCTCCCAAGGCCCAGTAAGTGGCTCTGTCCAGGCCTTTCCTCCATAAGCAACGGCCTCCAGGCCTATCAGCCTCCTCCATAAGCCCCAAAAAGATGCACTGAAGCTGGGTTAACATGCTCCAGCACACTCACACTCCCTCCCAAGGCCCAGTAAGTGGCTCTGTTGCCAGGCAACGGCCTCCAGGCCTATCAGCCTCCTCCATAAGCCCCAAAAAGATGCACTGAAGCTGGGTTAACATGCTCAGCACACACACACACCCCTCCCAAGGCCCAGTAAGTGGCTCCAAGTCTGGCCTTTGACCTCCAGGCCTATCAGCCTCCTCCATAAGCCCCAAAAAGGTGCACTGAAGCTGGGTTAACATGCTCCAGCACACTCACACTCCCTCCCAAGGCCCAGTAAGTGGCTCTATGTCTGGCCTTTGACCTCCAGGGCTATCTGGCCTCCCCTCCAGGA
>CM049392.1:207778-212778 GCA_026937815.1 Etheostoma perlongum | reverse complement strand
GTCAAAGGCCAGACAGAGCCACTTACTGGGCCTTGGGAGGGAGTGTGGTGTGCTGGAGCATGTTAACCCAGCTTCAGTGCATCTTTTGGGGCTTATGGAGGAGGCTGATAGCCCTGGAGGCAAAGGCCTGGCAACAGAGCCACTTACTGGGCCTTGGGAGGGAGTGTGAGTGTGCTGGAGCATGTTAACCCAGCTTCAGTGCATCTTTTTGGGGCTTATGGAGGGAGGCTGATAGGCCTGGAGGTTAAAGGCAGACCCTGGAGGCTGATAGCCCTGGAGGCCGTTGCCCGGCAACAGAGCCACTTACTGGGCCTTGGGAGGGAGTGTGAGTGTGCTGGAGCATGTTAACCCAGCTTCAGTGCATCTTTTGGGGCTTATGGAGGAGGCTGATAGCCCTGGACTTGCAAAAGGCAACAGAGCCACTTACTGGGCCTTGGGAGGGAGTGTGAGTGTGCTGGAGCATGTTAACCCAGCTTCAGTGCATCTTTTTGGGGCTTATGGAGGAGGCTGATAGCCCTGGAGGTCAAAGGCCAGACAGAGCCACTTACTGGGCCTTGGGGAGGGGGAGTGTGAGTGTGCTGGAGCATGTTAACCCAGCTTCAGTGCATCTTTTTGGGGCTTATGGAGGAGGCTGATAGCCCTGGAGGTCAAAGGCCAGACAACAGAGCCACTTACTGGGCCTTGGGAGGGAGTGTGAGTGTGCTGGAGCATGTTAACCCAGCTTCAGTGCATCTTTTTGGGGCTTATGGAGGAGGCTGATAGCCCTGGAGGTCAAAGGCCAGACAACAGAGCCACTTACTGGGCCTTGGGAGGGGAGCCCTGGAGGTGTGAGTGTGCTGGAGCATGTTAACCCAGCTTCAGTGCATCTTTTTGGGGCTTATGGAGGAGGCTGATAGCCCTGGAGGCCGTTGCCTGGCAACAGAGCCACTTACTGGGCCTTGGGAGGAGTGTGTGAGTGTGCTGGAGCATGTTAACCCAGCTTCAGTGCACCTTTTTGGGGCTTATGGAGGAGGCTGATAGCCCTGGAGGTCAAAGGCCAGACAGAGCCACTTACTGGGCCTTGGGAGGGAGTGTGAGTGTGCTGGAGCATGTTAACCCAGCTTCAGTGCATCTTTTTGGGGCTTATGGAGGAGGCTGATAGGCCTGGAGGGTGCAAAGGCCAGACAGAGCCACTTACTGGGCCTTGGGAGGGAGTGTGAGTGTGCTGGAGCATGTTAACCCAGCTTCAGTGCATCTTTTTGGGGCTTATGGAGGAGGCTGATAGGCCTGGAGGTCGGCCTGGCAACAGAGCCACTTACTGGGCCTTGGGAGTGTGCTGGAGCATGTTAACCCAGCTTCAGTGCATCTTTTTTTGAGGGCTTATGGCCAGGAGTGTGAGTGTGCTGGGCATGTTAACCCAGCTTCAGTGCATCTTTTGGGGCTTATGGGGAGGCAAGCCCTGGAGAGCCAGACAGAGCCACTTACTGGGCCTTGGGAGGGAGTGTGAGTGTGCTGGAGCATGTTAACCCAGCTTCAGTGCATCTTTTTGGGGCTTATGGAGGGGGAGGCCTGATAGCCCTGGAGGTCAAAGGCCAGACTTATGGAGCCACTTACTGGGCCTTGGGAGGGAGTGTGTGTGTGCTGGAGCATGTTAACCCAGCTTCAGTGCATCTTTTTTGGGGCACAGAGGGGAGGCCTATAGCCCTGGAGGTCAAAGGCCAGACTTAGAGCCACTTACTGGGCCTTGGGAGGGAGTGTGAGTGTGCTGGAGCATGTTAACCCAGCTTCAGTGCATTTTTGGGGCACAGAGGGGAGGCCTATAGCCCTGGAGGTCAAAGGCCAGACTTAGAGCCACTTACTGGGCCTTAAGGGAGGGAGTGTGAGTGTGCTGGAGCATGTTAGCCCAGCTTCAGTGCATGTTTTTGGGGGGCACAGGGGAGGCCTATAGCCCTGGAGGTCAAAGGCCAGACAACAGAGCCACTTACTGGGCCTTAAGAGGGAGGGAGTATGGGGGTGCTGGATGCTGTTAACCCAGCTTCAGTGCACCTTTTTGGGGCTTAGAGTGCAGGCTGATAGCCCTGGAGGCCGTTGCCCGGCAACAGAGCCACTTACTGGGCCTTAAGAGGGGAGTATGGGCGTGCTGGATGCTGTTAACCCAGCGTCAGTGCACCTTTTGGGGCTTAGAGTGCAGGCTGATAGCCCTGGAGGCCGTTGCCCGGCAACAGAGCCACTTACTGGGCCTTAAGAGGGGTATGGGGGTGCTGGATGCTGTTAACCCAGCTTCAGTGCATCTTTTTGGGGCACAGAGGGGAGGCCTGTAGCCCTGGAGGCCGTTGCCCGGCAACAGAGCCTCTAGCTGGGGATAAGAGTGGAGGATGAGTGCCCTGGAGCCTGTTTAAAGTGTTAAAAAGTTAAAGTTTTTTCGACCGGGGAAGGCAAGTTGCAGAAGCTGGGGACAGTCACCCGCTTCTGCAAAATCGCCTTCCCCGGTCGAAAACTTTGAAAAAAAAAGTTAGGTTACCAGGGGCGAAGAGTTAGGTTACCAGGGGCGAAGAGTTAGGTTACCAGGGGCGCCGATTTTGGACCGGAGAAGGGGAATGCGGTAGAGGTTTGGAGAAACCTCTCCCTTCTCCGGTCGAAAAACTTTGAAAAAAAAAAGTTAGGTTACCAGGGGCAAAGAGTTAGGTTACCAGGGGCGCGACACTCTGGATTTTTTCTAAGTTTTTCGACCGGGGAAGGGGGGAGGCGGCTTAAGGTGCACCGCTTATGCACTTTCGTCCCTTCTCCGGTGAGCGTCACTTTGGGGTGGTTCTGGCAGCCACCATCTGCACGATTTCGGAAACCCAGTTTTTGAAAACATAGGCCTCAGAGAAAGACACCGAAGAGAATTTAAGAGTCAATCCGCCCATGGGGTGTCTCCCCCGGATGAATTTAACCGCAATGTGTCGGTGTTTTCCTCCATGCTTAACTGGCGGAGGATGTCAGGGAGAGTTTGCAGAAATAAATCCGCTCATGGAGCGTCTCCCCCGGATGAATTTAACCGTAATGGGACGGTGTCTCTCCATGCTTAACGGGCGGAGGATGTCAGGGAGAGTTTGCAGAACTATATCCGCTCATGGAGCGTCTCCCCCGGATGAATTTAACCGCAATGGGACGGTGTCTCTCCATGGTTAACGGGCGGAGGATGACAGGGACAGTTTGCAGAGCTCAATCCGCTCATGGCGCGTCTTCTCTGGGATATTTTTAATTTGTTATCTTTTCAAGAAGGTTAATCCATTTATCTTGACTCTCCCCTGGATGAATTTTTACCTCCATGTGGTTGTGGTTCTTCCATGGTTACCAGGAGCAGGGAAATAGGGACATTTGGCAGAGATAAATCCGCTCAGGGCGCGTCTCCCCCGGATGATTTTAATCACTCTTTGACGCCCGTTCCTCCACAGCAGGCCGGCGGAGGATGACAGGGAGAGCTGACCCAGAGCTCAGTCCGCTCATAGGCGTCTCCCTCGGATGACCTTAACTGAATTTTGACGCCCGTTCCTCCGCAGCAGCCCGGCGGAGGATGACAGGGAGAGCTGACCCAGCTCAGTCCGCTCATGGCGCGTCTCCCCCGGATGACCTTAACTGAATTTTGACGCCCTTTCCTCCACAGCGGCCCGTCGGAGGATGACAGGGAGCTGCTGACACAGCTCAGTCCGCTCATGGTGCGTCTCCCTCAGATGACCTTAACTGAATTTTGACGCCCGTTCCTCCACAGCGGGCCCGGCGGAGGATGACAGGGAGCTGACCCAGCTCAGTCCGCTCATGGCGCGTCTCCCCGGATGACCTTAACTGAATTTTGACGCCCTTTCCTCCACAGCGGCCCGTCGGAGGATGACAGGGAGAGCTGACACAGCTCAGTCCGCTCATGGTGCGTCTCCCTCGGATGACCTTAACTGAATTTTGACGCCCTTTCCTCCACAGCAGCCCGGCGGAGGATGACAGGAGCGCTGACCCAGCTCTGTCCGCTCATGGCGCGTCTCCCTCGGATGACCTTAACTGAATTTTGACGCCCTTTCCTCCACAGCGGGCCGTCGGAGGATGACAGGGGGGCGCTGACCCAGCTCTGTCCGCTCATGGCGCGTCTCCCTCGGATGACCTTAACTGAATTTTGACGCTCTTTCCTCCACAGCGGGCCGTCGGAGGATGACAGGAGCGCTGACCCAGCTCTGTCCGCTCATGGCGCGTCTCCCTCGGATGACCTTAACTGAATTTTGACGCTCTTTCCTCCACAGCGGGCCGTCGGAGGATGACAGGGAGCGCTGACCCAGCTCTGTCCGCTCATGCGCGTCCCTCGGATGACCTTAACTCCACAGCGGGCCGTCGGAGGATTTTGACGCTCTTTCCTCCACAGCGGGCCGTCGGAGGATGACAGGGAGCGCTGACCCAGCTCTGTCCGCTCATGGCGCGTCTCCCTCGGATGACCTTAACTGAATTTTGACGCTCTTTCCTCCACAGCGGGCCGTCGGAGGATGACAGGAGCGCTGACCCAGCTCTGTCCGCTCATGGCGCGTCTCCCTCGGATGACCTTAACTGAATTTTGACGCTCTTTCCTCCACAGCGGGCCGTCGGAGGATGACAGGGAGCTGACACAGCTCAGTCCGCTCATGGTGCGTCTCCCCGGATGACCTTAATCACTCTTTGTCTCCCTTTCCTCCACAGCAGCCAGGCGGAGGATGACAGGGAAGCTGACACAGCTCAGTCCGCTCATGGCGCGTCTCCCTCGGATGAGCTCGTCCGCCGTTCGAGGGCCTTTTCTGCGTCTCCCCGGAGGAAACGCCCGAGGCGGAGGAGAGGGGGTCAAAGTCCGCACCGTTTGAGCGTTCCGCCGTTCGTCGGGCCTCCCGGAGGTCAGACTTTTTTTTCAAAGTGATTTTTCAAAGTGTTTTTTTCAAAGTGTCGAAAATTTTCAAAGTGTCGACTTTTTTTCTAAGTGTCGACTTTTTTCTAAGTGTCGAAAATTTTCAAAGTGTCGACTTTTTTCT